>CM060345.1:4969993-4977493 GCA_030674155.1 Stramonita haemastoma | reverse complement strand
CCGACCAGGAAACGACAAGTCTACATCTATAGCTATTGCAAAACTGATGCACCAATAGTCCGCTATTATGTCGTTCTCGGAGCTCGCAATTTGGTGCTATTGTAACAAATATCCACCAGTTCGACCGTGGCAAAACTTGTTTGTGTTTTCAAACAGTTATGGTGTTTTTGCTAAGTGTCATTACAGCAGAGACTCCTCATAATTTTTTTTACAAGTTAACACACATACACGCAGAGAGAGAGAGAGAGAGAGAGAGAGAGAGAGAGAGAGAGAGAGAGAGAGAGGAGAGAGAGAGAGAGAGAAGAAGAGAGAGAGAGAGAGAGAGAGAGAGAGAGACAGAGAGACACAGAGAGAGATGAATACCGAAGCACATTAATGTAACGCGTCGTCCCATTTGTTTTAACACGTTTCGAGACACTTTCATTGAGCAACACTTTACACGACAGGTCTGACTGAACCCTGCCACAATTTCCCTGTTTGGCATTTAAATGACACCGATAAACGCCATCCTCAAGCCATTTCCAAATCACCACGATATTTGTATTTCATATATAGATCGCCGTCATCATCATCATCAATTATAGCACTGACTCACACATCACGTCACAAAAACACAACCCACAACAGTGTTGGCAGCCCCAGTAGCCACACTTCACACACATTGTATATACACACACACAAAACCGTTTCTGTTCCAGCCTGTCTAGGCAACACCAGCACCACTACGGCCCCTCCTCCTCCACATCTAGCCTAGATACAAAACACTCTGTTGCGCCTGAAAAGCAGAAGTAGCAGTAGTAAGTAGTACCTGACACTAAAGGTTCATAAAAAAAAAACCCTGCATCCACAACACTAGAACACATTAGTTGCCATTTCCACGTTGAACAAACACAACAACAAAAATGAGTAATAGAACCTGCCACTAACGGTTCACCAAAAAAAAACACAACCCTGCACCACCACACTACAACACATTAGATGTCATCTTCCACGTTGAACAACACCAAAAAAAAATGAGTAGTACAACCTGTCACTAAAGGTTCCCCCCCAAAAAAATAAACAGCATCCACCACACTACAACACATGAGATGCAATCTCCACGTTGAACAACAACAAAATTAGCAGAACCTACCACTAAAGGTTCACCAAAAAAAACACCAGCATCCACCACACTACAACACATTAGATGCCATCTCCCACGTTGAACACACAAAATGAGGTTTTGTCAACCAACCCACGCCATCACACATCCCTCTGCTAGCCTACCTCCTCCCCCCCACTCGTGGAACACATTAGGCTATACTAGCATGATGGTGATGGTAGTGGTGGCTACATACATACATACAGTCTATATCCTATCGTTAATCCCTAACACTGATAACAGAGTTTGGCTCAACTCCTACTATACTCCCAGTAGCTAGGCTCCAGGCCTAGATGTTTGGGCAATGACTGCACTCAGGGAGGGAGGGAGGCAGTCACACGACTTACTCCCCCTGTGACGTAGATGATGGCGATTTGTTCAGAGAGGGGGGAGGAGAAGCTGTGTTGAGTGCGCGTGTGTTTGTGTGTGAACGGTACTGTTTTTTGGAGGGTGTGTGTGTGTGTGTGTGTGTGTGTGTGTGTGTGTGTGTGTGTGTGTGTGTGTGTGTGTGTGTGTGGAGAGAGAGGGGGGGGGGGAGAGGGGGGGGGAGAGAGAGAGAGAGAGAGAGAGAGAGAGAGAGAGAGAGAGAGAGAGAGAGAGAGAGAGAGAGATGTATGGGGGAAGTATCAAGGAAAGGGGGAGCTTAGGCGGTTGGGAAAAAAAGAAAGAGGGGGGGGGGGGGTATATATGAGGGAAACGTGTGTGTGTGTGTGTGTGTGTGTGTGTGTGGTGTGTGTGTGTGTGTGCGCGCGTGCGTGCGTGTGTGCGTGTACATGCGCGCGCGTTAGCGGTTCGTTCTTAGTTCTAAGTGAAGTATGGGAATGCATGGGGACACATGCAAAAAACATCAACCCCCTAGACCAGATTTACATACGAGGGACTTTTCCTTTTTCCTTTTCCAACTTTTCTTTGCGGCAAAGTTTGCTGTAATATACTGGCTGTTGCGCTGCCATACTACTCCTCAATACTACAATTCTATATATCTCAAAGGTATTCTATAAACCCATCAAAACGAAAAAAACAAACCAACCCAGAAAAAACGATTTCTTCGCCTGCAAAAAGATGAAAATAACATTAAAAAAAAAAAAAAAGGAACAGCTTCTTAATATCTTCCTCAAATCCACAAGCAAATCATAATACTATAGGTGTTGTTCCTTTGCATTGCAGGTTTCACAACAAAGAGCGTAATCTTCGAGTCCAAAGATTTATAATACAATGTCCAAACTTGAAAAGCCATAATTTCTTCTTTCCAGTGCTGAGTCTCAACATTCTCCTGAAGTGAAGGTTCTTTGCGACCTTATTCGGATATGATATGTTTAATTAAAGAATTCAACATTGTGTGCAAACAAAAACAAATATAACAAACGAAAGAAGTTCCGGGGGGTGTATCTTACGAGGAGGGTACACTTGTATGGTGTTACTACACAGAGGAGGCCAGTGACTCCTCCATCATCATACAACAGTTTAAAAACACTATGTGTTCGTGCTGCTAGCAGGTTACTTTCAACTAGCCAGCTACCTATGGCTTCCCTACTGGTCAAAAAATGAGAGAGAGAGAGAGAGAGAGAGAGAGAGAGGAGAGGAGAGAGAGGAGAGAGAGAGAGACAGAGAGAGCAGAGAGAGAGAGAGAGAGAGAGGAGAGAGAGAGAGAGAGAGAGAGAAGAGAGAGAGAGAGAGAGAGAGAAAATGCACTGTATTTCATTTCATATGCGGAGCACACGACACAACACAGGAGTTTCTAACATTTGTTATTCCTGTTTGGTTCCCCCCCCCCCCCCCCCCCCCCCCCCCCCCCTCTCTCTCTCTCTCGTCTTTTTCTTTAAGTGATTTTCAAAACACCTCTCTCTCTCTCCCCGTCTTTTTCTTTAATAAAGTAATTTCAAAACCCGAGATTATTTTTTTCATCTTTTCTCGCCACTGGAGCACCATAGGTAGGCAGGAGGGAGGAGGGGGAGAGAGGAGACAAGCGTGGGAGTTGCGGAAGCAGGCACTTTACTGTGCTGCCGTGTCCTCCATCTAGCCCCCTCCCCTCTTTCGCCTTCCCGTCCCCCTGCATAACACCACACTGAAACACACCATGGTACACACACACGCGCCGCGCACACACACACACCACACTACACACACACACCACACTACACACGCACCACACTACACACACACTACCCCCCCCCCCACACACACACGCACAAACGCACGCACATCACACACACACACACGCACGCAACATCACACACACACGAGCGGCCATGGCCCTCCTCCCCTTTCCCTCCTCTCTGTATGGTGGTGGTAGTGGTGGTGATGTGGTTGGGGCGTGGAGTGGGGGGGGGGGGGGGCGTGTGTGTGTTGTGTGTGTGTGTGTGTGTGTGTGTGTGTGTGTGGGGTGTGGAAAAGAAAGGAAGCGTATCTGGTTGTGGATCCAAACCACAATAAAATGTAAAAAAAAAAAAAAAAAAAAAAAAAGTGTGTGTGTGTGTGTGTGTGTGTGCGCGCGCGCGCGACTGTGTGCGTGACTCTGTGTGTGACAGACAGACAGACATTGAGAATATAGAGACAAGAGAAGAAATGGGAGAGAAAGACGGAGAAAGTCAGAGCCGAGAGAAATAGACAGCGAATGACAAAAAAAAAAAAGGGGGGGGGGGAGAGAGAGAGAGAAGAGAGGAGAGAGAGAGGAGAGAGAGAGAGAGAGAGGAGAGAGAGAGAGGAGAGAGAGAGAGAGAGAGAGAGAGACAGACAGACAGAGAGAGAGAGAGACAGAGACAGAGACAGGAAATAAAGAAAAGAAACAAAAAAAGACAGGGGGGGGGGGTTGCACCCTCTTATTCTAGAAAAGTTACTCAGGTTATTTCAGTCACATACGGAAAGGAATAATAGAAAGAGGGCAAACCACAAACAAGTCAAGAAGTACCTCCACCAAAATAAAACGGGGGTGGGGCTGGGAGAAATATGAAAACAGGGGTGCACGTGGAAACCTGACTGCTGCGATACTGACTAGCAGTGCAGTGTAGTGTAGCCTCTACTACTATGCCAAGGCTTCCATAGCATGCAGCATCACACGAGTCAACACACTTCTCCGGCCAAACACCTGGCACACGCTAGAAAGAAGAAAGAAAAAAAAATGGAGAGGGTGAGGGGGGGAGGGATGGGGAAAGAGGGAGGGAAGGAGGAAGTGAAGGATATGGGGGGGGGGGGGAAGAGAGAGAGAGAGAGAGAGAGAGAGAGAGAGAGAGAGAGAGAGAGAGAGAGAGAGAGAGAGAGAGAGAACTAGAGACAGAGAAGAGGGGTAAGGGGGAATAGTGAGATTTTTTTTCTTTTTTTCTTTTTTTGCGAGTAGAGGCGGAATAGAGGCGGAGGGTGATAAATATAACGGGAGAAAGTGAAAGCGTGAGCGTGAGAAAGCAAGGGCCAAAAAAAAGGAAGAAGAAAAAAAAGAAGAAAAGGAAAAGGTGGTACGAAAGGGTAGGTACAGAGAGAGAGAGGGATGCGAGTGATGAGGACAAAGAACGGACAAGGACGGACAAAGAACACTTCAGTGAAACAGGCTACACACACACACACACACACACACACACATACACGCACACGCACACGCACACACACACACAACCCATATATACTTTTTTTTTTAGATTCATAATCTTTTTTTTGTTTGTTTTTCGTTGGTATTTTCTCTTGATCTCTTGAGATTGATAGCAGCTCTATATAATTTTCTTCATTTCAGAGATAAAAGCCTATACCGACTGTAAAATAAAAGCTTACTGTAAAAGGTTGGAAGATGCCGCCCTCTCTCTCTCTCTCTCTCTCTCTCTCATATGCTACTTTTCACAACTGAACCTAACAGCCACATGCTGGCTGTGGTTAGTGAGCCTTTGAAAACCAT
The DNA here is from genome assembly GCA_030674155.1 of Stramonita haemastoma. Taxonomy (NCBI): domain Eukaryota; kingdom Metazoa; phylum Mollusca; class Gastropoda; order Neogastropoda; family Muricidae; genus Stramonita; species Stramonita haemastoma. Next base: position 4,972,472 of record CM060345.1, on the reverse strand, counting down.
TGTGGTCTGGCTGGCTGGCTGGCTATCAGCTCCTAATGAGAAATCGCACTAACAGTCCATGTTTAGGACAGTGGTCCCAAACCCCCTTTATATTTCGGCAAATTATTGGCGTATAGTAGTCGACCTTTATCATCATGATCTCCAGTGCCTTTAGAGGGGACACACACGCGCGCGCGCGCGCGCGAGTACGCACGCACACACACACGCGCGCACCATAACGTGCGTGCGCGCAAAATTTGTGCGCAACCGCGCGCGTGCACACATACACACACACATACAAACAACAACAAAACCTTACGTGTAAGCCAGCCCTTTTCTCCAGCATGCAAAACTAACCAGCGCCAATCAGAGTGAACTTCGCAGTCGGCTGGACTACGAACATGAACGAACGAACGAACGAACGAACGAAAGAAAGAAATGAATGGATGAATGGATGAATGAATGAATGAATCCCACTCGTACCTGTAAACTAAACAAACGATTGAAGTTGATCGGAATGGTCTGTGGAGCACTCGAGTGTGTACTCTGACACGATCCTGCTAGCCTACCACACAGCTGGCAGAGAGGGTGGGAGGGAGGTGGGGAAAAAACCCGTAATGGGGAGGATGGGGAGGGGAGGGGGGGAGCACAGCGACACAAAGACGACTACAAGAAAACGTACGGGGGTTAGGTGAGGTAGGACGGGGGAGAGAGGTAGAAAAGACAGGAGGAAGAGCTGGAGGAACCGATGGAGAGAGAGAGAAGAAAAAAAAAAGGAATGTAAACATTTTGAGGGGGAAGGGGGTAGTAGAGAGGAAGCACGAGTCGCAAGGATGAGAACAGGAGGAGAGGCGGGAAGGGGGGGGGGGGGGGGGGCAGAGAAACGCAGTGTCATTCTTCCTTCGGACCGAAAACATGCTGAAGGATGAGCAGTGCCAAAAAACAAACAAAAAAAAAAGGGGGGGGGGGGGGGAGGAGGGGGGTTGAGCAGGAGGTGATGGAACTGGGCATGTTGAGCACAGAAATCAACACGCGCGCACGCGCGCGCGCGCGCACGCACAGTCACACACACACACACACACACACACACACACACACACACACCACAAACTACACACGCGCGCGCGCTTTTCGTAAGACTAGGCCATCGTGTGCCGGTGGGAACAGATGACATTTACAAAACCGCATATACACGGGGACTGGATGTAAAAAAAAAAAAAGCACAAGAGTGTTTATCCCATTATCCTCGATATGACAAAATAGAAAAAGAATAGATTAAAAACACACACGAGTGCGCGTGCGTAGGTGGCACCCAACACAAAACAAATGTAACATAACTTTTTTTTTTTTTAACCTAACAGAACAGAACAGAACAGAACTACATCAGAAAGAAAAAAATGAAACATCACATCACCTTTGCAACTACAGAGTCTACTTACTACACCGTTTAAAAAGCAAACAAATGTAAACACAGGAAGCCTCCGCCCCTTTTCTCACGATACCCCCCCCCCACACACACACACACACACACACCCTTCCTTACAAAACACACACACACACACGCACGCGCGCGCGTGCGCGCACACACACACACAGGTCCACACAACCTTCCCTTTCATTCTAGACTTATTCTCACGCCACTTATCTTTACAACTAGCTAAGTTTGGAGAGTGAAAGAGCCACAGAAAGAAGTGGCAAGTACCTGTGTGCTTTTGTATTGTCTTTTCGGTAATGATAATAATAATTATTATTATTACTATGATGATCATCATGATTATATTTTTATCATAATAAAAATCATCATCATCATCATCATAATAAAAGTAATAAGATGATGATTAGGAAGAGGATGATGATGATGATGATGATGATGATAATATATAATATATATGATAATAATGATAATAATAATATAACTATGATGATGATGATGAAGAAGAAGAAGAAGAAGAAGAAGAGAAGAAGAAGAAGAAGAAAATGATGAGGAAGAAGATGATGATGATGACTATAGACAGAAAAGACTCGGGAAACGAAAAAGACCAGGGTTTATGATAAGAAAAAAGAGTTTTATGATGTTGTTCAATGGCTGCCTTAAAACCCGTTAGAGATTTTTCTGGTACAAAATGCTAACCATTCGTGTTTGTTTCCAACAGAAAGATAAGGAAGGTAGGGTGTGTGTGTGTGTGTGGTGTGTGTGTGTGTGTGTGTGTGGTGTGTGTGTGTGTGTGTGTGTGTGTGTGTGTGTGTGTGTGTGTGTGTGTGTGTGTGTGTGTGTGTGTGTGTGTGTGTGTGTGTGTGTGTGTGTGTGTGTGTGTGTGTGTGTGTGTGTGTTGTGTGTGTGTGTGGTGTGTGGTGTGTGTGGTGATGTGAGTGGTGTGGTGATGTGGTGTGTGTGTGTGTGTGAGTGTGAGTGTGTGTGTGTGTTGTGTGTTTGGGAGGGGGGGGGGGAAGTCACCGTAAGAACGAACCGGAACAGTTTTGTTGTGAAACGTGGAAAATA
>CM060345.1:4954993-4959993 GCA_030674155.1 Stramonita haemastoma | reverse complement strand
GAGAGAGAACATGGACAGACAGACAGGAGACGGAGAGACTGACTAAGACAGACTGACAGAGACAAGAGAGCGAGACAGTGCAACTGTTTTTTTTGTTGTGTTTTTTCCCCCGAGTGCCGTTTACACGGCAAGTGTCCTTTCTTCTCTGTCAGTTTATCGCTTCTCTGCCCCTGGTCCTCGTGTCATTTCCATCCTCACCCCTTCCCCATTCTCCCCAACACGCTCGCGCGCGCACACACACACACACACTCACAGACACACACACATAGACACGCACGCACGCACACACACACACACACACACACACACACACACACACACACACAGAGACAGACAGACAGACACACACAAACCACACTCATAGACACACACACATACGCATAAGCAGAGACAGACACACACACACACACACACCTGTCCCCTATCCAATCAGCGGTCCTGCCCAAGTCTGTGAATGTCTACGTGCGCACGTGCGCGCAAATTTGACGGGCGGAAAAAGAAACCACGAGGAGAAAAATGTCATAAAAATGCATCAACTGCACTGACTCTGACAAAACACAATTCCAGACTGTATCCACACACAAAATTAAAAACGATAAATTCATAAATGAAAGGTGTGGTGGTATCCTTGTTTAGGATTAAAAATTTGGGGGGGGGGGGGGGGGGGGGGGGGGGGATACTTCACTTACTACAGACAAATCTGATGACGACAATTATCCAAGATAAGGCTGAGATGGCAGAAAGAAAAGAGGCAGACCACCAACACCCTACATTGCCAACATCACTGAGATATATCAGTGGTCTGGGAGGACTACAGGAGATGGTAGAACTCAGCAGAGACAGACAAAGATGGTGAACCCTAGTGGCATTGCGTTGAGCTCCAACCGACGACAGCGGCGATGGAGACAGTTTGAGTCGAGTTGAGTTTAATTTGCCAAGTGTATTTCATGAATAGGCAGTATATAGCCGGTGGCATGGATGAACCGAAATATATCCATCACGCAACAGAAACCTGGGGTGGGTACAGCCAGGCTCCGCGTGCTCACGAGCTATCCATCCATCTACCCACACTGTGTGCCTGAACAGTGCAGTGCAGTGCTAAGCAGTTCCCCAACGACCCCTCCAGAAGTGAAAGCAGGGTCGAGCTAAGTTCATGACACCAATAAAGAGAGAGAGTCGTCAGGGTATAATCACATTTTCCAGAGTCTGCTTACACGTAGGCTATGCAGGGTTTTATTTGTCTAAGGAACAATTTTCAGAGATTTGTCTCGGTATTACACTGAACATTCCATATTCAACGTTCAATATTAAATGGTTCCACTTCGAGAATATACGTGCAAATAATTCTCTTCTGATTAAAGAACATGCTTTTGCGACATAACTCATCATCTCATCTTAAATGCAATATTTACAAATATAAAAAAAGGCTTCAACACAGTCGCAGTCCTGTTCAAACATCGATTCTATTTATAGACTGATTTAAACTGTCATGATCTCCCTTGAACGACGATTCCACATCAAAACAGCCTTAACTATGTCATAATCATTCTCTACAATGGTATCGTTCCCAAAACGACTGAAACATGGTCATCGTCCTATCCTACCTACTCACGATTCCACATCGAGAACGACCAACGCAAAGTCTTAATTTTATTCAAAAAATCAATTCCATTTCTAGAGCGATCTACGCTACCATGATATTATCCTAAACAATTCCACTTCCAAAAAGACTACCTCACAATCATAATCCTATCCTACTATGTTTCCACGTTCAGAATGACTCAAACAAGGTCAAAACCCTGTGCCAGCTACGATTCCATTCCCAAACAAAACCACGCGCTGCTGGAACAAATCCATTTCCACAACGCACAGACAACATACAGACGGTAACAAGAGTATCAGACCTACAGGACGTACACCCAAAAACAACACATAAAAAACCCCAAACGGTTGACAAACCTATTCCAAATGTTATTATAAACACAGGAGCTAAGAATTCGCCAGAGTGACGTGGGGGGATGAAATAAGAGAGTGACTTGGGTACTGGCACCATGGACCGCATACATGTACAGTCTCCCCATCTCACCCACCGACTGACTGGCAGAGTACAAAAACGTATAAAGAAATAATAATCCACTGCTACGCCTACAGATTCAGCAGCCAGACAAGCAGCAGCAACCTTGGGATTCCCCGACAGAGAACACCCGCTGAGAACCAGATGGACTAGCTAGCTAGCTAGACCTAGCCAGGTCTAAAATCTGTTCACAGTAGCTCTCTCAGAGCAAAAAAGGCGAATGTGTGTACCCAAAACTACTATCATCTACCCTGAGGCACAACTGCTTTGACGAGTTCATATCAGTATAATAGTGTTGGACAAAGTCAAAAATATTAATGGTTGACACACTCGTGTGCAGGGTTGCAGCTTTATTACATTTGACGTTTATGGCTCGAACGCAGGTATAATCCCATAAGTCATGACAAAAAAAAGCGAATCTGATTGTGAAAAAAAAACCCCACAAAACACAGACACAGAGACACACACACACACACACATACACACACAAACTGCCTTTTCCATCTTTACACTCACTTACCCTAGAATTAGCCCTCTACACTTTTTTTGTTGTTGTTGTTGCGAACTAGAGCACCAAAACCAGCTATATTCAATAACTAAACTAACGTTAAAACACCTTCAGATAAAGACTGCCACAGTCTAAAAATAAGCCAACGTTAACACTTTCAGATATAGACTGCCATAGAGTATAAATAAGCTAACGTTAACACTTTCAAAGCAAGACTGCCATAGACTATAAATAAGCTAACGTTAACACCTTCAGATAAAGACTGCCATAGACTATAAATAAGCTAACGTTTAACACCTTCAGATAAAAACTGCCATAGACTATAAATAAGCTAACGTTAACACCTTCAGATAAAAACTGCCATAGACTATAAATAAGCTAACGTTAACGCCTTCAGATAAAAACTGCCATAGACTATAAATAAGCTAACGTTAACGCCTTCAGATAAAGACTGCCATAGACTATTATATAGAGTTTAAAAAAAAGTGAAAAGACCATACTGGAGAAAACTCACAACCACATTACTAACAGCTAGTGATTTAAAAGCAGAAATACATTTTCCACAAAAGAACTCCCCTATAAAGTTAATCTAAAAACCGAATTTATACATTTTTCATAACAAAAACTACTCTTTCTGTCGCATTTAAGACACACAGAGTATAATGTTTTCAAAAAGCGACAAACAAGCCGGGTCGGTGTGTCTTCATGGAATAAGAAAACCCAATACAAAACTTGTTTAGGGATAAGAAAAAAAATTATAATGTTTAAAAAGAGACCCCGAAAAAAGTTGGGTCGGTGTGTCTTCATGGGAAAAAGAAATACAAAACTTGTTCCGGGATAAGTAAAAAAAAACAACAGGTTTCTTTTCCATAGTGCAAGCCACCAGGCAGACAGACAGACCTCTGCCTACACTACAGTTTAACGCCCCCCATAAGTGCCACCACTGGAGCTCACACAGCAGCAGAACAAGTGACGTACAGGGGGCGTCCTCTTTCTCATCCAGCGACCATCGACCTCCAGTCAAACAAAATAAAGCCAGACTCTCCGGTAGACAGAATGAATAAATCTTCTGACTCAAGGTACGAACCCACTCAAAGTAGAAAGAAGAAGGGGGAAAAAAAGAGCAGATAGGAGAAGAGGGTTGAAAAAGCAGCAACATAACTGTCAGACAGACAGACAGGCAAGACAGAAGAATAAATAATGAAAAATAAAGGATGGTAGTAGCTTTGGTAAACCTATTTACTTTTCCTACACACCCCATCTCTCTTCCTCACACGTCTGTGGCAGCAAACGAACGGTCCACGAAGTTTATGTAATGCGCTCTCTCTCTCTCTCTTCTCTCTCTCTCTCTTCTCTCCTCTCTCTCTCTCTCTCTCTCTCTCTCTCTTCTTCCTCAAGTTTCTTCTACTCTCTTTAGTCTGCCTTCAGACAAAAAATGTCTCTGAAGTTCCCAGAAGGCACGGGTATCGTTACCTTTAGAACATTAAAAAAACCAAAAAACAGAGAAGGGGGGGGGGGGGGGGGGGGGGGTTAACAGGAAGAAGAAAAGAAACCAAAAGAAAAACACATTATCTTCCACGTGAAAAAAAAAAATCTACCCCTGAGACAGGGTAGTAACGTTTGTAGTGAATTTATGCCTTAGAAAGTGAGTGCTCGGTAGAGAAACTGAAAACCAGCATGCACAGAAGAAGAAGATGGAGGAGGAAGAGGAGGAAAAGGAGGAGGAGGAGCAGAAGAAAAAAAAGAAGAAGAAGAAGAAGAAAAAGAAAAGAAGAAGAAGAAGAGAAGAAAGAAGAAGAAGAAGAAGAAGAAGAAGGAGAAGAAGGAGGAGGAGGAGGGAGGAGGAGGAAGAAGAGAAGAAGATCAACAACAACAATAAGTACTACCAATACCATTACTACTACAACTACTACTACTACTTCTACCACCACCACCACTACTAATACAGGGGGGGAAATTCCCTTGAACTGACGTCTCGGTGGTGGCTCGAACCCGGGCCGTCAAATTCCTAACGAACCACTCACTAGTTTGTACCAAAGAAGGAACGAAACAGAGGCAAAATAAAGTACAATGTGTGAATGGGGAGGAGGGAGTGGGGGAGGGACGAGGGAGAGGGACGAGAGAGAGGGGGGGGGGGAGAGAGGAGAGAGTGAAGAGAGAGAGAGAGAGGAGAGAGAGAGAGAGAGGGAGAGAGAGAGAGAGAGAGAGATGGAGGAGAGAGAGAGAGAGGAGGACGGACGGACGGGAGACAGTGATTAACAAAACAGACAGACAGAGAGACACAGAGATTAACAAAGTCAAGTCACAAGGCAAAGAAAGCTCAGACAAACAAAGGTGACTTAAGGTAAGTTCTTAGTTAAATCAGTGCATCTTCCATCCCTGCTATGAAGCATCACCCTTCAACATCGACACTTCCCG
>CM060345.1:4935527-4953027 GCA_030674155.1 Stramonita haemastoma | reverse complement strand
GAGACAGAGAGAGACAGAGACAAGACACAGACAGACAGAGACACAGACAGACAGACAGACACATAGTGTGTGTGTATGTATGTGTGTGTGTGTGTGTGTGTGTGTGCGTGGTGCGTGCGTGCGTGTGTGTGTGTGTGCGTGCGGCGTGTGGTGTGTGTGCGTGCGCGCGTGCGTGTGTGGCGTGCCTGCGTGCGCGCGCGCGCGTGTGTCCCCGTTCTATAAACATCAAGCAGCCCGCGCAAACAAGCCCTAATCCGTGCATGTACACGGCCGGTGAACGCGCCTTCCTGAATACAATTACATACATGTATACACGACAGGACTGCACCCATCATTAAGACACTACTACTACTACTACTACTACTACTATCTACTACTAGTGATAAGAATATATTATTAATTATAATATAATAATAATAATAAGATAATAATAATAATAATAATAATAATAATAATAATATAATAACCGCGTGTGGACGAGGTAGCTTATTCATATTTTACAGCCAGTAGGTAGGTAGGCAGGTAGGTAGGTAAAACTTCCCTCCACTCCAAACCACACGAGTCTTCTGCATCACGTTACTGAAGACGCCACCGTACAAGTTAAAGAAAGAAAAAATTTTTTTTTAACTTCTACACCCCCGAACCCCCCACCCCTTCCCCCCCCCACTTTCCGTCCCAACAACAAACTGGAGTCGTCTTCCCCTCCCTCTCCCCTCCTCCCAAGTATTCCCCCCCCCCCTCCACTCCCCTTCCCCCACCCTCCGTCCGCCTTCCTCTTTCTCCCATTTCTTTCAGTCCGTTCCCAGGCTTGAGGGAGAGGGTGGAGGTGGGAGGGGGAGGGAGGAGATTGGGTGAAGCGTGCATGCACCTCTCAGTCTGCCGAGAAGGAGGCCTGCATTCAACGATGCATGAACGCTCTTTGTACTGCTACTGCTGCGCTTCTTTTCTTTAAAAAATAAGAAAAAGTAAAAAGGGGGGTAGTTAAGAGATACAAAGAGGGGGGGGGTTAGCGTTTGTGTTGTGTGTGTGTGTGTGTGTGTGTGTGTGTGTGTGTGTGTGTGTGTGTGTGTGTGTGTGTGTGTGTGTGTGTGTGTGTGTGTGAGTGAGTGAGTGATTGAGTGAGAGAGAGAGACAGAGACAGAGACGGAGACAGACAGACAGAGAGAAAGAGGGGGGGGGGGTGTAGTTAAAGAGATACAAGAGGGGGACTGGGGGTAGCGTTCTGAGAGAGATGAGAGAGAGAGAGAGAGAGAGAGGAGAGAGAGAGAGAGAGAGAGAGAGAGAGAGAGAGAGAGAGAGAGAGGAGAGAGAGAGGAGGAGAGAGAGAGAGGGAGAGGAGAGAGGGAGAGAGAGAGAGGAGAGAGAGAGAGAGGAGAGAGAGAGAGAGGAGAGGGAGGAGAGAGAGAGGGAGAGAGGAGAGAGAGAGAGAGGAGAGAGAAGAGGAGAGAGAGAGAGAGAGAGAGGAGAGGGAGAGAGAGAGGAGAGAGGAGAGAGGAGAGAGCACCAAACGGATGTGTTTTTAATCGAGACGTTCTCTCGTCTCTCAAGAGTCAAACAGACAATCGTCGTCTCGATGGGGAAAAGGGAGGAGGGAAGAGGTGAGGGGGGGGTGGGGGGGGGGGTGGGGGGGTGTTACAAACGAAGAAAACATGGAACGCGCACACATTGCGCGCACTTGCACAAACATGCACAGCCCTCACACTCAATCACGCGCAAAGAAGCCATCAAGAAATCACCGTCTAGCCGTTGTCAGTCGACGACAACTGTCCGTTAATTGGTTCAGGGAGAAAAAAAAACACCGGAATATTTAGCAGCACGAGAACAAGGTTATGATACCAATCATCCCCCCCAATCTCATCCCACTTCCACTTCTTTGACAAAGAAAATCACCTACAAACAAGGCAAGCAAAAACATTAAGTACCATGTGAATGTTGATGCTGTACTTTGAGCACAATGTAAATAAGCTTGTTAACTATTAATGTTCATGTTATATTTTGTTCCATACTTACTGAATAATGATGATGATGATGATTGTTATAATAATAATATTATTGTTATTATTATTGTTAATATCATCATCATTATCATTATAATACTTATGAATGCATACACTTTATTCAAAACAAAAAGAAACAAAACTGGTGCTTTTAAGATTTTCGTTTCTTGTTTTCGTATTCAGAGAATGTAAGTTGATTTCCACTTGAAAAGCTTTAACAGCACTCATTTCTGTAATGAATAAGTATGAGATTCCTTCTGAGCAAACTGCTTTCTGCATGATTTTTCTACCTGTGTGAAGAAATGGAAGAAAAAAAGTAACAACAGTTTCATGCATTAAGTTGTGTTTTTTTTATCATTTTATTTCTTTCTTTCTTTTTTGCATTAAGCTGTGTGACTTTTTTAGTTTTGTCAATCAATTGAAAAAAAATGTCATGGTTTATTTTTCGTTTGTATAATCAAAGGACACAGTTTCCCAAGAATCGCTATTCCCCAAGAAACAAACCTGAACAAGTTAAATTCAACATTTTCAACACAAAAAGAACATAAAGATAAAACATCATCATTCCTACAATCACGCAAAAGTCAGCCATGGTAGTCATCAGTGGACAACTTGGCTCTCATTCATTCCAATTGCTGGGTCTTTCCACGCCACAGACATCTTGTTTATCCTCATGCACAGCAATAACGATCATCACCCCTTCCTCCTCACCCCCCCCCCCTCCCCTCCCCTCCCTACTCCCACCCACGGGGGAGAGTGGGTATCTTCGGCACAAGGCTGGAAGATCCTGAAAATTTTCCCACAGCCTCTCAAGACTTAATAGATGGGGAGCGGGAGGGGGAGGGGTGGGGGGGAGGGGGGAAGCAAACTAGCATGCATTATTAGCTTGCGTGTAAGTCAACAGTGGTTCCGTTTGTAGAAAAAACAGCTCTCTGTCCTCCTCATATTTGACCAAGCCAGAGGCCTTGACTTGCCCATCTTAATGAGGAGACATTCGAGATGATTACCTCCCTTCCCCCCCCCCCCCCTCTCTCTCTCTTTTTTTTAATTCCAAAAAGAAAGAAAGAAAAAAAGGTTGGGGGAAAAGGGGGGCTGATTAAAGTGAAACTGCCTTCGCTAAAACAAACGATTCGGTTTTTTAGGGAGGGGGAATACGATTTAGAGTGAAAGGCTAGGGGAAGGGAAAGGGGACTGAGAGGGTAGGAAGGGGTAAGGGGGGGCAGTATGGAACACTTGACAGTCACAGGATCATCCTGGAATGATCCTCTAAATGGTCATGTGGATCATTTCCTTCTCAAAGGTAGATAAGCTAGCTTAAAAAAAAAAAAATCTTTCCTTATATCAATTACTGTCACGTCTATGATTATTGCACGCAAGTTTGAAACAAAGACACTGTTCTCTGCAAGAACAGAAACTGGTAGAAAAAAAGGTAGAAAACTTTTTTTAAAAAAATAGAATATAACTTTCATGTTTAAAAAAAAAAAACTTTCATGTTTTCCATGATGGCCAGAGATAACAGGTAGAAAACTTTTTAAAAAAAATAGAATATCACTTTCATGTTAAAAAAAAAAAAAAAAAACTTTCATGTTTTCCATGATGGCATAATTTTAGTGGGACTGCGTTGGGGTGGGGGTGGGGGTGCTTTTTTTGGTTCTGTTTTGTTGTTAATGCATGCATAGCAAATGTCTTAAATTAAAAGGAAGACCTGAAATTAGTCAAAAAGTAAAACTTAAAATATATATATATATATATATATATATATATATATATATATATTATATATATATTATATATATTATGATGGAACACATTCAGAATGCCTTGTGTTGCGAGTGGATTCAAACAGAAACACAGCATCTTCAATAGCAATTTTTTGGATGATACTGTGGTTTGGCCATGACAAATATATAATATATATTTAGGGCACTACAAGCAGATAAAAAAAAAAACAAACACCCCTGAATAATAACGTCCTACTCCTGAAATGCTGATTTCTGCTTTTTCTTAGATAGTGTGGAACAACTAAATGTCTCTCTGTTTTTGAATTTATTTGTTCCTCCACCCCCACCCCTCCTCCCCCACCCCATCCACACCACTCAAAACCTCCTCTACCATCATCAACCCTCACACACACACACCACACATACACATACCACACACCACACACACACACACACTACTCTCTCTCTCTCTCTCTGTCTCTGTCTCTCTCTGTCTCTCTCTCTCTTTCTCGTTGCTCAGGGCGTCTCTTATGTATCTTTCAAGACAGACAGCTAGGCAGTCTGGCTTTATAAGAAAACAGGAGGAGGTCTAAGATAAACAAAGAACATTTGTTGAAAGAAAAAGGGAAGAGAGAAGAGAGAAGAGAGAAGAGAGAGAGAGGAGAGAGAGATGATGAAGAGAGGGAAGAGAGTGAGAGAGAGAGAGAGAGAGAGAGAGAGAGAGAGAGAAGAGAGAGCAGAGAGAGAGACGAGAGAGAGACGAGAGAGGACGAAGAAGAGAGGAGGAGAGAGAAGAGAAGGAGAAGAGAGAGAGAGAGACAGAGAAGACAGACAGAGAGAGAAGACAGAGAGAGACAGAGACAGAGACGAGAGACAGAGAGAGCAGAGAGAGAGAGAGAGACAGAGAGAAGAGAGTCAGAGAGAGAGCAAAAGGAGACAGAGAGAGACAGAAGAGAGAGAGAGAGAGAGACAGAGAAGAGACAGAGAGAGAGACAGAGACGAGACAGAGAGAGAGAGACTCACAGAGAGAGACACAGAGAGACACAGAGTGGGAGAGAGACTCCCAGAGAGAGAGAGACAGACAGAGAGAGAAACTCACAAAGAGAGAGGGAGGGAGGGGGGGGGGTAATGTAGATGGGTGGGTGTATGTGTAGGGGGGAGGGGGGGGAACTGAGGTAGGAGGAGGTGGAAAAGATGAGTGCATCATGGAAAGTCACCAGCAGGACTTGGAGTACTACAGTAGAGTAGAGCCAGCTATAAGGCAGGTGAAAGAAAAAGTTATATGGGCCCAGTTCAAGGGTAAAAGGTAAAAAAGGTACAGGTGTTCCATAACCTATGAAGTCCTAAGGGGAGCGAGGCATCAGAGACTTCAGCTTCTCTAGGGGCCAGCATATTGAGGGAGCGTACCATCTCCTCTCCCTCGCTGCTTTACCTTCCCTGACCCTAAAGAGGGCAGGTACCCACTGACAGCTGGTGGGAACTCTACTGAAGCCAAGGCGCGCAAACGGTCACCCATCCAACTGGTAACCACGCTCGATGCTGCTTAATAACTTGACTGGGGGGAAAGCGAGCGCTCTGACCACTGAGCTATCCTGCCCCACAAATGAGAAATAACTTATTGCAGGAGCAATACAAGTTATGTACAACAGATACAGTCAGTCAGTGGGTGAAAGTTCAAAAAAGAGGTGGTGGTAGTTGGGAGAAATAGGACAGTTTGTGGGGAGAGAGAGGAGAGGGGGGGGGGGGGAAGAGGGAGGGGTATGGAAGGAAAAGTGCAGGGGCAGGGAGAGGGTGGGTGAATGGGTGGGGGGTGGGGGAAGGAGAGGAGAGAGAGAGAGGAGAGAGAGAGAGAGAGAGAGAGAGGAGAGAGAGAGAGAGAGGAGAGAGAGGAGAGAGAGAGAGAGAGAGGAGAGTAAGATGGTGGGGGGGGGGGGGGGGGTAAAAGGAGGAGTGCAAGGCCAATGAGGTGGGTGAATGGGTGAGAAAGTGGGGGGGAGAGAGAGAGAGAGAAGAGAGAGAGAGAGAGAGAAGAGAGAGAGGAGAGAGGGAGGAGAGAGAGAAGAGAGAGAGAGAGAGAGAGAAGAGAGAGAGAGAGAGAGAGAGAGAGAGCAGACAGAGAGCAGAGGAGAGAGACAGAAGAGAGAGCAGAGAACAGACAGACAGACAGACAGAGACAAACACTGAGACAGACAGAGAAGACAGACAGACAGAGAGAGAACAGAGAGGAGAGAGAGGAGAGACAGAGACAGAGAGAGAGAGACAACAGACAGAAGAAGAGAGACAGAGAGTAGAAGAGCAGAGAGAAACAGAGACTGAGAGACAGACAGAACAACAAACACACTCTTGTTTTGGGGGGAGGGGGGAGCTGGGGGGTATTGTTGGGGGCCCTGTAGAAAGCGGCAGTGACTTGGCAGTCAGTGAAAGGAGAGAGCTGTGTGCCACAAACCTTCAAACCCATTTCGCCACGATCTCTCTTTCTTTCTTTCTTACCTTAGACTCCCTAAGTAAAAACTCCTACTATACATAACCACCCACCCCACCACCCTAAGACCCTGGATACCCCCCCCCCCCCTCCCCCCTCTCTCTCTCTCTTCTCCGACAAACCCACGTAAAAAATCTCATTCTGAGGTAAGCAAGGAACGAGACATTGCCAACTAGAACAGAACCACAACCAAACAACGAAAACAAGAAAGAAAAAAAACAACAACAACACAAGAATAAAAGTAGTGAGACGGACGAACAGAAAGAGACACAGAAGGGACCACTGTTTTGGGGGTTAGGAGTTACCACAACAAAAAAAATAAACAACAAAAAAAGGGGAGGGGGGTGAGGGGGGAGAGAGAGAGAGAGAGAGAGAGAGAGAGAGAGAGAGAGGGAGAGGAGGGAGGAGAGAGAGGGGGAGAGAGAGACACAGACAGAGACACAGACAAGACACGACAGACACACACACAAAAACAACAAACAGCAACAACAAACACACACACACAGCACACACACACACACACACACACACACACACACACACACACACACATCACACACACACACACACACACAAAGAGGTGAGGGAGTGTGCTTTTTTTTTTTTTTACATACTAGAACACATACTTAACAAAAGTATGCACTTTCAAGTCACACAAATTAAACTGACTGAAGATGGCAGGTACAGCAGAAAACTAAAACACAATCATATATATTCAACATGCAAGCAACCATTACTTTATTCACAAGCATAATCAGCACTCAGCAAACTATAGCCCATTACCATTCCTTCACTCCCCCCCTCCCTCCCCCAATCAAACCATATTCCACAACCCTATGCAAACATGACAGCTTCGCTAATGCATATCTTTTATGCACTATCAGTCACCCAACAACACCCCCACCCCCCCAACCTCAAAAAGAAAAAAACCCAAACAAACAAACAAAAAAAGCATAGCCGTACTAAAACCAATGTATAATACATATTAAATATCGCTCTTAAATTTCATGTCACTGTGCAAAACTGAAAGCGTTGAATAAAAGCAGTTCCGTGTTCTACATTTCAATCTGCTTGATGTCAAGTTGACTCTACTTTTCTGTGAACTCCCAAGGGTTGTTCAAAATGAATTTTATAAATTTGTAGAACGCCAACCACTCGTGAAAAAAATCATGTCAATGTATGATGTTGTGAATCTGCATATGTTGACACCCTTTCAAATGGGGCAATTGCCTTTTCTTGAATAAATATTGTTATCGTTTAAAAAAAAAAAAAAAAAAAAAAAAAACTTGGGAAAATTTACTCGCACATTCTCCATTCTCTCTCTCTCTCTTAAAAGACATGCAGTCCTTCGTATGAGACTATAAACTTAGTCTCTGTGCACAACGCATGCAGAACAACTTGCGCACACGTTAAAAACCGTTCCGCCTTTAGGAAGAGTAGGCCATTTCATGCTGAGAGGAACAGATGACAGATTTTCTTTTAAAAATGCAAGCACACTGGTGTTTTGACACCATCACTAAAGTTGGAAAGCAAACCTGCCGCCTTGGCGCAGTGGTTAGCGCCTTGGATTTCGGACTGGAAGGTCGCGGGTTCGAATCCCATAAGAGTCATAGGGATTTTTAGATTTAGATACAGGAGTATTAAAAAGATGAAAACAAAGTAAAACAACAAACACTGTTTTCTCAACAACAACAACAAAAAATGTAGGCCACACAATCAATTAGTCTTGGAAGTTGTTGCGATCATGCCTTAGTGTGGAGATTTGTCTGTGCTCTATAAATCCTGCACATATTCATTCCTTCATTCACAATCATGTCTACACACATAAGTACAGGTACGATCATCCAGACCATCACAATTCCTGTTTTAGCAAACAAAACAAAACAAAACAGGCTCCCACAATTCTTACTTGAGAAAACAAACAAAACAAAACAGGCTACCACAATTCTTATTTGAGTAAACAAAACAAAACAAAAAACAGATCATCAGAATTCCTACCTGAGCAAACAAAGAACGTACAAAACAATCACAATTTCAACTTGAGGAAGCAAACATGCACAAATTTGAAACAATCAATTACAATTCTTCTACCTCACAACACAAATAGGTACAGATCTATATATACAAAACAGGCAACCATAATATCTACCTAACTAAATAAAACAAATACAGGTAAAAAAAAAAAGTTGATTACAGTCCCTACCTGAGGAATCAGAGAAATAAGGTAAGAAACAATAACATTCCTATGTATAGATAAAGGAATGACTAACAGTATTGATACAACCAACACTCACAATCCACCTGAAGGAACTAACAAAGAGCAGACCTCTACAAAACAAGACACTCACAAGGCCTACCTGAAGGAACAAACAGCTACAGGTACAACACAGACACTCAAAATCCCTACCTGAAGGAATGAACAGCTACAGGTACAAACACAGACACTCAAAATCCCTACCTGAAGGAATGAACAGCTACAGGTACAAACACAGACACTCACAATCCCTACCTGAAGGAATGAACAGCTACAGGTACAAACACAGACACTCACAATCCCTACCTGAAGGAATGAACAGCTACAGGTACAACACAGACAATCACAATCCCTACCTGAAGGAACTAACAGCTACAGGTACAACACAGACACTCACAATCCCTACCTGAAGGAATGAACAGCTACAGGTACAAACACAGACACTCACAATCCCTACCTGAAGGAACTAACAGCTACAGGTACAACACAGACAATCACAATCCCTACCTGAAGGAACTAACAGCTACAGGTACAACACAGACAATCACAATCCCTACCTGAAGGAACTAACAGCTACAGGTACAACACAGACACTCACAATCCCTACCTGAAGGAACGAACAGCTACAGGTACAAACACAGACACTCACAATCCCTACCTGAAGGAACTAACAGCTACAGGTACAAACACAGACACTCACAATCCCTACCTGAAGGAACTAACAGCTACAGGTACAAACACAGACACTCACAATCCCTACCTGAAGGAACAAACAGCTACAGGTACAAACACAGACACTCACAATCCCTACCTGAAGGAATGAACAGCTACAGGTACAACACAGACAATCACAATCCCTACCTGAAGGAACTAACAGCTACAGGTACAACACAGACAATCACAATCCCTACCTGAAGGAACTAACAGCTACAGGTACAACACAGACACTCACAATCCCTACCTGAAGGAACGAACAGCTACAGGTACAAACACAGACACTCACAATCCCTACCTGAAGGAACTAACAGCTACAGGTACAAACACAGACACTCACAATCCCTACCTGAAGGAATGAACAGCTACAGGTACAAACACAGACACTCACAATCCCTACCTGAAGGAACTAACAGCTACAGGTACAACACAGACAATCACAATCCCTACCTGAAGGAATGAACAGCTACAGGTACAAACACAGACACTCACAATCCCTACCTGAAGGAACTAACAGCTACAGGTACAACACAGACAATCACAATCCCTACCTGAAGGAACTAACAGCTACAGGTACAACACAGACACTCACAATCCCTACCTGAAGGAATGAACAGCTACAGGTACAAACACAGACACTCACAATCCCTACCTGAAGGAATGAACAGCTACAGGTACAACACAGACAATCACAATCCCTACCTGAAGGAATGAACAGCTACAGGTACAAACACAGACACTCACAATCCCTACCTGAAGGAACTAACAGCTACAGGTACAAACACAGACACTCACAATCACTGAATAATCAACAATAGGTAAGTACAATACAAACAACAGACACTGAAAATCCTACCTGAAGGAACAAACAACTACAGGCACAAAGAAAAATCAAAATTCTAACCTGAGAGACAGACCAGTACAACGCAGACAATCAACAATACCTGCCATAAGGTACAAACAAGTACAGGTACAAAACAGCCAACAACCCCTACCACAATGAACAGGTACAAAACAGACACCAACCCCTACCATAAGGAACAAACAAGTACAGACAGGTACAAAACAAACCAGCCCTACCTGAGGGGCAGGTACAGGTATAATCCAGTTCCCCAGAGCGCTGACAGGTGCCTCCGTTCTGACAGGGGCTGGGGGAGCAGGGGATGTAGAGGGCCTCGCAGTGGGTACCCTTGTACTGGGGAGTGCACATGCACCTGTCACACACAAACGATGCACATCAT
This sequence comes from Stramonita haemastoma, assembly GCA_030674155.1. NCBI lineage: Eukaryota > Metazoa > Mollusca > Gastropoda > Neogastropoda > Muricidae > Stramonita > Stramonita haemastoma. Next base: position 4,942,618 of record CM060345.1, on the reverse strand, counting down.
TATTAACACGCATACACAAGACTCTTTGGCGTCTCCTACAGAGACCACATAAGCAATGAAGAAGTGCATAACAGAATCCAGGAAACCTACGAAAATCTTCTATCAATTGTAAAGAAGCGTAAACTTAATGGTACAGGCATGTCACAAGATCAAAAGGACTATCAAAAACAGCACTGCAAGGCACTGTCCAAGGAGGAAGAAAAAGAGGCAGACCTAGGAAGAGATGGGAGGACAACATCAGCAAAAGGACAGGCCTAGAACTCAACAAAACCCTAGAAAGGCAGAACAGAGAGAGGAATGGAGAAAACTGGTTGTCAAGTCTTCAGGGGTGACACCACGGTCGCCAGACTAAGGGATGGATACATAGAGAGTAGAGGATGTATCTCTAAACATGAATAGACCCATACATGATAAGTCGAGGTGTTGAGCGTTCGTTCCCCAGTTTAACACCTGACCACAACATGCACTGTCTCATTCCCTCATCCTACACCTGGAAATTCCTGCAAGTCAAGTCAAGTCAAAATTTTATTTCCAGATGGTACATTGAGTAAACAATAAATTTGTGGGTTTTTTTTTTCATCAAGCTATCTATCTAGGAAAATCGTCATGAATCTATGGCAATTTGACGACCCCCGAGTTCGATTCCCGTTGGAGGGGATTTTTCCTCTGGAGTTAACATCAGTGCTGACTCCACTCTCCCCCAAAAGTCTTTCGGATGAGACTGTAAACCGAGGCCCCGTGTGCGAACAGACGCAGAACATCTTGCGAACATTAAATCCTGTTCCACTTTTCGTAAGAGTAGGCCATTGTGTGCTGGTGGGAACAGATGACAATATTTACACAGCTGCATACACACAGGGACTGGATGAAAAAAAGCACATGAGTGCTTATCCCATTATCCTCGATATAAAAGAATAAATAATAAACAAACGCACACAACACAACACACACAACTCCCACAACCCCCCCCTCCCCTCCCACCATTTACTGATAGGTGCCATGCTTGTTCACACAGGTGCCCCCATTCTGGCACAGGGAGGGATCTTCCACACACTCACACACACACACACACACACGCACGCACACCCACAACCCCCCCACACCACAACCCACACACAACACCCACACTTACTGATAGGTGCCATGCTTGTTCACGCAAGTGCCCCCATTCTGGCACAGGGAGGGATCTTCCACATACACACACACAACACTCCCCCCCTCCCTACACAACACACACAACCCCCCCATCCCACACACACACACACTGAGACACACTTACTGATAGGTGCCATGCTTGTTCACGCAGGTGCCCCCATTCTGGCACAGGGAGGGATCCTCCACACACTCGTCCACATCCTGCGTGCACAGCGACCCCTGAACCCCGGCTGACACAGACACTCGAACCCGCTGTCCGTGGGCACGCACGACCCCTTGTTCAGACAGGGGCTGGAGAAGCAGTAGTCCACCGATTCGCAGTTGTCTCCTGCACAGAAGAGGATTAAGAAAACAGGTAAGGTACAGAGTAAAGTAAAGTAAAGTAAGGTACAGGTGTCCCTGCAGAGTCATGGACAGATGATTAAAAAAGGTAAAGGTAAAAAGGTAAAGGTAAAAAGTCCATGGATTCGCACTTCTCTCCTGGAAAAATAACATGCACGAACCCTTGTTCAGACAGGGGCTGGAGAAGCAGTAGTCCACCGATTCGCAGTTGTCTCCTGCACAGAGGAGGATTGAAACAGGTGAGATAAAGGTTGATAATGATTTTTAAAAAAGGCACGGTACAGGTGTCCCAGAATCCCAGTTGTCTCCTGGACATTAAAAAAGGTAAGGTACAACAACAACAAAAGAAAGGTAGGGTAAAGATCCACAGATTTGCAGTTGTCTCCTGGACAAATGAGGATTAAAAAAAAGTAAGATAAAGGTTGATAATGATTAAAAAAGGTAAAGGTAAAGAGTCCACCAATTCGCAGTTGTCTCCTGCACAGAGGAGGATTAAAAAAAGGTAAGGTACAGGTTGATAATGATTAAAAAAAAGGTCAGATACAGAGTAAAGTAAGGTAAGGTACAGGTGTCCCAGAGTCCTGGACAGATGATTAAAAAAGGTAAAGTAAAGGTTGATAATGATTTTTAAAAAAAGGTAAGGTAAAGGTTGATCATGATTTTTAAAAAAAAAGGTCAGATAAAGATTGATAATGATTAAAAAAGGTAAGATAAAGGTTGATCTTGATTTAAAAAAGGTAAGGTAAAGAGTCCACCAATTCGCAGTTGTCTCCTGGACAGAAGAGGATTAAAAAAAGGTAAGGTACAGGTTGATAATGATTAAAAAAAGGTAAGATTAAGGTTGATAATGATTTTTTAAAAAGGTAAGGTAAAGGTTAATAATGATTAAAAAAGGTAAGATAAAGGTTGATAATGATTAAAAAAGGTAAGATAAAGGTTGATAATGATTAAAAAAAAAGGTAAGGTAAAGAGTCCACCGATTTGCAGTTGTCTCCTGGACAGATGATTAAAAAAGGTAAGGTACAGGTGTCCTAGATTCACAGTAGTCTCCTGGACAGAGGATAAAAAAAGGTAAGGTACAGAGTAAAGTAAGGTAAGGTACAGGTGTCCCAGCATCCTGGACAGATGATTAAAAAAAAGGTAAGGTAAAGAGTCCACCGATTCGCAGTTGTCTCTTGGACAGATGATGATTGGTGGAGGTAAAAATTAATGATATGACAATAACAATGGGGGTTTTTTGTTAGTTTTTTTTTTTTTTTGGGTAGGGGGGGTTGATCACAACGACAATGTTTCCGAGAGAGAAAAAAAGAGATAGCGTCAATGGTTTGGCATGTCAATCCAAAAAAAGAATGTTTTGATGACAAAATGGGAGAGTAAGATCGATGACTTAACTTATGGATGCAAACAATGACAAATTAATGTTTTGGTGGTAAAAAAAATTAAAATTAAAGGGCTACTCTTAACTTCCATAGAAAAAAAATGATGAAAAATAAGGACAGAAAACTTTCTGCATTATAAACAAGGCCATGATATCATATTTTTCAGTCTGTCTGTGTGTACGCATGCACACTTGTGCATGTGTGCATGCACATATGTGTGTGAATGTGTGTGTGTGTGTGTGTGTGTGTGTGTGTGTGTGTGTGTGTGTGTGTGTGTGTTTGTGTGTGTGTGTGTGTGTTTGTGCATGTGTGTGTGTGTGTGTGTGTGTGTGTGTGTGTGTGTGTGTGTGTGTGTGTGTGTGTGTGTGTGTGTCCCTCCCCCTCTCTCTCTGTTCACAAGGCAAAAAAAGCCTTTTTTTGGTGCAAAAAAGGCAACTGATTCATTAATAAAATGTCAAGCTCTGTCACCTGCTTTCATACAGGTATCTGGCTAAGAGAAACTTGTACAGGTCTGTCTTCAAACTGCTGGTATTGGGCAGCTTGTGAACTATTGAGACTGTTCTCCCTTCCTTTTCTTCCTCCTAGTCAGCATTGTTAATCTCAGCAATGACATCAAGTGGATGATCTATAGATCTTTAAGTACAATATACCAGACATGTGTACACACATACATGTATCAGATTTACTGTCAGCACAAGCCCAGCATTTGACAGTAGCTAGACAGAGCAGATGACATCGACAAATTGCCCGGAAAAACAGTGCAAGTGGACAAAGACTGTGATTGGCTTCAGTGATGGGTTTTGCTGTTTTTTTTGGCTGCTGTAGGCTCAACTTCAGAAATGTTCAATTTGCAGACTTTGCTGTTAAGAATTGCTATATGGTGAAGATTAATCCATGTACATTTTACAAAATCTGCCCACAAGTTCTCTTTGCAGTTTAGTCAAAGCTGTGGTAAAGCCTTGGGAATGTATTTTATAATGTAGGTGTGTGCATGTGAGTTGATTAGACTTTTTTGGCAGATCAAAAACACATCAAGAACCAAAACTTTACCTCCAGAGTAATGTGACTCGTGACGTAGTGGAGAGACACAAATATATGCCAAATCAGTAACTATAACTTAAAAAATAAAATAATATAGGGTAAAGGTAAAGGTGTCCCATAACCTGCGTGGTTGTAGGGGAGCGAGGCGTCAGAGACCTCAGCTTCTCTAGGGTCCAGCATATTGAGGGTGGTGCCCATCTCCCCTCCCTCACTGCTTTACCTTCCCTGACCCTTAAGAGGGCAGGTACCCATTTACAGCTGGGTGAACTGTACTGAAACCAAGGTGTGCCAATGGTCACCCATCCAACTGGTAACCACGCTCCACACTGCTTAACTTGGCTGGGGAAAACGAGCGCTCTAACCACTGAGCTATCCCGTCCCCAAAAAAATTTTTTTTAAAAACCTAACTAAAACTAACTTTAGAACTAACTAACTCACCTCTGAACCCCGAGGTGCAATGGCAGACATAGTCACAAATATGCCAAGTCAGTAAAACAAACTAACTAATTAACTCACCTCTGAACCCCGAGGTGCAATGGCAGACATAGTCACAAATATGCCAAGTCAGTAAAACAAATTAACTAACTCACCTCTGAACCCCGAGTGCAATGGCAGACATAGTCACAAATATGCCAAGTCAGTAAAACAAATTAACTAACTAACTAACTCACCTCTGAACCCCGAGGTGCAATGGCAGACATAGTCATGCAGGGAGTTCTGGTTCACGCAGGTCCCTCCGTTCAAACAGGGGTTGTCAAAACACACGCTGTTGGGGTTGATGATTTCACACAGTGTGCCATTGAATCCTGAACATCATCATCACCAACAAGGTATGGTCATCAATCATCGAGTTTCATACATTGTCCACTTTTGTATTCATGGTTCAATGCATTTTTAGTGATGATCAAAGCAAATCCCAGTAAGATGGACAGACAGTAGTGTATAATATAATAATATATATTAATATTATACAATGCTGTCTGTCTTCCTGCGATTTGCACTGATCACTAAAAACGCAATGAACCATGAATACTAATATGACAGTACACTCTTACAAAAGTGGACAATCTCATGCAACAGTATTTTTATTGATCATCACCAACAAGTTTTATGTCATTCAATCCTTGTGTTTCATATAATGTCTATACACTCATGTTTGTACTGTCTAAAAGTGTCTTAAAATCATTTCATGCAACAGTATTTTTATTGATCGTTCAATCATGAGAAGCTGATAGCATTTAGTATGAATTTGTAATTGTCAAAGCACCATTTATGAATTTATACAGATCTACAGCAAGCCCAAAATTGATAATGGAATTAAAAGATTCCCTGAAGTTGGAGTTAAAGTTAAAGCTTTTCCGAGCCTAAGGCTCATCAGCCGGCTTATCAACCAAGATTTCTTGTGCGTTAGCGACTAGATGTCTAGACTCCCCCTGATAGGACCAGTCTATGCGTTAACCCAACACAAGAGTTGGTTACCCTTTAACACCTGGGTAGGGTGGGAAAATAGCCGTAAATGTCCTTTTCAAGGCACAACGCCATAGCGAAAGCTGCGGATCGAACCCGCAATCCTTTAGATTACAGTCCAACGCCTATCCCTAGACTCCCACGGCGGCTGAAGTTGGAGTGCAGCTACCTAAATGGTGGTTGAGGGGGGGGGGGAGAGGGAACGAGTCACATACATGAAAATCTCACCATTGGTGAACCCAGAGCTTTATCTGAGGAATGAGAAAAAAATTAATTTAAAAAAAAGAGAGATGCCATAGCATTCTTTTTTTTTTCTTATGACAACAAAGCACTGAGAATTTGTCCAGCTGTTAAAAAAAAAAATTAAATGCATCATCCAAAATAACATGTGCAAACAGAAATAATACACATGACAGACACATGGTAAAACAATCTGACATACTGTCAGTACTAATGTCAAAATAATGCTACATGTAGTATGATGTACCAAAGCCCATCACCTTTGGGGTGGTGGTGGGGGGGTACTGTATGTAGTATGTGGCTGTGACACTTTGTCCCTCAGTGTTCGAGATGAGATGAAAACATTTCTGACACGTTTACTGTCAGTATGACAGTTATAGACAGGAACTGCAATGTTGGTCTGATGAAACAGACTCACCCATTTCTTTGTCCTGTGAATTTTTGTTTTTAAACTAAAAGAAACCTAGATAACACACACTATAAAGGTATGCACACAGCACACACACACACACACACACACACACACACACACACACCACACACACACACTCATCTTCCCCATTTTTTTTTTCCCCCCTCGATTCATGGCGAAATGTCCAAGGTTCGCCAACGTGAGATTTTGTGTATCATGCAACAGTTTTTACCGACCATGAAGGTAGCTGCTTATTCCATTATCCTCGATACACACACAAAAAAAAATGAATTTATAAATAAATAAATAACACCTGTTCCCTTCTGAAGTGGCTGAAAAGATATGTTTAGTGAAGTGAAGTGAAGTGTACTACTACAATGTAGTGTACTAGTCTATAGTGTGGTGTACTTCAAAGCAGTGTACTTTAGTGCAGTGCACTACAGTGCAATGTACTATAGTGTAGTATACTGTAGTGCAGTGTACTATAGTGTAGTGCAGTGTACTATAGTGTAGTGCAGTGTACTATAATGCACTGCACTACAATATAGTGTACTACGGTGTAGTGTACTATGGTGCAGTCTACTATAGTGCAGTGTACTATACGTCTATAGCGTAGTGTACTATAACATAGTGTACTATAGCGCAGTGTACCATAGCGCAGTGTACCATAGCGCAGTGTGCCATAGCGCAGTGTGCCATAGCGCAGTGTACATAGCACAGTGTACTATAGTGCAGTGTACTATAGCATAGTGTACTATATGCAGTGTACTATAGCGTAGTGTACTATAAGGCTATAGTGTACTAAATAGTGCATGTGTACTATAGCGTAGTGTACTATAGTGCAGTGTACTAAGTGTAGTGTACTATTGAATAGTGTTACTATAGTGCAGTGTACTATAGGCAGTGTACTATAAGTGCAGTGTACTATAGTGTAGTGTACTATAGCTGTATTGATACTAATAGTGCAGTGTACTAAAGCGTAGTTAGTGATTCTAATAGCTAGCACAGTTGTACTAAGTAGATAGAGTAGTGCACTATAGTGTAGTTACTATACT
>CM060345.1:4928027-4933027 GCA_030674155.1 Stramonita haemastoma | reverse complement strand
GGGTTTTTTATGTCCAGTCCCCGTGCGTACGCAGTTTTGTAAATCTTGCCATCTGTTCCCACAGCACATGAGTACCTACTCTTATGAAAAGCAGAACAGGATCGTACATGTGTGCAAGATGTTCTGATGCAATTATTATTATTATTATTATTATTATTATTATTATTATTATTATTATTATTAATTATAACAATTATTATTATTATTATTATTGTTGTTGTTGTTGTTGACTATCAACTCAGTGGTAAACCAATGGCCATAAGACTGCAAATCTATGCAGGTGCACAGTAAAGTAACAAGCCCTTTTTTTTCTTTACGGATAGCTCCAGTGCATACGGGCATATTTTGAGTGCATACCTTTTATGCACCTCAAGTACTAGATCTTTTGTAGGAAGAGCACTCTCCCTTCTTACAAACCTTACACATAAAGGCAGACTCCCCTGTATGCAGATTAGGTTACTCAACATCCAGGATGTAGGCCTACAGTGGGCTCTTCAAGTCATAGGGTTGCTATGCAACCAGGATGTAGGGAAAGAGCTTAGTGATTCAAGCAAGGCAAGGCAGAGGTTTAGTTCCTTTTCAGACAGCCTGGGTGTGTGTACACCCAGGAGATATGGGAGCGGGTTATGCCTTCACTAACGGTATGGTGTATGTACACCCAGGAGATATGGGAGCGGGTTATGCCTTCACTAAAAGTATGGGTGTCTGCACACCCAGGAGATATGGGAGCGGGTTATGCCTTCAATAAAAGTATGGGTTGCTGTACACCCAGGAGGTAACAGCGCGTCGAGGCCGAGGCGACGTACGGGAAGGTTAAAAGCTAAGCTGGTATCATGGTATGTCAAGGGTAATTTTACAACAACTACAAAAAATAATAATTTAATAATAATAATAATAATAATAATAATAATAATAATAATAATAATGATGATGATGAATAATGATGATGATGATGATAATGATGATGATGATGATGATGATGAATAATAATAATAATAATAATAATAATAATAATAATAATAATAATAATAATAATAATAATAATAATGAAATAAAGAAAATAAACTACTATCCACCCCCCACCCCCCCCAAAAAAAGGAGGTGGAAAGAAGAAGAAAATGAAGACAGATCATTCATCTCTTACAAAGCAGCTTTACCTCTGAAACCTGCTCTGCTCTGGCACATTTTCATTAAAAAAAAAAATTCTCTGGTATAACTGTGTGTCTGTCTGTCTCAGTATCTGCATGCCTGTCTGTCTGTCTGTCTATCTCTCTCTCTCTCTCTCTGCCTCCCCCCTCCCTCTCTCCCTGCCCCCCCTCCTCTCCTCTCTCTCCCTCTCCCTCCCCCCTCTCTCTGCCCTCTCCCCCCCCCTCCCTCTCTCCCCCTCCCCCCCCCCCTCCTCTCTCTCTCTCTCTGACTCCACTAGTCTCAGTCTCTCTCCTCTAGTCTCTCTCTCTCTCTCTCTCTCTCTCTGAATCTCTCTCTCTCTGCCTCCCCCCCCCTCCTCTCTGCCCCCCCTCTCTCTGCCCCCCCCCCCCCCCCCCCCCCCCCCTCTCTCTCTCTCTCTGCTCCGTGCTCTCTGAGTCTTAATTTATTTTGGCAAGGGCTGCACTATATCTGTGATAACTTAATTTTCATCCATCAAAAGCACTTGCAGTTGCACAGAATAACACATCGTCTGAGCAATACCACTCAGTGTGGTGTTATTTCATGCAGGTGAAAACCTTTACACCAAGCCTGTTGCGTGTTTTTTTTTTCTCCTTCCTTTTTTAAGTTCTGAGTAGTTGTTTTTTTTTCTTCTCACAGACCCAGTTTTTCACCATGGTTTCTTTATTTTTTTTTTTTAATTCATTTTTATTTTAACATTCTTGCTAAATTAATACTACTTACAATTTTAAACATTACCTCACTCAGTTCGAGACTAAGTTAGTAAGTGATTTTCTCCCTGATCTCAAGGGAATCACTAAATCAATCTTGTTTTTCCATGTGATTCTTTTTTTTGTATTTTTGTATTTTGTATTTTTTTGTATTTTTGTATTTTGTATTTTTGTATTTTGTACCACTTTATGTCACGGCAGATTTCTCTGCGTGAAATTCGGGCTGCTCTCCCCGAGGAGAGCGCGTCGCCACATGTGCAGCGCCTACCCATTTTTTTTTCTTTTTCCTGCATGCAAGTATATTTGTTTCCCTATCAGAGTGGCTTTTTTCTACAGAATTTTGCCAGGGACAACCCCCTTGTTGCCGTGGGTTCTTTTACGTGCGCTAAATAGTGATGTGTAACACACGGGACCTCGGTTTATCGTCTCATCCGAAAGACTAGCGCCCAGACCACCACTCATGGTCTAATGGATGGGGAAAAAGTTTTGGGTCCAAACGGGGTACGAACCCCGCACACTCCGACCCGGACTTTTTGCTTTCTAGGCAAGGCGCGTGACCACCTAGACCACCGATCCACATCGTAGCTGATGACAGGAGAATCTGAAAATCTGATCTCAAAAAAAAAAAAAAGAGAGAAAGAATTTTTAAAAATTTTAATCCTGTTTTTCCAGTCCTGACAACTCAACTGTAAAATTATTGACCTGATTTCAGAAGCTCTCTGTTAAAGTTCTGCACAACAATCAAGCAATCTGAAAGGTTTTAAAAAAAAAAAAAGGTAAAGGTCTCCCATAACCTGTCTGTGGTCATAGGGAACGAGGTAGTAAAAGCAGACTATTTTTTATGACAATGACTTACATCATTTAGTAAATGGTATTGATTATCATGACAATGTAAAAAAAAAAAAAAATTACTGAGCACTGTTATACTATAGCAACTTGCCCAAACTCATTCTGCTTCACAAATTTCGCCTTATACTTACTTATAGGTGCACACATACAGACACAGACACAGACACACAGACACACAGACACACACACACATACACACAACACACACACAAACACACACACACGTGTACACACGTGTACACATGTGTACACACACACACACACACACACACACACACACACACACACACACACACACACACACACACACAGAGTACACACACACACAACACACACACACACAACACACACACACACAACACACACACACACACATACACACAACACACACACACACACACACACACACACACACACACACACACACACCACACACACACAGAGGACTTGACAAAACTCAGAGCTCTACACACATGTATACACAGTGCATACATGTATCACTCCAACACTAACAGCAACAGCAGCAACAGCAGTAACAGCAACAACAGCAGTAATAGTAACAGCAACAGCAACTACAGGCGCCAAACACAGCAGCCTCTGAATATCTGTCCTCAATGAATCACCCACCTCTCCTAAAACATCCTCCCCCCCCCCCTCCTCCTCTCCTCTCTCTCTCTCCTCTCTCTCCTCTCTGTCTCTCTCTCCTCTCTCTCTCTCACTCTCACTCCCCACTCACTCTTGTCTACAGCAAGTATAGTCTATCTAGGTCTCTCTCCTCTCTCTCTCTCTCTCCTTCTCTCTCCTCTTCTCTCTTCTCTCTCTCTCTCTCTCTCTCTCTCTCTCTCTCTCTCTCTCTCTCTCTCTCTTGTCTCTTCTCTCTCTCTCTCTCTGTGTCTGTCTCTGTCTCTCTCTCAATCCTTCTCCCTCTGTCTCAGTGTCTCACTGTCTGTCTGATCTACTCCCCCCCCTCCCCTTCTCTCTCTCTCTCTCTCTCTCTCTGTCTCTTCTTCTCTCGTCTCTCTCTCTGTGTCTGTCTCTGTCTCTCTCTCAATCCTTCTCCCTCTGTCTCAGTGTCTCACTGTCTGTCTATCTCCCCCCTCCCTCCCTTCTCTCTCTCTCTCTCTCTCTCTCTCTCTCTCTCTCTCTCTCTCTCTCTCTCTCTCTCTCTCTCTCTCTCTCCATCTCCCTCAGTACCTCTTCACCACCCCCACCCCCATCCTTCTCTTCTGATCAAATCCCCCCCCAAAAAAAAATTAGAAAAAAAGATGATGTAGGGCAACCTTGTATACATGCCCCTGAAATTCTTTTTTTAAAAATCTTTTTTAACTTGCAAGGCTGGAACGAGATCTGGAAATTTGGATAAAACTGAGGAATGAGAAGGGAGGAGGAGGAGAAATGAGAAGAAAAGGGAGAAGAAGGAGAGGAAGAGGAGGGAGAGGAGGAGGAAGAGGAGGGAAGAGGAGGAGAGGAGAGGAGGAGCAGAGGAAGAGGAAGGAGAGGAATGAGGAGGAGGAATGAGGAGGAGGAAGGAGAGGAGGAAGGAGGAGGAGGAAGAGGAGGGAGGAGGAAATGAGGAGGAGGAGGAGAATGAGGAGGAGAATGAGGAGGAGGAGGAGAATGAGGAGGAGGAGGGAGAATGAGGAGAGGAGGGAGAAGGAAGGAGGAGGAGGAAGGAGGAGGAATACTGGCTGAGGAGGAAGAGGAGGAGGAAGAAAGAGGAAGAAGAGAAGGAAGAACGAGAAGGAGGAAGGAAGAGGAGAAGGAGGAGGAGCAGGAGGAGGAGGAATAAGGAGGAGGAGGAGGAGGAAGAGGAGGAATACTGGCTGAAGAAGAGAAAAATGTAGAACTTGCCTCAAGCTGGAAGCAGTGAGGGGGGGAGGAGGGGGGAGACTGGGGGGATGGGGGGGGGGGGTGGTGGAGATGAAAGAGTTGGAAGGTAAGGTACTAGGCATACATAAAAAAAAGAGGAAGGGGTGGGGGGTACAAAGCATAAAAAAAAGAAGAGCTTTACAGGAGGGGGCGAAGTTTGATGTACCTGTAGTCAAATTCTGGCAGCAGAAGCAAGCAGGCAAGGGGGAGGGGAGGAGGATGGGGAGTGTACAGGTGTGTGTGTGTGTGTGATGTATGATACACGAATTCATAATCATAATGTAGTGTGTGTGGGTGGGTGGTTGAATGTTACTTCCTCGGACTATTTTTATGTGTAAGATTTAAATTGAAAAAAAAAGGTTCAAGCAAAATGTGTCTGCGTTGGCGTTTGTGAGGGATTATTTT
>CM060345.1:4923027-4925527 GCA_030674155.1 Stramonita haemastoma | reverse complement strand
ACTTCTTTGCAGCAAGCAGTACTAACTATATGGGCTTGTAACTTGTACATATGCTGACAAAACTTTTTCTGAGCACTGAAAAAAAAAAAAAACATGATACTGAAAAGGGTTTGTAGAACTTTAAAATTATTGCCCAGTTTATACTTTTTTCTTCCCACAGAACCTGTTTTTAAAATCTATTTTAATGTGTTAAGGTTCGTTGGCAGCAAGCAGTAGTATGGGTTTGTTACTTGTACATGTATGTTGACAAAACTTTTCTCTGAGCACTGCAAACTAGGCTGAGTAATGACAATACATGATCTGCCTGCAGAAAACCTGCTGACTAACACATGTAGGGGGACAGGATAGCCTAGTGGTTAGAACACTGCACTGGCAATTTGACGACATGAGTTCAATTCCCGGTCGAGGGGATTTCTCTCCTGGATTGACATCAATGCTGACTCCACTCTCCCCCAAAAGTCTTTCGGATGAGATTGAAAACTGAGGCCCTGTGTGTGAACACACGCAGAACATCTTGCGCACACGTTCTGCTTTTCATAAGAGTAGGCCATTGTGTGCCGGTGGGGACAGATAATATTTACACAACTGCATACACACGGGAACTGGATGAAAAAAGCACATGAGTGGTTATTCTATTATCCTCAATATAAAAGAATAAGTAAATAAAATAAATAAATAAATAAAAATGTATGGACCCCTCCTGTTCCCTTCCCCTTAATGACCATCTATGCAGTCAAGGGCTGATGGTGATGATGCTGATATTGATAATGTCTTTGATGAGATGAGTAAAGATTCATGAACGTGTCCAGAAACAGAATAAGTTTTACTGAAAGGGGGGGGGGGGTAAGATCCAAATCTTTCGATCAAAACATCCAAACTAAATCATATGATCTGATGTAAAAAGTGTATTAAAAAATAATGATAAAAATTAATCGAATAAAAAAAATCATGACAAGAAAAAAACATAACACATTATGTTCAATTTTTCTTCACATGAAAGTAAATTTTGGAGGTTTTAAAAGAATTTCCCCCCCCTTAAACTAAAGCCAGTGTACTAAAGGTCACCAAGGTCAGCAGGTCAAGATTACAATAGTAGTTAGCTGGTGACAGGAAGTAGTTAGAGTTGACCTTTAGGCATACAGTATTATTAGTAACAAGTAAGTGAACAGCTAAGTTAAAAGTCTACAAACTGCAACTGAAACTACTTTTAGATGGAATATTCTCTCCTCTCTGTCTCTCTCTCTCAAAAAAGTGTTTATGTTTTAACCGTTAACTTAAAGTTGCTGCCATCAAGTTGACCTAAGGGTTTTTTATTTCTTGTTGGATTTTTTTTTTAGTGTTTTGTTGTTGTTTTGTTGGGTTTTATGTTTTGTTTTTTCGTTTGGGTTTTTTGATTAGTGAGACTTAATTTTCATCAACTGTTCTGACACAGATCAAGGATTGAGGATGTGTTTTCTGATGTTTAACTTTTTTTTTCCTATTTTTTTTGCATAATGTGTCCACATATATCCACTGATGTTTTTCTTTTTTTTTAACATAGGCTTAAATTTTGGAGCGCCCTAGGCAGACTGGTCACCAAGTAAGTAAGCTTAAAGTTTAGAGGGATTTTATCTGCCCCCCCCCCCCCCCCCCCCCCCCCCCCCCCCCCACCTACCCCTTTCACACTTACACCACATAATTGTGTCTCATCTGAAGGACCGTGTTCACTTTTACCAGAAGGAAAATGCTATCCACTACTAAATCAAAGAAGATTTTAACTTGTTCTTTCAAAGCTGCCACTCCCATTTTACCTCAAAATTCTGCTCATTAACCCTTTAGTACTACGGTGCCCTCAGGAAGTATTCAACTGCTCTGTTTGGGATTTTTCCTTTTTTTGGGGGTTGGGTTTCTTTTTTTCAGGGGGGGGGGGGAGGGTTACAGGTGTTGTTTGTTCCTTCGGCAAAACCTCCAAGGTTTAGTACCGTTTAGCAATGGTGAAGTTTTGTGTACGCAATACAAGTAATGTATGGCACAGGGACAAACCTCGGCACAGTAAGCCAAATTTTATACTGGATGTTATTTAATTTGTTGCTTTATCATATTCAGCACTATATCGAATTATTCCATTCATTATCATTTTTACAATAATAAATTTTGAAAAGTAACTTTGTGTCAAAGGTGCACCTCCATTGCTGTCACTTGTCTCACCTTGGCAAGACTGGAGGCAGGTCTATTTTCTTTTCCTTCCATCTATTTTCTTTGTCAGCATGTATGGATCTATCTATAGAGTACTGCCATTTCAATTTCACATGAAAAGTATTGTAATAATGAGAAAAAAAAGTCTAAAGAAGTCACGTTTTTAGGCGTGGACCAACCTCAGGAAGTCTGATTTCTCCACAATCAGTTTGCATCTAGTATAGCACAGATCACCATATTCAGTTTCACTGTGTCAGGAATATGGGCGAGTGGCACATGCGTTATCTTCTGGGTCACTCTTCTCCCTGACTGCATCATTTCCTTC
>CM060345.1:4903027-4905527 GCA_030674155.1 Stramonita haemastoma | reverse complement strand
CTGTTTTCATCTGATGAATTACATGAGGTAGAGACAACATAACTCTTCAAACAAACTTCATTATTTGAGTGGGGGAAATAGACGAAGGGAGTAGAGCAAGAAACAGGTTTTAAAGGTTAAACTTTGATATCCAATATCCCCACCACCACAACACCCCCTTCCCCTTCAAAGAAAAAATGTTATCATGGTATTTGTCAAGCCAGATAGTGATATCGAGTGAAAAGTATCATTGTGATGATGGGGTAGTTTATCTATTTTTTAAAATTTTTTATATTTATTTATAATTTTATTTTATCTTAATGACAAGAAATGGGGAAAAATGATAAAATAAATAAACTTCACCATCACAATGATACTTTCCACTCGCGAGATCACGATCTGGCTTAATATAACACAATCATAATATTTTTTAATCTAAACACACAAAAACTTCTGGCAGTACTGTACAAAGTGAGCTAGAAGAAGGGAGAGAGACAGAGACAGAGACGGGAGGGGGGGGGGGGGCAGTTTTCTAGCCCTGACACCGAGACAGGCTTTATCGGTGAAGCAAGCGGTATGGAGCACAAACATAGTCCCTGCTTCAGTTTCCCCCCGTTCCCACGCTCGGCGACGGGTGGCCGTGAGCCACAGGTTACCGCTCCCCCCTCACCTCAGCGCAGTGCGCTTCTGTTTTCAGTAGCTTCCCGAGCTATACTAGTAGTAGCCCCTCTAGGCTACTTGCCCCCGTGGTGGTGGTGACTGGGCCTAGCTAGGCCTTAGCCTATAGCAGCAGAGTGGAGTGGAGTGCCAAACCAAAGTTTGTGATCGTTGTGGGGATGAAACTGACGACCCACTGCCTCTATCTAGCCTACCGGGGCGGAGGAAGACCGCTCCGAAAAGCGGCGTGAGCAGGCTGATTAAACAGAACAGAGATAGCGCGAGGTCGATGAATTTTTTGGGCTAGGATACCCCCCTTCCTCCTCCCCCTTTTCACCCTCCCAGTCCCCCACCCCACCCTACATGCGCAGCTTCTCTAGTAGTAAGTCTTTGAGGATGTCTCCTCCCTCCTCCTCTCCCCCCCCCCCCCCCACCTCCTCTCTCTCTCTCTCTCTCTCTCTCTCTCTCTCCTCTCTCCTCTCTCTCTCTCTCCTCTCTCTCTCTCTCTCTCTCTCTCTCCTCTCTCTCTCTCTCTCTCTCTCATCTCTTGCTTCTCTGTGCTCTTCATTGAAGGGAGGAGGAAGACAAGAGCCAGGGGCTGGCCCCCAGAGTCAAAAATGCAACATCACACAAGTGAGATAGTTGGGTGTCGTTACGCCTCTACTCTGTGTGTGTGTGTGTGTGTTTGTGTGTGTGTGCGTGCATGCGTGTGTGCGTGCGTGCGTGCGTGTGTGTGTTAGTGTTAGTGTTAGTGTTAGTGTGGTGTGGGGTGTGTGTGTGTGTGTGTGTGTGTGGTGTGTGTGTGTGTGTGTCCCTCTCTCTATCTTTATCTCCCTGAGTCTCTCTCTGGTAAGTAATAAAGCAGATCAAAGAAAGACAGGAATTTTCTTCTTTCTTTTCTTCACCGGCTGCATCTTCTATAAGAACATTTTTTGAAAAAGTTATTTTTGTAAAAAAAAAGAAAAAATTGATTTTTTTTTCTGAAGTCTTCATGCCTAACACAGTGATCGGGAATCTTAACAACTTCTGACTTGTTCTTGAAGTCATGTGCCGTCATGTGCCTTTATTAAGCATGAAAAGTCAGGGGTTTGGGTGGGGTTTTTTGTTTTGTTTTTTTGTTTATTTTAGTTTAAACTGGCTGAGACTGCAGCATACCTAATTTGGTTCTTCTTCTTCTTTATTGAACACTCAGACAGTAACTATTGCCTGCCATAGGTAAAGGTAAAGGTAAACGTGTCCCATAACCTAGGTGGTCGTAGGGGAGCGAGGCATCAGAGACCTCAGCTTCTCTAGAGGCCAGCATATTGAGGGCGGCGCCCATCTCCTCTCCCTCGCTACTTTACCTTCCCTGACCCTAAAGAGGGCAGGCACCCATTGACAGCTGGGGGACTGTACTGAAGCCAAGGCGTGCAAACTGTCACCCATCCAACTGGTAACCACGCTCAACGCTGCTTAACTTGACTTGGGGGATAACTTGACTTGGGGAAAGCGAGCGCTCTGACCACTTAGCTATCCCGCCTGCCATAGGAGTGAAAAATGCCTTGCGCTGCCGCTAAGCCCCGGGCAAATCAGGCCCAGCACATTCGACTTCTGCGTGCGAGAATTATCTTTTAAATCTTTGTGGGAAAAGAGGCAGGAGAATGGAGGACCAAGAAGGGAGAAAATAGACAAGGAAGCGACAGGGAGAAAAAAAAGAACGAGGCAGAAAGAAAGAGAGATAGAAAAGGGGGGGAATTCCAAGAATAGATTCTTCTGAAAGTGGGGATGCTATTTATAGTAATACTGACAGGCCCCCCGGCATCCCCACGGGGGAATTTGATGTTTTATACTAACCCTGTCCAGTTAAGTCAAGTCAAAATGATCT
>CM060345.1:4895527-4898027 GCA_030674155.1 Stramonita haemastoma | reverse complement strand
CGGACAAACAAACAAACAAACAAACAAACAAACAAACAAACAAACAAACAAACACAGATTGACCCTAGGTGAACCTCGGGGCTGTGGCTGAAGAAGGAAAATGAAAAGCAAACCTAAACAAAAAATCCTGACAATATACCAGTAGATCTAGGTCCTTATAAAAAGAGTTTTTAAAAAAAGAAAAAAAAAGAAACAAAACACAAAAAGGTAGGGGAAAGAGAGAGAGAGAGAGAGGAGAGAGAGAGAGAAGAGAGAGAGGAGAGAGAGGGAGAGAGAGAGAGAGAGAGAGAGAGAGAGAGAGAGAGAGAGAGAGAGAGACAGGCAGACAGACAGACAGACAGACAGACAGACAGACAGGCAGGCAGGCAGACAGACACATAGACAGACAGACAGACACATAGACAGAGACATACGTGGTGAAAAGGAATGAGAGAAAGAGACCCTTTTAAAACGCGACATGATCAATAGCAGTAGATCCACATTCTTATTCCCACTTTCTTTTCTACTTCTCATACCCCCCCCCCCCCCAAAAAAAAAAAAAAAAATTTTTTTTTAAAGCTCTCTGAAGATTTCAAAATGCAACGGCTGACATAACACCCACGTACATACATACGTACACAGCAGAGACGCACAAGGTAGGTAGGGCAGGTAGATATATTCCCACGTGTGGCAATGTTCAGTATATAAATAAACTATTCTCTAAAAGGGCTGGAGGGGTCAGGGAGGTTTCTATATATCAGGGTCATCCCAGCACAATAACGTCTACCCGCTTTCCCACAGTTTCGGGTGGGTGCGTTTTATTGTATCAGTTTCGTTTCCCACCCCTTCTCCACTATCGCTTGTAGGGACTTATTCCTTGTTCAGTGCAGTTTACACCCCATAAAATGTGAAAGAAAAGGAAGAAAGAGAAAGAAAAGAAAAGAAAAAAAGGATTGATTGATAAGTGTCAAAAAGGGAGGAAGAAGATAGGATAGTTAATTGTGTGGGTGGGTGGGGATGGGGTGGGATGAGTGTGTGTGTGTGTGTGTGTGTGTGTGTGTGTGTGTGTGTGTTTGTGTGAATGTGTGTGTGTGTGTGTGTGTGTGTGTGTGTGTGTGTGTGTATGTATGTATGTGTGTGTGTAGTGTGTGTGTGTGTATGTGTGTGTGTGTGTGTGTGTGTGTGTGTGTGTGTGTGTGTGTGTGTGTGTGTGTGTGTGTGTGTGTGTATGTGTGTGTGTGTGTGTGTAGTGTGTGTGTGTGTGTGTGTGTGTGTGTGTGTGTGTGTATGTGTGTGTAGTGTGTATGTGTGTGTGTGTGTGCGTGCATTCATGTGTGTGTGTGTTTATGACTAATTAAATGTAGTTGTGTTTCATCAACAATTCCTTGAAGCAAGTTATTTCTAATTAGGCTTAACCTCAAGCATCAGACTCATAAAATAACATGCCCTTTTTTCTTTCTTTCTTTCTTTTTTTTTTTTTTTTAGGTACATAACTCCAAACTGAAGTAGTTTGTCATGTTTGAAAAGTGTCAAGCAAGCGAAAGCATGATTATGGTAGCCACAATGAATGAATGTTGACATCAATCTAAGTCTTTTAAACAAAAAAAGCACCATTCCAGCTCTTGATTAAGAAATTTACTGACCAGCACTTCTACACAAAAGGTAAGATATAAAAGGGGGCGGGATAGCTAATTGGTTAGAGCGCTCGCTTCCCCCCCCCCCCCCCCCCCCAGTCAAGTTAAGCAGCCTCGAGAGTGGTTACCAGTTGGATGGGTGACCATTTGCGCGCCATGGCTTCAGTACAGCCCCCCTCAGTTCACCCAGCTGTAAATGGGTACCTGCCGTCTTTAGGGTCAGGGAAGGTAAAGCAGCGAGGGAGAGGAGATGGGCGCCACCAGCCCTCAATATGCTGGCCCCTAGAGAAGCTGAGGTCTCTGACACCTCGCTCCCCTACGACCGCCTAGATTATGGGACACCTTTACCTTACTTCTATAGAATGGTGGATCGGTGGTCTAGAGGTAACGCGCCTGCCTAGAAAGCGAAAAGTCCGGGTGGGAAGTATGCGGTGGTTCGAATCCCGTTTGGGCCCAAAACTTTTCCCCCATCCATTAGATTTTAAGTGGTGGTCTGGGTGCTAGTCTTTCGGATGAGACGATAAACCGAGGTCCCGTGTGTTACACATCATTATTTAGCGCACGTAAAAGAACCCACGGCAAAAAGAGGGCTGTCCCTGGCAAAATTCTGTAGAAAAAAAGCCACTCTGATAGGGAAGCAAAAACAGTTGCAGACAGGAAAAGGAAAAAAGAATGGGTGGCGCTGCACTTGTGGCGACGCGCTCTCCTCGGGGAGAGCAGCTCGAATTTCACACAGAGAAATCTGCTGTGACTTAAAGGGGTGTAAAATTTTTAAAAAATATATTAAAAACAAATTCTTGAAATATCTTGAACGCCCGTCAGTCTGTCAGTCAGTGTGTGTGTGTGTGTGTGTGTGTGTGTGTGTGTGTGTGTGTGTGTGTGTGTGT
>CM060345.1:4873027-4880527 GCA_030674155.1 Stramonita haemastoma | reverse complement strand
AATTTGCCCGTTGGACGGACAAACAAACAAACAAACTTATAAATGTAATACTGATATGTAAAAATATATGGTTTCAACTTTTTCACAAGTGTAAAGGCAGTGTGTTCAAAAGTACTGTCTTTCATTTATTGATTGCAATTGTTTCTTCTTGTTCTTGTTCTTTTTGTTCTTGTTCAAGTTCTTGTTCTTCTTTTCCTCTTCTTCTTTTTCTTCTTCTTCGCAATCATCATCATCTCATCATCATCATCATCATCATCATCATCATCATCATCATCATCATCATCACCACCACACCACCACCACCACCACCACCACCACCACCACCACCACCACCACCATCTTCTTCTTCTTCTTCTTCTTCTTCTTCTTCTTCTTCTTCTTCTTCGTCATCGTCGTCGTTGTCGTCGTCGTCGAACGCTCAGACAGCAACTATTGCTGTCTGTCCTATGAGCACCAAACGACAACAACAACAAACTGTTGCGCTTCTGTCCGTCAAGCGCCCACTTGTCAGGCCTGAAGCTGTCAGATAACAGATTTGGCTTTTGTTTGATGGCGGAGTATACTATCAGCTATCAGCTTTTTTTTTTATTTATTTTTTACAATTATTATTTTTTAAATAAATTGTGTGTGTGGTGTGTGTGTGTGTGTGTGTGTGTGTGTGTGTGTGTGTGTGTGTGTGAGTTTATTTGTTTATTTATTTATTTATTTATTTATCTTTTATATCTATTTATTCTTTTATATTTATTCTTTTATATCAAGGATAACAGAATAAGCAATCATGTGCTTTTTTTCATCGTCTGTTCTCTGAGTGTTGTGTGTGTGTGTGTGTGTGTGTGTGTGTGTGTGTGTGTGTGTGTGTGTGTGTGTGTGTGTGTGTGTGTGTGTGTGTGTGTGTGTGTGTGTGTGTGTGTGTGTGTGAGTGTGTGTGTGTGTGTGAGATCAGATTTTCAGAATTTCCTATCAACTACAATGTGATAGAATGCTATCAGCTTGTTATTGCTCCCAATGGTTTTGTGTATGTTCGCTGTGTTTTCTTTCTGAAAAAACATCTGTATAAGTGACCGAAAAAAGACCCAAACGAACGGAAAAAAACCCAAACAGAAGTACATACCTTTTCCACCTTGCTACCAAGTACTAACCTAATCTGTCCTACACACACGCACGTGCGCGCCACACACACACACACACGAACATCTTGTGCACACGTTAAATCCTGTTCCGCTTTTCGTAAGAGTATGCGGAATAGATGACAAGATTTACAAAAAAAACTGCATACTCACGGGGACTGGATGTAAAAAAGTACATGAGTGCTATTCCAATATCCTCGATATAAAAGAATAGATAAAATAAAAGAAAATAAATAACTCACACATGCACATACACACACACAACACACCACACACACACCACACACACCACCACACACACACACACCACAAACAACACAGCAAACACACACACACACAACACACACAACACAACACACACACACACACACACACACAACACACACACACACACACACACACACACACAACACAAACAACACAACACAACACAACACAACACAACCCCCCCCCCCCCACACACACACACAACAAACCCCCCCCCCACCCACCAACACACACACAACACCCCCCCCCAACCCCCACCCCCCACCCACCCCCACCCCCACACACCCCACACACCACATCTAAAAATAACCAGACACAAAAGACAGATGTAGGCAGATCAAAACCAGCTAAGCCATGGATCTTTTCACCCTCCATCATCATAATCCCCGCTTCCCACTCCCTCCAACTTCCCAGGGATGCTACTAGTCTATATCCCCAGCCTCTAAAGCCAGCCGAATCCCCCACAGGGACTTGGACAGACTTGGCTGAATGGCGTTAATTAATGACAGGGGATTGGATCCCGTGACCTTACAGTGACCACTAGGGCCATGCGAGTGGCCTCAAGGTCCATCATGCATCACCGTGTCACATCAAGGCCTTTTTTTTTTTTTTTTACACTTTCTTGGACACTCTCTGTGTCACACTCCTGGTGTATGGTGCATAGTAGAGCAGGCTCTTGAAATCACGGCGCGCGCGCGTGGGCGTGCGTGCGCACAGACAAAGACACCACCACACACACGCACGCGCGTGCACGCTCGCCTGTCTGTCCGTAAATCTCTGCCTCTCTCTCTCTCGTTTCTCTCGTCTGTCTGTCTGCTTCGTCTGTCTGTCTGTCTGTCTGTCTCTCCATTCCTTGTCCGAACATCTCTCTCTCATTATTATTATTATTATTATATTATTATTATTATCATTATTATTATCATCATCATCATCATCATCATCATCACATCGTCGTCGTCTCGTCGTCGTTGTTTATTATTATTTTTCTTCTTCTTCTTCTTCTTCTTCTTCTTTTCTTCTTCTTCTTCTTCTTCTTTTCATCATCATCATCATCATTATCGTCATTATATTATTATTATTATTATTATTATTATTATTATTATTATTATATTATTATTATTATTATTATTGTGGTTTAGTTACAGGCTGTTTTTTTTCTTGATGTTATCCCTGATAAGGGCGTAGACTGCATGTAAAAAAACACACGAGTGCTTATTCATTCTCTTCGAATAAAATAATTTGCCTTGCCTTGCTTCCTTGCCTTGCCTTCTCTCTCTCCTCTCTCTCTCTCTCTCTCTCTCTCTCTCTCTCTCTCTCTCTCTCTCTCTCTCTCTCTCTCTCTCTCTCTCTCCTCTCCCCTCTCCTCTCTCCCCCCCTCCCCTTTCCCCCTCTACTCCCCCCCTACAATATCTTCTACTTCTACCCTTACACAATCAAAGGAGCTGTATAGTAAGCCCCACTGGCCTGAGACTTAAAGCACACTTGGCTGGTTTGTGCAAACATTTGCACAATGCCAATAGTGTATAGAACTTGGTGACCACCACACGATTGCCATTCCTACATGCTGACAGACCGAAATTCACTTTAGGGAACTCAAAAAGGCAGGTTTCTTACTTGTTATTGCAGCAACAACAAGAACAAGAACAAAACAAAACAAAAAACCAGTGAAGTGTGTGTGTAGTGTGAGGTGTGTAGTGTGTGTGTGTGTGTGTGTGTGTGGGGTGTGTGTGGTGTGTGTGTGTGTGTGTGTGTGTGTGTGTGTGTGTGGTGTGGGTGTGTGTGTGTGTGTGTGGTGTGTGTGTGTGTGTGTGTGTGGGGGTGGTGTGGTAGGTGTGTGGTGTGTGTGTGTGGTGGGTGTGTGTGGTGGTGGTGGTGTGTGTGTGTGTGGTGGTGGTGGTGTGTGGTGTGTGTGGTGTGTGTGTGTGTGTGTGTGTGTGTGTGTGTGTGCGTGTTGTGTGGTGTTGTGTTGTGTTGTTGGTTGTGTGGTGGGGGGTGGTGGTGTGGTGGTGGTGGTGGTGGTGGTGGTTTGGTGGTGGTGTGGTGGTGTGTGTGTGTGTGTGTGTGTGTGTGTGTGTGTATGTGTGTGTGTGTGTGTGTGTGTGTGTGTGTGTGGTGTGTGTGTGGTGTTGGTCCTCGGATAGAGCTCTGAGGTTCTCCAATGGTGAGATTTATGCCATGCGATCGCCCATCCCCCCAAAACCAAACAAACAACAAAAACAAACAACAACAAAACAACAACAAAAAAACAACCAAAAAGCAAAAGCAAAAAAACCCCCAAACCCCAACCATTTAGGTAGCCACATACCGACTTCAGGCATGGTGTCTAAACTCGACACTTGTGTGCGTGCCTCAGCTTATAGACTAGTCTCATTCAATGACTTTGACATTTAGTTCGATTCTTCTCGTCAAACTGGCAAGAGAAAGGACGAGGTTGGGAATCGAACCCAGAAACCTCACGGTTTACTTGTTAGGCAGGTGAACGTCTTAACCATCCCCTACTGTATGTTGGATGACTTCAGAAGAACATTACCTCTACCAGCTTCCCCCCCCCCACACCCGTCCTACCTCCCCTTCCCTTCCCCCAAGCGAAACATCTGGTCAGCCCTCTCCATCATTTTCTAACCTGTGGACAGCTTAGGATACACATCGCTAATCACTCTCTCTCCCTCTCTCTCTTTCAAGTCTCTGAGGATATCTTATCAACACACAGATCTATACATGTCTGTTTACTTGTATGTATCTAGCCGTAGCGGTACTGATAGGCTGGTAGTAGCCTTTGAATCGCTTAGAATAGTAAGTCAGCGTCATAGCAGCAGTGGAAAGTTGCAGCAGTAGCAGCAGCATTATTGTCGTTGTCGTCGTCGTCGTCATCGTCGTCATCATCGTCATCATCATCATCACACCATCATCATCATCCCGACCACCCACCACCACTAGCATCCTGATCACCACCACCACAGCCATTGTCGTCATCAATTACATCAGCAGCAGCAGCAGCAGCAACATCAGCAGCATCAAGCGACAGGGATGGGGGTGGTGGGGATGAAACAACAACGAACCCCCCTCCCCCCACCCTCCAACGCTTAAAACCTCCACCCCACCCCCTCCTACGCCTTGAGATATAAACAGCACAGCAACAGCAAAGCAATGATAGTAACAATAGCAAACCCAACGATGACGACGAAAAAAACAAACAACACCCACATTTTCAACAACAATAACAACGATGACAACAACAATAACAACAACAACAACAACAGAGAAATGAAGGAAAAAAGAAGAAAGAAAAAAAAGAAAGCCATATAATCAACCAACCAAGCAACCAACCCAACTAAAGCAAGCAAACAAGCAAGCAAATAAAAGTACAATATATACACGTTGGGGGCCTATAGGGGGGGAGGAGAGAGAGAGAGAGAGAGAGAGAGAGAGAGAGAGAGAGAGAGAGAGAGAGAGAGAGAGAGAGAGAGAGAGAGAGAGAGAGAGAGAGAGAGAGAGAGCATCATCCTCAAGAATAGCACTGGCACACGACCTCCCCCCCAAAATGCATCAGTACTCATGCACGTGCAATGGGCGAACTAAATGCACGTGTGACGTTCCGTCTCTTTTGGAAACCAGACCGCAATGACTCATGCTCTCTCTCTCTCTCTCTCTCTCTCTCTCTCTCTCCCTCTCTCTCTCTCTCTCTCTCTCTCTCTCTCTCAGTCTGGATCTTGTTACATGCGGAATGTAGTGTGTGTCGGCGGAGAAGGGTGCATATATATATATATATATATATATATATATATATATATATATATATATATATATATATATATATTATATATATATATATAATTACGCAGATATGTATGTATGTATGTATGTATGTATGTATTGTATGTATGTATGTATGTATGTATGTATGTATGTATGTATGTATGTATGTATTATGTACTCCCATAGGAATGCCAGAGACCCCTTTCAATATAAATAGCATCCCCACCTTCTGGAAATTCTGAGCTAAAAATTTTCCCTTTGCTATCACTCCCTTTGTTTCTGTCTTCTCCGTACCTGTCTACTCCCTCACCCTCTCTCTCTCTTATTCCATTATCCTCGATATAAAAGAATGAATAAATAAATAAATGCATATTTTCTGGCTACACAGCCCATTCTCCTGCCTTCTTTCATGCAAATCTGAATTTTTCCTATGAACTTTCATTTCAGGAGAAAACTGGCACCTCAACATGGAAAAGGACACACAAAAGATATGGAACCTGACCAAAGCCTTGAATGGCGATCAACACAAGCATTGAAGACGGGTTTAAACAGAAGATGAAGACTTTGCAGTCTTTGTTGACCTCAGCAAAGCATTTGACAAGGTCTGGAAGGAGGGCCTTCTCTTCAAGCTGCTCAAGAAGAAAGTGTGTTGCAGAAAGTTTTCCTGGATCCAGTGCTACCTGTTGAACTAAACAGCCCAAATAATGCTGGAAGGCCAGACCAACTATCCAGTCAAGATTACAGAGGGAGTACCCCAGGGTGGAGTAATATCACCCACTCTATTCACCATCTTCATCGAATGACATTGCTGACCAGCTGTCCATCCACATGACAGGCCCTTGACTGGGTCGACCAAAACAGACCTGGCGCAGAAGCATTGAAGCAGAGACCAAGGCAGCCGGAATGACGTGAGCCAAGCTGAGAGGATCTCCCAGAACTGAGTCCAGGAGTGTTGTTGTGGCCCTATGTTCCCAAGGGATTTCACAGGCATAAGTCAAGTGTCCGTCCACATCCCTTGGGCTCTGTATGCAGTCAACCTTGTCATCTGGACCAAAGCAGAGAAAGTCTCTACTGCCACCATCTTAATGCCAGAAGGTCTGAAGCACATCTCAGACTGGGCAACAGAGTGGGTGGTCCTCATCAACAGGACCAAAAGCCCTGATGAAGAAGCTGGTAGGAACAAAATGGGGTGGTTAACTAAAAAATACTGAGGCAAGTATACACCGCAGCTGTCAGACCCCATTTGGAATAGGCCTCCAATGCCTGGTCAACTGCTGCCTTCACTGGAAAGACTGAGCTGTCTGTCTGTCTGTCTGTCTGTCTGTCTGACCAACCCATAAAAAGGACAGAAACCAATGGACATTCATTTATCAACACACCTACAACAGACGACAAGATTTATTTTTCTGTTTTCTGGACTAGCCTGTTATCCCCACTGTGAAAAGTTTCTTACCTAAAATACTACAGTATTCATTTTCATTTCAGGCTGGTGATACTGTTATCCACGAGAAAGAACATAGCCAGATTCTGCATGGTTTAATTCAGTTCTACCTTGGACCATCATATGCCTTCAGTGCCTGGGATTTATCACAGTTCATGATTCAACCATTGATGCTGGCGGCAACAACAAAGTGAGAGGCTGTATGGTCAGTGGCTTTCTTTCCCACCCATGGAATTCCACTTTACAGCTTAGTCTTTAGTGATCGACTAGGACTCTCAGACTAGGAGGCTTCACTTGCACAGTCCCTATGCGCTGCAGCCCAGGGGCCTAGTTGGCCTTTGGAGAACATCTCCAACACTGACTGTCCTTATGCCCTCTTGGCCTAAAGATGAGGATGTACTGTGGGCAAGGTATCTCCACCATAATCAAATTTCTGCCCAGTTTCCGAAACAGTAGCTGCCTCCTGTGCTGTTTTGGAGGTCATCGTGGAAAACGATGGACAAACAAACAACCTTGGATCATGCCACTACCATTGGGCATAGCGGCTAACACCGAACTGGATGATGCCGACAGGTAAGACAGGTGAGACCTTGAATAATGAGGCACAATAATTGACCTATAACCCGTATAATATTACGCTGAATCAGTAGCATTCTTGGAATAACTGACGAAGCAGACTGCTGAGTATCCCTACCGTGTCAAATTCCTTCTTTGCGGTGCATACCAAATGGGCTATAAAACTTGATGGCACTAAGCGTTCATTTTTTTGCTCTCTCTCTCTCTCTCTCTCTCTCTCTCTCTCTCTCTCTCTCTCTCTCTCTTCTCGATAGATAGATAGATAGATAGATAGATAGATAGATAGATAGATATAGAAATAGATATAGATATAATATGTGTGTGTGTGGTGCG
>CM060345.1:4860527-4870527 GCA_030674155.1 Stramonita haemastoma | reverse complement strand
ATGGACATAGGGACAGGGCCACACAGGGACAGGGCCACAATAGGGCCAGGGCCAGATAAGGACAGGGCCACATAGGGACAGGGCCACATAGGGACAGGGCCACAATGGACATAGGGACAGGGCCACACAGGGACAGGGCCACATAGGGCCAGGGCCAGATAAGGACAGGGCCACACAGGGACAGGGCCACACAAGTAGAGGGACAGGGCCAGATAGGGACAGGGCCACACAAGTACAGAGGGACAGGGCCATATAGGGACAGGGCCACATAGGGACAGGGCCACATAGGGACAGGGCCACATAGGGACAGCGTCACATAGGGACAGGGCCGCATGAGTACAGAGAAACCTAGGTTTCAATGACTCATATATATATACATGGACACATAGGTAGGCCTACATACTGGTGTAGGGACAGGGGTAACACATGAAAAGGCACAGGGACATATATTACACATGGAGACACATTGATACAGACAGACACAGGTATATGGACACATACACGCAGATATGAAGACACACAGGTACATTGATATTGTTACACAGTTTTTCTGTTTCCCTGTCAGTACTAAAAAAGAAAAAAAAAAGTTACAGATACTCAAGTAAATGTTGTAAAAGGCAACTTTAAAGCTTTTAATGTTTGTTATTTAAATTGTTTTTTTGTGTGTGTTTTTTTGTTTAGAATGTTGTCTTTTTTCTATGTAACAATGTAATTGAAAACAACTTGCATTATCATTATTATCATCATTGTTTTTTGATAAAGATAGAGACCAATACTGTTTCTTTGCAGAAGAAAACTTGTTTCTATCCCTAACAGAACCTCTCCTGCTGACGTCAGGCAAAAGTATCATTAAGTGGATATTTCCTTAACAGTTTCCTTCTTTACCATTGCTGTTGACCATTATATCTAGGTCTAGGCCCTTTTTATCATAGAGGGCATCAATGCATTTTTTTTTCTCTCGTCCGTGACCTATTGTTAATTGTTTTGATCAGTTCAGAAGTCTGATGATTCTTTGATAAAGAAGAAATTCTGACCTAATCAGACACAAAAACATAATGGGACTTGCAACATTGGGTCCAGACATCTAGATCTATGCATTGTTTTGTTCGTGTGCAGCTGTCCTAAGTCTATCTCTATCTATCTATCTATCTGTCTATCTACCTATCTATCTATCTATCTATCTATCTATCTATCTATCTATCTATCTATCTATCTATCTATCTATCTATCTATCTAATCTATCTATCCGTCTGTCTGTCTGTCTGTCTGTCTGTCTGTCTGTCTGTCTGTCCGTCTGTCTGTTCTAAGTACTGCATGAATAAGCCACACCTTTTGATATTAGCTTGAATGTAATAATCCAGCTGGGTTTTTTTTTGTTTTTTTTTTTTTGCTGTTGCTATTGCTGTTGTTGTTACTGGGTGTTTTTGTTTTTGTTTTATTTGTTTGTTTTAGAATCCATGTATGCAAACACGTTTGCTTACAAGTATACTTGCTTACAAACGAGTTAAGAAAAAACAGCAAAAAAACCCAACAACAAATCGATGCTTATTCAACGTACTATCTGGAAATAAAAATTTGATTTGATTTGATTTGAGCTGATATGATTTGAGTAGATTTTACTGACGACATTTTGAGCATAGGTAACTGGAGAACCAATTCTGTCAGGAATGGCTATGTTGCCGTAGTTCTCTTAACATGCACTATTTTTTTTTTTAATCATTATTTTTTTATATTCTTTTATATCGAGGATAATGGAACAAGCACTCGTGTATTTTTTTTACATCCAGTCCCCGTGTGTATGTAGCTTTTGTAAATCTTGTCATCTGTTCCCACCGGCACACACTGGCCTACTCTTACGAAAAGTGGAACAGGGTTTAACGTGTGCACAAGATGTTCCGCGTGCGTTCGCACACGGGGCCTCGGTTTATAGACTCATCCGAAAGACTTGTGGGGAGAGTGGAGTCAGCACTGATGTTAGCTCCCAGGGGAAAAATCCCCTCGAAAGGGAATCGAAGAGTAATATATGATCTCGGTTTATTAGTTCATACATGAGATCAAAACCCAGACAGCGCAACCACAGGGCCAAGTGGATGGGTGAAGTCTGCATTGGGATGGGAATCGAACCCTGATTTTCATTCTTTTTTGCCCCCTCGATATGCGTGGTTCCCAGTGTATTGATAATAAGATGAAACTAACGGTGCCATAAAAAGCCAGCATAACTGTGATTTCAAACACTGTTTTATTTTATTTTATTTTATTTTTATTTTTCTTTCTTTTAAAATTTATTTTATTTTATTTTATTTTTGTTGTTGTTTTTGGGTTTAAAAAAAATTTATTTCAAAAACTGTGCTGGAAACAAACGATTAAAGAAATACCCAAACCAAAGAAACTGCTGTATGGGGGATGGGATAGCCTCGTAGTCAGAACATTGCCATCGCAATTTGACGACCTGGGATCGATTCCCGTTCGAGGGGGCTTTTCCCCTGGAGTTAACATCAGTACCGACTCCACTCCCCCCAAAAGTCCTTCGGATGAGACTATAAACCAAAGTCCCGTGTACGAACGCACACAGAACATCTTGCACGCGCGTTAATTAAAACCCGTTCCACTTTTGGAAGAGTAGGCCATTGTGTGCCGGTGGGAACGGATGACAAAATTACAAAACTGCATACATACGGGGACTGGATGTAAAAAAAAGCGCACATGATTGCTTATTCCATTATCGTCGAAATAAAAGAATAAACGATCATACAAATCACATCAGACAAGAAACAAACTAAAGACAAAGAAACCCACAACGACCAAACAAAGAAGCAAAACTGTCGGCATGTTACCGTCTCTTGATTAGCAAGATCTCTAAGGTTTGTGTATTTATAATCTCTGGATGAAATAATGATGTTTACTGTGGGAATTTTGGGACTACTACTGCGATAAATAAAGTATTAAGTCCTGATGTAATTTGTATGATCGTCTAAAAAAAAAAACACACAGAAAAGAAAAAAAAAGTGTGTGTGCGTGCGTGCGTGCGTGGTGTGTGTGCGTGCGTGCGTGCGTGTGTGTGTGCGTGTGCGTGCGTGCGTGCGTGCGTGCGTGTGTGTGTTGTGTTATTTTTCACAACCGGTAGATAATAAGGAAGACCCTACCTGTCATTTTGGCAATGTCAGTGCTTGGTACCGTCTCCACCCTCCCACCCACCCCACCCCCTCCCTTTAACCCCTTCCACCCCTAATGCAACACCCGATCCTCCCTCCCCTTACTAACCGGTCTGTCCACAAATTATGGCGTGACAGCATGGCTGCATTCACATTATCTAACCGCTAATTGCCATATAAAGTTTCATGACAGTCAGAATTAGCTTTTGTAAAAAAAAAAAAAAGCTTTTGTCAAAATACCTTCCCTACCTCCCCTCGACCTTCTTACTGCCCCCTGTCCTGCCCCCCGCCTCCCCCCCCCCCCCCCTCTGCCCCCCACTACCACCCAATGAAAAAAAAAACAACGGAAAAGGATTGACAGGCATTGGGGGGGGGGGGGGGGGGATGTGTGAAGTTATAGTTATTTGAGCTTCCTTCTCACAGAAACGATTTGTTGGCTGGTAAACTGTGGGTCACAGGGAGTTAAGTATAAAAGAAAAGGTTGAAAAGAGGCCCTGGGAAGTTTTGAAGAGACGTTTCAGCTAATTGTATGGGGAGGGTAACTATCAAGTAAGAAAAAAAAAAAAGGAAGTAGAATGAGAGTTTATTTTATTTTATTTTTTTCAAAATCAGGGAAGAGTCAAAGGGATCATGGAATGGTAGACCCCCAATCTCTCTCTCTCCTCCCCCCCCCCCCCCTCTCTCTCCATAAACTTTGGTCGTTTGTTCTTGCTCATGAAACATCTCTCTCTCTCTCTCTCTCTCTCTCTCTCTCTCTCTCTCTCTCTCTCTCTCTCTCTCTCTCTCTCTCTCTCTCTCTTCTCCGTTTTGTTTTTTTGTTTTTTAGAATGAGTGCATTTTTTATTACCTTATTATAGTCTTGTTGTTCTTATATTTTGTCGGTTGTTAGTTTCTTGTTCTTGGTATTTGGATCATTACTGTTGTTGTTGTTGCTTAGTTAAAGGAGTTTTTTTTATATCTAGATTTAATCCCTGATAAGGGCGGGGACAGGATGTAAAAAAGCACGCGAGTGCTTATGATTATCCTCGAAATCCTTGATTTGATTTGATTTGATTTGATTTGATTTGATTTGATTTGATCTCTCTCTCTCTCTCTCTCTCTCTCTCTCTCTCTCTCCTCTCTCTCTCTCTCTCTCTCTCTCTCTGGGGACGGATAGCCTAGTGGTCAGAACATTGCGCTGGCAATTTGACGACCCGGGTTCGATTCCGGTCAAGGAGATTTTTCTCCTGGAGTTAACATCAGTGCTGACTCCACTCTCCCCACAAGTCCTTCGGATGAGACTTTAAACCGAGGCCCCGTGTGCGAACGCACGCAGAACATCTTGCGCACACGTTAAATCCTGTTCCGCTTTTCGTAAGAGTAGGCCATCGTGTGCCGGTGGGAACAGATGACATTTACAAAACTGCATACACACGGGGACTGGCTGTAAAAAAGCACAAGAGTGCTTTTCCATTATCCTCGATATAAAAGAATAAATCAAATCAAATTTCTCTCTCTCTCTCTCTCTCTCTTCTCTCTCTCTCTCCTCTCTCTCCTCTCTCTCTCTCTCTCTCATCTGTTCTTTGTTCTTTCTCATCTCTCTCTCTTCCTCTCTCCATAAACTTGTCGTTGTTTATCTTATAATAAAACAACACTGGAACACCTAAGCCACACACAACACCTCACTCAATACTCCCTGTGTTGGGGGGCAACACAAACAAATACAAAGCAAACGCCCCCACATAACAAAACACACACACACCACAACACAACACACACACACCACACACACACACACACACACACACACACACACACACACCACACACAAACACTAACACACACCTCACACCTAACACACAATACCACACAAAACACAACACACAACAATCACACACACATACACACACACGCGCACACACACACACACAACACACACACACACACAACACACACACAACACACACACACACACACACACACTACACACACACAACACACACACACACACACACACACACACACACACACACAACACACAATAACACACTCTCTCTCTCTCTAACCCACCCCACCCCCCCCCCACACACACACACACACACAGAAGGGAGAAGGGAGGGATAGGCAAACAGACTGTATATATAATATATATATTATATGCTTCATTGGCAGACGACAACAAAAGCGGCGGCCAACTCTGGCCTTCTTGTCTTGCCTTTGAAGTTGCCGCCCCACAATTGCACACACTTAATCATCACGTTTGACCAGCCGGGTTGTATTCCACTTATTAGTGTTCGTTTCCTATTACTGTACTTTCAAATATAGACAAAAATCTGAGACCCCAGCGAAGCAAAGTGCTGTATGTTATGAGAGGTGTGGCATACACTTGAGTATTTTTTTTCAGATTTTCAGTAGTGTTAAACAAAAAAACCAACCAAACAGACAAAGAAACAACCCCCAGAAAAAACAACGACAAAGCAACAATAACCCCCCACCCCACCCCCAAGAACCAGCCCCCTCCCACCCGCCCCCAAACAAAACAACAATAAACAAACAAACCCAAAACAAACTAAAGAAAAAAGGACAAACCAAACAAACCTATAAGAAAATAGAAAAACCACTTTGAAAAAATGGGTCTTGTGTTAACACTTCTTTAAAACACACACTGGCCCAGGCCAAAAGCTGTGTCAGTTATTGAGGTTAGCTAAGTGCCAAGGCCTATACACTAAAATATTGTTATATTGTAAAATGTTGTGTGGAGATTCCCTTCAGCCATGGTAAGCTCTTAACACAACAACCTGCACTCTTCTTTACAGGAGAAAATAGATCCTGTGAAGTCCAAGTATGGCTGCCTATATGGCAGGTTCTTGAAAACAGTCACACCCGCAAACTTCTCAGTCAATGTGCAATTTCAATATCACAGCGGTTCTCAGGTGGGATGAGTGAGTCAGAGTGCATGTTCTAGGTGACCCCTAGAATGTTAAGCTAGGGAACGCACAACAACAATAACAAAACACACAAAAAAGTCTAGCTTCTATAAAATTTTCTTTATTTTCCTAAATCAAAATGTGTGGTTATGAGTTTATTGTTATCATCATTAATTATATATATATATATATATATATATTATATATATATATATATACTGAAGCAACATCAATTTCCACTATTCCGCTATGGCGTTGTGCCTTGGAAAGGCACTTTACGGTATTTCTCACCCCACCCAGGTTAAAGGGGTACCAACCTTGTGTTGGGGTTAATCCTGCGATAGACTGGTCTATCCAGGGAGTCTATGACTCTCAGTCGCTAACGCCACAGAAACCGGATAAGCACGGCCTGATGAGCCTTAGCTCGGGACAGACTTTTACTTAACTTAACTTAACATCAGATTTAAACATCCAATGTCATAGACTAAAAATTTGTTAGTGACTTGCACTTGTATAAGAACAAGGGACGTTACACTGAATACAGATCTCGTAGTACTGTTGGATCTCTCTGTCTCTCTGTCTCTGTCTCTCTTTCCTCGAATAAATACTTTGCCTTGCCTTGCCTTGCCTTGCCTCTCTCCTCTCTCTCTCTCTCTCTCTCTCTCTCTCTCTCTCTCTCTCTCTCTCTCTCTCTCTCTCATTATTATGCCGGTGGGAACAGATGACAAGATTTACAAAACTATATACATACAGGGACTGGATGTAAAAAAAGCACATGAGTGCTTATTCCATTATCCTCGATATAAAAGAATAAATAAATAATAAATTATTTGATATCATGGTTGCAGGCAATGGTCGAACTGATATGTAGAATCTACAGATTCCAAAGGGAAGTGTTAGTTATATTACACGTCGCCTTTAAAGACGATGATGTGAAGTCATCATTTTAAGGTGAAGAAAGGTGGAAGAGACCGGTAAGAAAAGAACCCAGTATAAGGCAGAGTAAAAAAACAACAACAACAACAACAAACAAATCCCTGATGATGACCAATTTGCAAAAACAAGCAGATTGGAACATTTTTTTCTTTAATAAGGAGGGGGGGGGGGGGGGTGACAGTATTTAGGCTTGCTAAATTCAAAGATTTTGTGTTATAGAAAAATAATTGATCGCCACTATTACGAACAACATCTAACTATTACTGTACCACCATCGCCACTATTGCTATACTACGGTACAGTCTTGTGTTGTGCCTGCTACGTTGTATGTAAAAGACGCAGTACTGGCTGTACTATTACTGTTCTGCTTGCTTTCTTAGACTGTACACGCTGTAGACTACCTATACGTGAGATCGAACCCCTTTTCCACCATGTACCCATGCCTGGCATTCCTAGATTTGAACCCACACTTTAAAGACCCATCCATTCAGCTGTAGTGGCCGTCCGAATACCATGCAAGGGACTTAATACAAAAAACTAGGACATCCCTAACTGTGGAGAAGTCGCTTCCCTTTACTTTTATTTCGCTCTTTCAGTGTATTATCGTAATAAACAAAACATTGCAGCATGTGTGCCCGTGGTGTGTGTGGTGTGTGTGTTTTGTTACTTTCGTGGCATGGAGATGAAAAAAAAGCGCTTAAAATGTGGAGTGGGATTGAAATGGAGGGAGTAGGGGGTGGGGGGGGGGGTTATTTGCAAATGGAAAATAATTTATTGCAAGTCATGTCAGATCAGTATGATTGTGTTAGTGTCTTCGTGAACAGAAATATACACAATGATAAATGCTTTGAAATTATAAATCAAATTTCACATTCTAATAATTCGTATGACAATGGAGTTTTTAACATGCCAGATCTTCCTCAACCCTGAGACATCTACATGACACATATGCCTCTAGATCTATGTATTGATTTGTTTGTACTTACCGATTTTGATTTTTTTTCAGTGGTATGTTTTCTTCTTGATCTTTGTTGATTTTCCGCCAAATATCTTCTCTTTTTTGCGAATAGACCACCCAAAAAGAAGAAGAAAAAACCAAGGTTTGGAAGAAACTGAAGAAATAGGCGAAAGTTGACAACCCAGAAAGGGCCTACAAGTGACCCGGATGTCGGCTGATGCGTCTGGAGGCAGACGACACTTTGTCACGTGGTTGCCAGCTCACATTGTCTACACTTTTCTCGAAAAGACTTTGACCAACGTTGGGTATAGTATGATTATTTGTTTTTCGCTCGTCATGTAGTATTATATTTGGCAAATATGCACTTTTAGCACTTTGGAAAACACAGCAGTCGTTTAAATAACACTCAATTATGATTTTTTTTATTTGCACAGGCCCACCAGTTTCCCGCTTTGATAATAGTCTAGATTGAAAAAAATGACTGGGCAAAGAATCAGGACAAATAGATCTAATGAAATGATATTGCTTTTGAGTAAATACAGCAGCAGAGTTCTTCAAAACACACATGACTTGTGAAAGGTGTAGATTTGTATTTAATGTTTGGTGCATTCTCAAATGAAAGATTCAGATTTCCCACAATACCATTTAATTCAGTGTCTTGAGATTTGAATTTAATATAGTCTTTTGCACTTAGCCGATTTAGTTCCAGACCAAATCTGGGCATTTTTACCGTGATACTGAACCAGCGCAGTTTGTGTTCAGTTATTTAGTATGAGTTTTTAGCCATGGCAATGGACTGGAATTCCAGTCTAGATAAAAGTGTATATTGTATGGAGCAGATCAAGTTCCAGATTTGTTTTCCTGTTGAAATATTTCAAAAGAAAAAAAAAAATCCGATAGATTCGGTAAATGTTTTGAAAAATTATATATTATTTTTCATAAATAAAACTGTGATCTCAGGATACTAGATTGTATTGTATTGATATACCAATTTAAGTCACGCCGATTTCTTTGCACCGCTCTTTTCCGGGAAGCGCGTGGCCACAAGAGCAACACCAACCATTATATTTTGTCTTTTCTGTCTGCAGTTGTATTTGTTTCCTGATGTAGAGTGGCTTTTTCTAACAGGATTTTTCAAGGGACAACAAACCTTGTTGCCATGGTTATTTATGTGGCTAAATGATTATGTATAACACGCGGGAGCTCGGTTTATCGTCTCATTTCGAGAGAACAGCACCCAGACCACCACTCACGGTACTGGTGGGGAAGCTTAACTTGTGACTAATGCCACAAGTACGGAAAGACTTTGGACATCAGGAAAAAAAACCCCGTAGTCATCTATAGGCCTACATTTATCATTATTGTCGATTCTCAGATAGGCTAACTTTAGTAGTGGACGGCTTTAAATGTGTAGGTGGGAATAGTGTAGTGGTTGGGCCAAGAGCGTTGCACTCCTGATCTGACGGCCTGGGTTGGAGTCATCAGTAAGGCACCTGTTCAAAGCCCCCCCCCCCTCCCCCCCCTTCCGACCCCCCCCCCCCTCTCTACCCCCCCCCCCCTCCCCCGAGTTAGCATCACATCAGCATCGATTCCACTCCTTTGAGACTCCTGATCTGAATTTGTTTAAGCCTCTAGGCTTTTCGATTTTTTTTTTCCAAATAGATTTTCCTCAGGAATAAACATTAGTGCCAAAAACAACCAACCAACCATGTCAGTGAGTTTCTTGCTCTGTGTGTGTGTGTGTGTGTGTGTGTGTGTGTGTGTGTGTGTGTGTGTGTGTGTGTGTGTGTGTGTGTGTGAAAACAGGAGTTTGGGTCAACCATGGTCTCCAAAAGAGCAAAACGAAAGCGATCATCAGGTAAGCAGCCGCACATAATTAAATGACTCGTACTTAACAGTATTTCTGATGAACAAATACACCCAAACACACGCGCGCGCATACGCACATATACAAATGAAGACACATTTATGAACGTGGCTATGCACATATAGATGCATACATGCACACATACTTTCGAAGACACAATACTTTGAAAAGAAAAAGTAAT
>CM060345.1:4843027-4858027 GCA_030674155.1 Stramonita haemastoma | reverse complement strand
AAGAACCCCCAACAACTAAAAATCGGAAAGAGCAGGGAGGTACCTCCTGACTGTCCTTGCAAAATTGGTATGTTCGATTCCCAACTTTATCCCCGAAGTTAGAATGCAGCTACATTAATGGTGGGGAAAAAAATCGTAAACGCAAAGATCACACCATTGGTGGACCTTAGAGCTCTAGCCAAGGAACGACCCCCTGCCCCCCCCCCCCCCCCCCCCCAGAAAAAACAACAAAAAACCCCAACTGCGTGCTGTAAAGTTTAGAAATTTAAAAATATATATATACTTTTTTTATAAATCGAGTGTAAACGATTAAGATGGGGTAAAAACTTGTTGCTCACTACATGGAGAGTAAAAGGTATATTTTTCATATAGCTGTTCATCATATCACTATTGTCGTTGTCATTAACACTGTCTTCATCATTGTTATCATCAACTTCTTTTACCATTGTTTTTATGTAGGTGGTGATCCACCACCATCACGATCATCAGTAGGGGCTAGAGCATCACCATCACCACCACCATCACAGCCATAATCATTATCATTAGTAGGGGCACTGTCTCTCATGATCAGTCATTACCTTCATCAAAGTTTCCATTGTTATCATCACCATCATCACTGACGTTAAAAAAAATGTCATAAACACTAAACACAATACTCGAGTTTTCAAACAAATGAAGATAAATAATGATAATGATAAATGGAATTTATATAGCGCTATATCTTGCAAAAAAAAAAAAAAAATCAAAGCGCTTGCATTCAAGATAGCCTGTCCGTCTTTGTCACACTTCTTAGTTTCTTCTTCTTCTTCTTTCATTGGTTTAATGTCCATTCACTACAAGGTGATTTAGACAATGGAACATTCACATTAAGAATGTACTGGAAAAAGGGATGAGGGGAAAGGTGAAAGGATGAAGAATGTAATGGATGATGATAAGTTTATAAAATTTCATTTACAGTAACTGTCCCACTGGTGACTGGCAAATACTTTCTGCAACTGATACTAGGACATGCGACATGGAATCATACAGAGCACTTTAGATATTTCCTTTTCTTCCCCCTTAGATATATCCCTTTGCTTTTATACGAGGCAATGAGCACAGGGCAATCAGACAATATATGATGGACTGATATAATAGCAGAACAAATGCAGGAAACAAGTGTTGAATATTTTGTTTTCCAAGCATTTAGATGTATGTTCCTTATCGTTCCAGCTCAACAGAACAGACGGAGACTTGTGAAGAAACCAGCTGTGCAGACTCTCAAGAGACCAGTGACTTGGAGCAGACCCCTGCAGTAGATTCCACTGAAAACAAAAACACACCCGCCTTGTCACAACGATCAGGATCGCAGCCTTCTGACCACGGAGATAGGCCTTCAGAAAAATCGGAGGTTTGCAAGGATGGTGATGTTATTCCAGCAGCTGAAGGGGAGGATGCTGTTCCTGCACAGGTACAAAACTCGGACTGCCACACACCTTCAACACATGGAAAAAATGACGCAGAAATAATATCATCCCAAAAACGTGAAGAAGAAACAGACCAGTGTGACGAAGAGTCTGACACAACGTTAACTAACGAAAACGTTGATTGCAACACCACAGTGGAACAAATCAGGGACAAAGAGGAGCAACCCCAACCTGAAGGTGACGAGACAAATGCATTGAAGAAAACGTTAAAATGAAAGAACCATCTGCAGAAGTGGAAAAGAAAATCGGTCATTCTAACAGCCAGGACAAAATAGAAGCACTAGATTCACCATCAAAGGCCGTAGACAGTGAGCCCCTTTCATCAAAAGACACCGTTCTGGCATCAAAGGATAGCAAAGTTGTGGAAGTGACTCCGGATAACTCCAGTCAAAATGTCTCAGGAAACGATGAAAATAAGGACAGAAGTGAAGAGATAACGAGAACAAGCCAGGAATCGCCAGAACAAAGTTTATCTAAAAAAGACAGCCAAACGGACATGATCGCAAACAAAGAAACACACAAAGAAAAAGAGGACAAAAAAGAAGAGGCGGAAAACGTACAGAATGGTAACAAAGACAGCACAACGGAAGATTCATTTCACACTGGCGAAACTACCACCGAGACTGGAAGCGAGCAAAGCCAGCCAACAAAATCCGTCTTTGCAGATGCCTTACACAGGGAAGATGACACAAAACCAATTGTCAAACAGCTCATCGGCAAAACCCAACTTGCTCAACCAAATCAAGCAGGAGACTTCTTAGATACGCGTGCCTTTGACAAACCCTCAATCATTTCAGAACCAAGTCTCGAGAAGGAGAAAGACAGGGAGACAGAGTCGCAGCACGAGTCACGCGCCCAGGAGCTGCTGAAGAAAGAAGGGTTGCTTCTGGAAGAAAAGCGAGCGAGCAGCTTTGACAGAAAGGACAAGGCAGGCAGCATTCCAAGCGGTAAAGACTTCGTGGAACCGTTCGACCTACCCAATTCACAAGGTAAGTAGCATAGTATAGCTTTTTTTTTATATAGCATAGTATAGCTCGTTGTGGCATTGCATGCAATATGACCAACATAGCATAGCCTCACAGGATAATATAGTGTATCACAGACCAACACAGTACATCATAGTTTAGTCTGGCCTCATGAGGAGTAGTACAGAATGGCATGCCAAAGTGTGGTATATCACAATATAATAAAGTTAGCTGATGGTGTCTTGGCCAGTAATTGCTCGCTGTTTGCAAAGTTGAAGAGAGCAGGACGAATCTTAATTCAAATCATTAGGATCAGTAGGTAAAATCAGCTTTATGCATGACTGTGATTGAGAAGATAAAGTGTGGAGTATTGTTTCGCCGTTTTAGTGGCTTAAAAGCCATGGGCTGTAAAACAGATGAAGGCAAAGTGTTGGATATCAAACAATACACACAAGCAGAATCTTTTCGCCCGAAACAAAGGGACGTAATCAGAGTAATTACTGTCAAAAGTTCCTGGTTAGTGACAAACTGCCCGAAAAAAGCCGGCAGTATGCTGACATGGCATGCACTTGACCTGCACACAGCAACATACCATGCACAAAGCCCCGGGGATCGGATCGAAAACAACATTCAAGACGAGAGTCAACATTTTGATGTGGCGCAAGTCGCACACGATAAACAAACGATTTGAAAAGAAAAATAGTGCAGTCTCGGTATTACGTGGTTAGACAGGAAAGGGATGGACCAAAAATAAAACTTAATATTCTTGAACAATTTTTCTAGATGTAGCAGCCCTTTTGCCCAAGCTGCAGATTGTACGTGTTAAATGAAAAGTGATTGAG
The DNA here is from genome assembly GCA_030674155.1 of Stramonita haemastoma. Lineage (NCBI taxonomy): Eukaryota > Metazoa > Mollusca > Gastropoda > Neogastropoda > Muricidae > Stramonita > Stramonita haemastoma. The sequence continues at coordinate 4,854,754 of CM060345.1, read as the reverse complement.
TCAACTGGGAGGTTAATTTTTTTAAATAGAAAGTTACCCTATAAGTTCTCTTCTGCTATTTGATTATTTGCATGCTTGCCCTGTGGGTTAGGTAAAAATCAGTTATGACCTAATGTTTTGGGTGTAGTGTTTGTAGCGATCAGTGAAGTCTTGCATGGTTTGTTAAGTACTCTTAGTGTGTCAGCTGTGTGCGTGCGTGCGTGTGCCCGCGCGGGCTAATAATACTACTTACAGTATATTGAATTTATTTATCTCTGTATCTTCAATCTTGTAAAAACAAAGCAAAACGCTTGCATACAACCTATTCTTACACATGCAACCATTCACAAGTCGTTTTAAGAAAATCAAATTCACACACACACACACACACACACACACACACACACACACACACACACACACACACACACACACACACATTTGAAGACCCGGTTCGAGTCCGGTCGAGGAAATTTTCTTCCTGGAGTTAACATCAGTGCTGACTCCACTCTCCCCACAAGTCCTTCGGATGAGACTTTAAACCGGGGCCCCGTGTGCGAACGTACGCAGAACATCTTGCGCACACGTTAAATCCTGTTCCGCTTTTCGTAAGAGTAGGCCATCGTGTGCCGGTGGAACAGATGACAATATTTACAAAACTGCATGCACACGGGACCGGATGAAAAAAGCACATGATTGCTTATTCTGTTATCCTCGATATAAAATAAATAAATATAAAATAAATAAATAAAAAATAAAATAAAACACACACACACACACACACACACACACACACACACACACACACACACACACACACACACACACGCGCGCGCGCAGAGTTATAGACTTGGCAGGTGATGAGGTTTCGGCTTGTGAAGGAAGGGCAGATATAAGATGATACTATATGTGCATGTTGTCATTCCAGTCTTTGAGCTATGATTTTTCAGCCTGAGATAATAATAATAATATGGAATTTTTATAGCGCTTAATCTTGTAAAGCAAACAAATCAAAGATCAAGTTCACAAGGTACTTGTTTACGTCAAGCATGTGAATTTTTTTTTTTAAGTTACTCTCAGTGGATAGTTCTATTTCCCTTAAATTTTTTAATTTTTTTTACGTTGTATGCTCAGAACCGGAATATCATCACACGCAGGCACACAGGCAAGCACATACGCATCCGCCTCACTCTTAACCCCCCCCCCCCCCCCCCCCACCCACCACCAATCAAACATATGTTAATTCAAACATTCATAGTGTTTTCTAATATTTCTAATAAACAGTAGCAAAGTAACAGCTGTTGAGTACTATGTACGTATTTTCCAACACAGTTTTTGCAGATGATGGGAACGCCTTTGAAATGGATGTGACAGAATCTCAGTTATGCGCTGTTTCAGACGATATTTTGTAAGTTAGAGATCTTCTTTTGGGTGGGTGTGGGGGGCGGGGAGATACAATGAGACAAAGAAAGGGTAGGGAAAATCAAGGATCATTGTGAATATGTAACTGAAGATTTATCTTGGCATTTAGCAGTACAGTGTGATTGAATGTGTAATTTTGTTGTTGTTGTTGGCTGCCTTCTGCAACACGCTAGCACTGCTGCTCTCATAATGCGACACACATACACCCATGCTTGTTCCCTTTCTCAGGTTAGGTTTTCTCAAGGAGGTCTTTCAGTCAGCAGAATATACTGTACGCGCTACACTCTATTAGTTGTTTGATACATGATGCACTAGCTGCAGAATCCAGTGCGTTAGAGAAACTTCGGGTGCATACTGTGTATTTCTGTGTACCCATACCACCAACCGTAACTGGCCTTCTGTTGCACAAAAGATGGATGGGTGTTCTGTTGACATTATATACAAAGTGTTATATGGATGGGTGTTGAAATTGTATACAAGGCGTTAGATAGATGGGTGTTTAAATTATATACAAAGTGTTAGATAGATGGGTGTTTAAATTGCATACAAGGTGTTAGATAGATGGTGTTTAAATTGTATACAAGGTGTTAGATAGATGGGTGTTTAAATTGCATACAAGGTGTTAGATAGATGGTGTTTAAATTGTATACAAGGTGTTAGATAGATGGGTGTTTAAATTGTATACAAGGTGTTCGATAGATGGGTGTTTAAATTGCATACAAGGTGTTAGATAGATGGGTGTTGAAATTATATACAAGGTGTTCGATAGATGGGTGTTTAAATTGCATACAAGGTGTAAAGTCATGTGCACAATCACCAATGAAGAGTGAAGTGGGGTTCGGTAGCAGCTCGTGGATAAACTCAGCTATGACAGCCTTGGTGCAGTTCGGGCTCAAACCAGAGCCCTTCAATTCATGAGTTTTTAGCTGTGAACAGAAAGCTTTTTTTCACCCTGTAGCATGGAGCATCTATTGGGTCTTCTTTTTTAAATTATTTTTAATTTATTTATTTTCTATTGGGTCTTCTTAGTCGTGCTCATTGGTGCTTGCTTTGTTCCACCATACATCTGCTAAGCCCTGTGCTGAAGACAAAACAATGGATTAATACGCAGAGTTAAATCAATACATCCCCAGAGTTGGGAATGCAGTTGGCTTAATGGTGGGTAAAAACGATGCATACGCAAAATTTCACCGTTGGTGAACCCTGGAGCTCTAGCCGAGGAACAGGGCAAAAGACTGAGTGAAAATAGGGACAGATGTGAGGTGTAATGATGGAGGAAGATAAGATAGTAGGTAGGAAACATCACACTGTAACTGATGGGGTTTGTGGTGTTGTCATAGTAGGTAGGAAACACCACACAGTAACTGATGGGGTTGTGTGTGACTGTTGTTGTCATAGTAGGTAGGAAACACCACACAGTAACTGATGGGGTTGTGATTAATGTTGTTATAGTGGGTAGGAAACATCCCACAGTAACTGATGGGGTTGTGTGTGGCTGGTGTTGTGATAGTAGGTAGGAAACATCACACAGTAACTGATGGGGTTGTGTGTGGCTGGTGTTGTGATAGTAGGTAGGAAACATCACACAGTAACTGATGGGGTTGTGTGTGGCTGGTGTTGTGATAGTAGGTAGGAAACATCACACAGTAACTGATGGGGTTGTGTGTGGCTGGTGTTGTGATAGTAGGTAGGAAACATCACACAGTAACTGATGGGGTTGTGTGTGGCTGGTGTTGTGATAGTAGGTAGGAAACATCACACAGTAACTGATGGGGTTGTGTGTGGCTGGTGTTGTGATAGTAGGTAGGAAACATCACACAGTAACTGATGGGGTTGTGATTAATGTTGTTATATAGTAGGTAGGAAACATCCCACAGTAACTGATGGGGTTGTGATTAATGTTGTTATAGTAGGTAGGAAACATCCTACAGTAACTGATGGGGTTGTGACTGGTGTTGTCATAGTAGGTAGGAAACATCCCACAGTAACTGATGGGTTTATGGCGTTGTCATAGTAGGTAGGAAACACCACACAGTAACTGATGGGGTTTGTGGCGTTGTCATAGTAGGTAGGAAACACCACACAGTAACTGATGGGGTTGTGATTAATATTGTCATAGTAGGTAGGAAACATCCCACAGTAACTGATGGGGTTTGTGGTGTTGTCACAGTAGGTAGGAAACACCACACAGTAACTGATGGGGTTGTGATTAATATTGTCATAGTAGGTAGGAAACACCACACAGTAACTGATGGGGTTTGTGGTGTTGTCACAGTAGGTAGGAAACACCACACAGTAACTGATGGGGTTGTGATTAATATTGTCATAGTAGGTAGGAAACACCACACAGTAACTGATAGGGTTTGTGGTGTTGTCATAGTAGGTGGGAAACATCACACAGTAACTGATGGGGTTGTGTGTGACTGGCGTTGTCATAGTAGGTAGGAAACATCACACAGTAACTGATGGGGTTGTGTGTGACTGGCGTTGTCATAGTAGGTAGGAACACCACACAGTAACTGATGGGGTTTGTGGTTGTCATAGTAGAGTAGGAAACACCACACAGTAACTGATGGGGTTTGTGGTGTTGTCATAGTAGGTAGGAAACATCACACAGTAACTGATGGGGTTTGTGTGACTGGCGTTGTCATAGTAGGAAGGAACATCACACAGTAACTGATGGGGTTTGTTTGACTGGCGTTGTCATAGTAGGTAGGAAACACCACACAGTAACTGATGGGGTTGTGTGTGACTGGCGTTGTCATAGTAGGTAGGAAACACCACACAGTAACTGATGGGGTTGTGTGTGACTGGCGTTGTCATAGTAGGTAGGAAACACCACACAGTAACTGATGGGTTGTGTGTGACTGGCGTTGTCATAGTAAGGTAGGAAACACCACACAGTAACTGATGGGGTTGTGTGTGACAGGCGTTGTCATAGTAGGTAGGAAACATCACACAGTAACTGATGGGGTTGTGTGTGACTGTGTTGTCATAGTAGGTAGGAAACACCACACAGTAACTGATGGGGTTGTGTGTGACTGGCGTTGTCATAGGCCTAGTAGGTAGGAAACACCACACAGTAACTGATGGGGTTGTGTGTGACTGGCGTTGTCATAGGCCTAGTAGGTAGGAAACACCACACAGTAACTGATGGGGTTGTGTGTGACTGGTGTTGTCATAGTAGGTAGGAAACATCACACAGTAACTGATGGGGTTTGTGGTGTTGTCATAGTAGGTAGGAAACACCACACAGTAACTGATGGGGTTGTGTGTGACTGTGTTGTCATAGTAGGTAGGAAACACCACACAGTAACTGATGGGGTTGTGATATAGTGTTGTCATAGTAGGTAGGAAACATCACACAGTAACTGATGGGGTTTGTGGTGTTGTCATAGTAGGTAGGAAACATCACACAGTAACTGATGGGGTTGTGTGTGACTGGTGTTGTCATAGTAGGTAGGAAACATCCCACAGTTACTGATGGGGTTGTGACTGGCGTTGTCATAGTAGGTAGGAAACACCACACAGTAACTGATGGGGTTGTGACTGGTGTTGTCATAGTAGGTAGGAAACATCACACAGTAACTGATGGGGTTGTGATTAATGTTGTTATAGTAGGTAGGAAACACCCCACAGTAACTGATGGGGTTTATGGTGTTGTCATAGTAGGTAGGAAACACCCCACAGTAACTGATGAGGTTGTGACTGGTGTTGTCACAGTAGGTAGGAAACACCACACAGTAACTGATGGGGTTGTGACTGGTGTTGTCATAGTAGGTAGGAAACATCACACAGTAACTGATGGGGTTGTGATTAATGTTGTCATAGTAGGTAGGAAACATCACACAGTAACTGATGGGGTTGTGATTAATGTTGTCATAGTAGGTAGGAAACATCACACAGTAACTGATGGGGTTTGTGGTGTTGTCATAGTAGGTAGGAAACACCACACAGTAACTGATGGGTTGTGACGGGTGTTGTCACAGTGGGTAGGAAACATCACACAGTAACTGATGGGTTGTGATTAGTGTTGTCATAGTAGGTAGGAAACACCACACAGTAACTGATGGGGTTGTGTGTGACTGGTATGGTGTTGTCATAGTAGGTAGGAAACATCACACAGTAACTGATGGGGTTGTGATTAGTGTTGTCATAGTAGGTAGGAAACACCCCACAGTAACTGATGGGGTTGTGTGTGGCGGGTGTTGTCATTCAGAAGTGAAGAAGAGGATGGTGATGACGGGTCAAGGAGACGGCAGCAGCAGCAGCAGCAGGATGGAGAGAGAATGATACAGGATGTAATCAACAGTCTCCTGTCTCTCAAGTGAGTGAAAGAGAAAGCGTTGTAATTAACGGATATTCGTGCACTCATTTACAGATACATACGCACGCACACACGCACGCGCACACAGTCACGCACGCACATACGCACGCACGCACGCACGCACGCACACATACACACACATACACACACACACACACACACACACACACACACACACACACACACACACACACACACACACACATACACGCACACACACCACTAACACCACATCTTTCCCAAATATGCATCTCTTTGTAAAACGTTTTTACCACTATAGTAATCACTTCTGCTTCCCATCAGAATGTAAGTCACAGTTATGTAATATAACAAAGAACTCTGTTTTCAAAATTGCTGTGTACAGATCTGTTTATTATTTACATTCTAGGGGACGATGTAAACATTTACTGTTTGTATGCTTACGCTGCATTAAAGTCTGTTGTGGTGTAGCTTAATTGCTCACCATATAATTATCATAATTATATGCATATATTCTGTTCATAATTATGGGCCATGTGGCCTGGAAAAAATGAATAAACCCTTATTGTAATTTGTTATTGTTACAGTACACCACACACACTCACACTCACACCACACACACACACACACACACACACACACACACACACACACACACACACACACACACATACACACACATCGCACTGCACTGCACCTCACCTCACCTCACTTCACACACACGCACACACACGCACACACACGCACGCACGCACGCATAAGCACGCCACGCACAAGCACCCACGCACGCACGCACGCACGCACGCGCACGCCACACACACACACACACACACACACCACACACACACACACACACAACACACACACATACACACACACACAAACACACACACACACCTCGTCGGATGAGACTATAAACCGATGTCCCGTGTGCGAACACACGCAGAACATCTTACGCACACATACTTATATATCTTATATAATTATGAAGTATGGATTTAAAGGATTAAAAAAAAATCTTATTCATTGTGTTCTTTTTTATATATTATTATCGTAGATGAACACTTATTCATTGTGTTCTTTTTTTTAATATATTTTATCGTAGATTAACACTTGTTTTCTGAATGCTATAGTAAGTCAGATTTCTTCTTTAAGAGGGCAGGATGAAAAAAAAAGTTGTGTAAACTTCACTTTTTACCTTCAGTAAAGATCGTTTTGACTTGACTGGCCGCTGGCTTGGCTTGGCTGTGCCCAGCATTACAAGCGCCACCTTCACCTTCCCTCTACTTCTTCCTCCCTATAAGTGATATTAATCGAAAGGACTTGCAAAAACAATACTGCAAGGCACTGTCCAAGGAGGAAGAAAAAGAGGCAGACCAAGGAGAGATGGGAGGGCAACATCAGCGAATGGACAGGCCTAGAACTCAACAAAACTTTGAGAAAGGCAGAACAGAGAGAGGTATGGAGGGAACTGATTGTCAAGTCTTCAGGGTGCCCCCACGGTCGCCAGACTAATGGATAGGGTAGGTAGTAGAGTAGATAGATAAAGATAGATAGATAAGATAGATAATTCAACCATTTTTGTCCTCACCAAGACAGACAGACTAGATTGGATCGGATCGGATCAGATTAGATAGATAGATAGAATCAGCCATTTTTGCCCTTCCAAGCTAACCACTGACATAGTTTGTGTTGTGTGTCGTTACATACAGTGAGCAAATCAGCCGAGCCAGACGACAGATCCAGGGAGAGATGAGAAAACTGCAGAACACCCGGCCTCCTCCTGCCAAGGGAAGCAGGCAAACATTTCACCGCTGATTTTACACATATAATTATGCTGTGGACCTGTCTGGAGATGGACTATTGACTTCATAAAGTGTGTGTCACAATGAGCAAATTCAGTTCAGTTCCATGTGTCGCTTTGAAGTTGTTTTTTTAAGTTTGTCATTTGGTGACTGGTCAAGTCGGTGTATACACCGCAATGATCGTGTTTTGTGGCAGATATAAAATAGCAGAATAGGCCTGTATGTAGGCAGAATAGAGCCTGTATACACACTTACATAATTCGGCAATCAAAAGGCACACCATACATACAAACGCATACAAACGGACATGGGAACCACACACATGTCTATGAATACAGTAATGTCTCACACATACTAGCATTAACACTTTATTAAGAGTGTCTTACAAGTCACTGGCACAACTTTAGATTCTGACATAGGAGCAATTGTCTTACACACACACACACACACACACACACACACACACACACACACACACAACACACACACACACACATACACACACACAATCACACACTATATATATATTATATATATATATATATATATATATAATAAATATTATAAATATTATATAATTATATAGTTATATATCATAATATATATATAATACATTATTATATATATATACATATATATATATACATATCTATATACATATATATACATATATATATATATACATAATATATATATATATATATACATATATATATATATACATATATATATATATATACACACATATATATATATACACATATATATATATATATATATATATATATATATATATATATATATAATATATATATATATATATACAGTGTAAACAGTCTTTTAGGTCAAAAGTATGTTCTGAAAAAAAAAGTTTTATGGTTACTGAAATCGCGAAATTAGTGTATGTGACTCAAAGTGTCACCCACTTCCATCTACTATGCTGCATATGTTACGTATAATTTACACAATCGCTTTCTGATATTAGTATTCTATTCATCTTGTTGCTTTTAGTTTTGTTATTTTCTTCGATTTCAAAGTTCAAACGATGTTGGTTTTCTTTGTTTTAGTATTAAGAGTTGCAATATTTTCCCCGTTAAGTTCAGAACTAATATATATATACACCTTAGGCACACACATCAATCTTTCATTCATCTTTGATTGCACCCTTCCTATAATATATAGTTTTTCAATTTGAAATTGTTAGAACTTACGTTATATTTAAAGCTGTTGACAGTTGTATAAATTTGCAAATTAAAGCAAATTATCAAATTTATGCTTGAACAATTTTTGCTAACTGAAAAAGCATGAAGTTTTGAATGTTTCATCTGTCTGTCTCTCTCGCTCTCTCCCCCTACTAGTGCTCCTTTTTGGTTGTTTTTTATGCATGGGTCTATCAACAAAGCAATATAAGGCTTACAACAGAAGAGCTGAACATGACCCCCCCCCCCTCCCCCCCCCCACACACACACACACACGCACAGCCCCCCCAGCCTAGTGGTTAGAGGGTTGTGCTTGTATCTGATGGCTCAGAATCGAACCACCATGGTTAGTTAAAGTCTGTCCCGAGCCTAAGGCTCATCAGTCCGGTGCTTATCCCGGTTTTCTGTGGCGCTAAGCGACTGAGAGTCATAGACTCCCCCTGGATAGACGCCAGTCCTATCGCAGGTTAACCCCCAACACAAGTTGGTAACGCCCTTTACACCTGGTGGTGAGAAAATACCGTAAAGTGCCTTTTCCAAGGCACAACGCCATAGCCGACAGCTGGATCGAACCCGCAACCTTTAGATACGAGTCCAACGCCTAACCACTCGACTACCGCGGCGGCTATCAACAAAGCAATAAAGTGCTTACAACGAAGACTGAAAAGACCCCCCCCCCCCCAACACACACACACGCACAGCCCGCCCCCAGCCTAGTGGTAGAGGGTTGTGCTGTGATCTGATGGCTCAGAATCGAACCACCATGGTGGAGGTGCCCGTTTTATCAGATTTACCCTGGAGTTAACATCAGTACTGACTCCACTCCCCAAGAATTCCTTTGCTTGTGCACACATTAAAAACTCGCTCTGCCTCTCGGAAGAGTAGGCCATTTGGTGCCGGTAGGAATGGATAACAGAATTAAAGAAAACAAACAAACACATGCACACTGGTGTTGTGTTTAGACACCATCCCCGAAGTCAGAATGCAGCTTCAACAATAGTGGGTAATAACGGTGGCCGCCTACACAAAATCTCACCATTTTAATGACTATTTTTTATCATTGATGATTGATTTTATAAAAAATCGTAATACAACATTAAAAAAAAAGCCTTTTCATCAATATGTTAGCTTATTTTCATCAATAGATTATTTATCATTATTATTATATTTTTTTTTAATTCCTGTCTGGTGAACCTGGGAAGAACAGACACCCCCCCCCCCCCCCCCCCCCCATGCAGCTCATTATTCCCCAGTGGCACAGAAGCCAACATGTATGGTCAAACACCATCGTCCAGTGAATTTCATTCAACATCTTCTAGCTTTCAGTAAAAGGGTGTGGTAATGAAAGTTGTCCATTTGCAACATGTCCCTTTAAATAAATTTTCTAGGTATTTTTTATTTTTATTTGTTTATTATTCTTTTATATCGAGATAACAGAATAAGCAATCATGTGCTTTTTTCATCCGGTCCCGTGTGTATGCAGTTTTGTAAATATTGTCATCTGTTCCCCACCGGCACACGATGGCCTACTCTTACGAAAAGCGGAACAGGATTTAACGTGTGCGCAAGATGTTCTGCGTGCGTTCGCACACGGGGCCTCGGTTTAAAGTCTCATCCAAAGGACTTTTGGGAAGTGGGTCAGCACTGATGTTAACTCCAGGAAGAAAATTTCCTCGACCGACTCGAACCCGGGTCTTCAAATTGCCAGCGCAATGTTCTGACCACTAGGCTATCCGCCCCCCCCCCTACGTTACATAAGCTGGTTTCTACCCACGAGTCTTGTCCTATCCCTGAAAGTATATTTTCTACAGTTCTTTGAATAAACTCAAGGGTTGTTTTTTTCAAACTTCTTGCGTTACTAGTATGTTCTCCCTAAATAAGAAGGAAACAAGATGTGATATACGGATATACATTCTTAGATTTTGATCATTGCTGATTGATTTAATTAAAAAAATCGTAGTATACAGCATTAAAAAAAAAGGCTTTTCATTAAAACATTAGCTTATTTTCATCAATAGGGAATAGAAAAAATGTATGCTTTCGGTAAAGCAGAAACTGAATGATAAGTGCACGTGCATGGGTGGGCACCATGCTGTTCAAAGGTCAAACATTAGAGCAAAACTGTTTCTCTCACGTCTCCAAGAAAATTGTGCCCAATATCCCCACATATTATTTTCATTAATCTATAGAACAAACCGAAATTAGAGGGCAAGAAATCACACAGTGCATTGAGAGACACAAATAAAGAACTGCGTGACGCCTGATATAATTGCGATAATGTGAAGCCAGTCTCCGTTGACCTTCAGATTTCGTTACTCAACCCTGAAATGAGGGTAAATTGGGCGCTCTTTAGCAATTGTTTCACGCGGAGTAACAGTAAAAATGACTGGAAACTGGCGCTTTGAGTCAGATGTCAGTGAAACTAATGATCTCTAACCACAGTTATATGCGCAAGGCACAGATTAGAGTCAAGTTGGCTATAATCGCATCAATTTTGCACTCTCGAGGTATTGGGTTTGTAACAGCCCCTTGTGAGAGACACGGGTGATGAGGTTTATAACAGACATTTCTTCCACCACTCTTGCCATTCATATAGCAAGACGTCGTCGTAGCAGTAGCACCACAGCAGCAACGGACATAGAAGTAGGTCTAAACCAATCCTTATCACTACTGAGTGGGGGACATCCATTTTTTGCAGTATATAGATCTACACAAGCAGACTGATTCTAATAGACACAGGTTATCTGTACGTGGACAAGCTTCGTCCTATAATAATAATAATAATAATAATAATAATAATAATAGAAATATATGAGATTTATATAGCGCTGAATCTTGTAGATTACACAAATCAAAGCGCTTTAGAGCTTACACGAATTCCAAACCATCTCCTGAAGAAGATTTGTAAGAGAGGGTTAAAACCGTGAAACATCCAGAGGTACGTAAGCAGAAGACAGAAAGACAAGGATGGCTTCCATTCTCGCCCATTGTCTGTTGGCCGTGTGTTTGGTATCTG
>CM060345.1:4785527-4840527 GCA_030674155.1 Stramonita haemastoma | reverse complement strand
CTGTCTGTCTCTGTCTCTCTCTCTCCCCCTCCCTTCCTTCCTCCCTCCCTCCCTCCCTCTTCTCTCTCCCTCCCCCCCTCTCTCTCTCCATAAATTCCACGTAATAGCCTTCGTAAGTATACTTTTTTTTTCAAGCTATCTTCTTTTCCCTCCAGATTGTTCTAATAGTTATTATCGTCATTAAAATATAAAAACCATCATCATCATTACCGTTTTCATCATTCTTACAATAACTATTCTCATTATCATTATTATTAGCTTTATGTCCACATTTCAATCACTTCCTTTGTTTCTGTCTGTCCGTCTGTCTGTCTCTCTTCTATCTATCTCTCATATACTTATTTTCTGCCCACCCGTCCCATTCTCCTGCCTTTTTTGTGTGCAAATCTGAACATTTTTTTCTTTTATGAAATTTTTGATGAGCTGTCCTAAGTTGGAACGTGTCGGCTGAAGCCAGTGGGCAGACCCCCTGCAGAGTTATTTTTATTAAGTAATTTATTTCTTTTATATCGAGGATAATGGAATAAGCACTCATATTCTTTTTTTACATTCAGTCCCCGTGCGTATGCAGTTTTGTAAATGTCATCTGTTCCCACCGGCACACAATGGCCTACTCTTACGAAAAGCGGAACAGGATTTAACGTGTGCGTAAGATGTTCTGCGTGCGTTCGTACACGGGCCTCGGTTTACAGTCTCATCCGAAGGACTTTTGGGGAGAGTGGAGTCAGCACTGATGTTAACTCCATTGGAAAAATTCTCTCGACTGGGAATCGAACCCGGGTCGTCAATTGCGAGCGCAACGTTATGATCACTAGGCTATCCCGTCCCTTTCTGACCACTAGGCTATTCTGTCCCTTTCTGACCACTAGGCTATCCCGTCCCTTAAGCCAGCGGGCAGACCTCCTGCAGAGTTAGTGCGCTACAAATACAGGCAAAATGCATTCCACCCAATATGGCCATTACCATCATTATAGCGGTTATGATGATGATGATGATGATGTATAATGATAATGTATTATGCTGTTCCAGATACGGCGTCAAAGCAGGCAAGAACGCACAGAGAGTTCCCGCTCCCCCGGGATGTATGTTGGTGGTGGATGGCTGTAACTATTACTTTCTTGATCCCGTCACCCAGCGAGAGTGCTAGGCTAGATACTGCTGGCATTCCTATATATCTCTCTCTCTCTACATGGCTGCTATTTATTATGATAGGCTGACTGTGTTTCAGGACAATGAGATTATTATCTCTGTATAGTTGTTGATGTGACGGGTTGATTGTGTGTCAGGAAACTAAATTATTATAATTTGTGTGCACGCACACACACACGCACGCACGCACGCACGCACGCACACACACACACACATACACACACATACACACAGTCGAGTCCATTTACCAGGAAGTTGTGTATCAAACTTCATTGACATTTTGAATTCTTCCTGTGGAGCAGTTGAGGTGTTTATGTTTGAAGCTTTTTTAGGATGATTTAATTTTTTTTGGACAGTAAATGTTGTTCCTATTTGAACAAGAAAAATGAATGTGCCTTTGATTTATGTTTTGTCCTTTGTCTATGCCAGTGTGTGTGTGCATGTGTCGATAACAAACTATGGGCACTTTATTAGAGTCCCTTTATTGCCTCACTAAAGTTGCTCGTTCTCCCCTGTGTGCCTGTGGTAAAGAAAACCAGACAGGCGAGCACATACTTCAGAGGTGTACACTGTTCAGCGACCTGAGGAAGAAAGTGTGGCCGATGGAGTTAACCCTACAGACCAAGCTGTACGAGAGGAGCTGGAAAGGACATGCCATTATTTTTCCAGACACATCTGACGGTGTAAAGCGAACGAGAGAAGAAGAAGAATTACCTCATTGTTTTGGGGTTGTATTCCACGTTTTTGTTTTCTTGGTCCCCTGAGAGTTGTGTGCAGGTATTGATGTAGGGGGCAGGTGTAAAGGCAATATCAATATTGATAACTCTGCTAAAACTGGTTTTTTAGGGCAAGGAGTTTTTGAGAAAATTGCAGTGTTAAAGTTTCAAAAGGGACGTGTGCATAAATGCAGGCACACATACACACAATGCATACATAATTATACACACATGTGAAAACACACACACACAAACATGCATTTTTCATTCACCATACTCAGGCAATGTCTAAAAATGCTTGTTTGCATTCACTGACACCAACACTGACACCCCCCCCCACCCCCTTCTCTCTCACCACACAAATTGGACACAAAAGATTTATGTATCATTTTTTTTTTTTGACCATATCGATGAGAAAAAAACCAAAATAAAAAAAAGGAACCAAAATAAAAACATATTATAATTCAAGGACAAAAAGAAAATCACATTAAGTCGTGCACAGTGCTGCTAGTGAATAGCTCATGAAATAAATAACATCCTCTGTATGGCACTTGCACTTCTATAGTGGAGAGAGAGAGAGAGAGAGAGAGAGAGAGAGAGAGAGAGAGAGAGAGAGAGAGAGAGAGAGAGAGAGAGAGAGAGAGAGAGAGTAGTTCAGTTTCAAAGAACATCAACGTCAAAATCAGATCTATACTCCCTAAAAAATCTTGTCACTCGGATGAGCATCAAGCCCTTTTTCTCAGATCTTAACAGACCAGATAAATAACAAAAAATATCTGAAAATGTATTAAGAGATACACAACATAAGAGAAAATACTTCTCAACAGAAAAAAAACTTCATTCTTACGGAAACAACACACTCAGACCGACAAGTCTTTTCACACACAAAAAAAGAGACAAACTAAAAGATCTTTGTTTTACTGCAGTTTAACACTGATATGCTGACATGAGCCAAAAAGTATGTAGCCATGTAGTTTGTTCAAAGACGCAAACTTGATCGATGACGAGACTGACATTATAATGTTGGTATGCTTTTTAATATTACATGGGGCTGGGTTCCATTCCAGGCAAGCTCCATGCATAAAAACCTTTATCATCCCGTCATGAAACAATTTCCTCTGAAGCTTAAATACGGCTGCCTATGTGGCACGAAAAAGACCCTCCCTCTTCTCCCCTCCCCCCAAAAAAAAACCCCCAAACAACACCAAAACCAAACCCCACCCCAACCCCCCCTACGAAAACACCCAAACCTGATACAAGCATACTAATGGTTTTATATTTCATTGATAGGAGACAGATTGCATGGAGAGTACAATCAATGTGTTATGCTTAGACACAAACAAGAATGACCAAAACAAACAAACAAACAAAAAATCCACCACAACAATGACTGTAACTGTACAAGCTTTTCTGATTCAGCAAACAGGAGAGGCTTACCCATTCTGATAGGGGAAGGAGGGAGAAGGGTCTATTCAACATAACAATGTATCACCAGAAAAAAAACACCAACAACAACATAACAAAATCACTGCTGTAAGATAGGAAGTCAAAACACCAGTTTTTTTGTTTTGTTTTGAGAAGGGGCAACAGAGATTCAAATAGATGAATGTTCAAATGGTGCTTAGCAGAGTTTTCTTTGTTCTTAAATCATATTTTAAAAACACACACACACACGCCCATACAACCCCCCCCCCCAACACACCCCAACCCAAAATAAACAAACCACCTCCTCCCCCCCAAAAAAAACAAAAACAAAACCAAAACATCCCACCAACCCGCCCCCCAAAACACAAAACCTAAACAAACCAAACTCCAAACAAAACAAAGCACCAAAAAAACAAAGCAAAAAAAACAAAAAAGAAAAGAAAAGAACACACACTCCAAAAACTGCTGAAAACTGCACAACTGTCACATTTCATATGAAACGAATATAGACTGACAATTCTGGAATGTATTTTCACACAGACACACAGAAAATATCTGTCGTATATATGAAAGCCAGATGGGTGGGAAAAAAGACTAACAAAACCTCTGTTTACTCTTAAAGATTTGAATGTGCAACCTTCATTTTGGAATCTACTATGGTAACTGGCTCTTTATTAGATTTGACCCAAAACTCATTCAGTATTTCACCCAGTGATAATACCCATGTTCAAACATTGCAGACTTTACAAACTGCTCACTGGTTAGGTTTTTATGGCATGAATTTATTTTGGAAAAAAGAGTGTAAAAAGCATCAAATTGTCACTTTTGGGAAGAATTAGAAAGCAACCAACATAACAAGTGTTACCTAGTAAGGCATATTCAACCTTCAAATCTTCACTGCAATCTTTTATTTCATACTTCTATCACTCACAACCTTTCCCTTTAAGTTGTTACTTTAATAATCCCGTATAAATATGGACGTTGTTCTGTATTGTTATTTGATATGATGGTGAACATGCACTGGCCTTAATAAGTATAAGGTATAAAAACGATGATAATGGCATGCAGTGCCGAGAGACAGATCACCGGGAGATCACAGTTTTTTAAATGCCCATGAAGCTTCAAAATCTTCAGTTGTGCCCCCACGGTCCACAGGACTACTGGACAGGTAAGGTGAGGTGAGGTGAGATGAGGTGAGAAACTTAAGCCTGCCTGACCAACTGCCTGCCTGGTCTACATGGATGGTCAGCATCTTTAAGTGCATAAAATTGAAAAAATTGGCCACATCAAAATATATCACCTCTGTCAAAGGTACAATCATATCAAATCTCAAGAAACAAACACCTAGAAAAAGAACACAATGCTTAGCAATACATGAACTAGAAATGCTTGGCAATACATAAACCATAAACTGCTGAAGGCAAGCAAAATCAGGTTGTGCTGAGCCTCTGCTTCAATTCTCACTCCTCTGATTAGACAATAACAAAAAAAACTTTTAAAGATCCACTCCCCCTAAAAAAAAAAAAAAAGCCCTGAACCCCCCCCCCAAAAAAAACAACAACAACAAACCCCAACAAAACCCATAATAAAGCCCAAACCACAAATCTAGTGGAAGAATGAACTGCTGACAGAGAACCATTCTAGCCCTTACAATAGCACTACTTGAAAACCAGAACAACAATAAGAAATATCACTGACAGTAGAACTTGAAAAACATAAGTGTCAGGGCCAAGTTGAACAAAACCCAACAAAACCCTATGATACCAGGATGGACTCAAATGTCCCCCCCCCCCCTTCCCAAGGCGGGAACACTATCCACACTAAAAGCACCCCCCCCCCCTACACTTCACCCACCTTGTGCCTGAGGGAGTAGATCCATGATGCATATAAGGTCTATTCTCCTCACACTCTCACCCTGTTTCCTATATACATACTGAGCCCTCTAGAAGCATAAATGCCTCGAAGCATAAAAGCATTACCAATGACTGAAATTTCTTTCCATCATGATAACCTGCCATTACACACACTCGCACAAATGCGTACGCACATACACACATGCACACACACTTAAAATCTCTCTCCCTCTCTTCCTCCCCTATCCACTCGCCTTTTTTAGGATCGTTTGGTATCACTTAAAATGGGAAAGAAGTTAAAATTGAAGACTTACACACACACACACACACACACACACACACACACACACACACACACACACACACACACACACACACACACACACACACACATGAACTGAGTTAAGTTAAACAAGTGTCATTTTGGAACTAGAATTGAGCAACACATGTATTTTATAATAAAAATGGATTTTGACTATTGAGCACCCTGTTACTTAACCTTTCAGATGTAAACTGTACCACTGTTACACTATAGGAAAAAAACAACAACACAGATATTCCAAATGTCTGTAAGTTATCATACAACAACAACATACACATTATATAAAAAAATATATATACAACCACAACAACGGCATTTTGACAACCCAGTGCAAAGTGGTCTATCAAATAAATGTTAAAAAGTCCACAATTAGATTTTAAATAGATTTCATAAATAACTATGTCTTTATCTGGATACAAGTACACTTCACCCAAAAATATAAAAAATGGAACCAAACTTAGATTTAAGTTGCACCCAAAAATGCAAAAGATTTCAATCTGAAATTTATTTTGACAAATAAAGCCAACATCTTTGATATGCTTACAAAGTATATCTTTGTGAAAAAATATATTAAAAAATACTGCAAGAGTACACACTTTCAAACACTTAAGTACAATCTGGAATTGTGTCATTTGACATGTATAAAAAATGATAGTAAAAAACTATGTGACCTTTAAAACTGATGCAAGTTTGATATATTTAAATACACAGATTAAAGCCATTTGTCAACTGCTTTTAAAACATTGAGCCAAAAAGATTTATATCATTGACTGAGTTCTGCAGTATTTTGACACTGCTGAAAAAAGTCTATGAGAAATGAAATGTGATGAAAACCAAACACTAATCAAAGCTTTTGATCTCAAACTGCATGTACACATACAATATAAAAGGTGACCCACACTCATATTACAAAACATAGATTTTGTATGGTCATATTCACTCTGACTAGGAATTTGTATTAAAAAATCAAACATTCCATAAGTTGCAGATCTTTGAATAAAAGTAGGGAAAAAATACTCCCTAAAAATAACTAGTGCCAGTAGAGATTCAAATGCTTATGATAAAAAAAAAAGATTGGTACATGAAACATATAACAGTCAGTAACTTGGCACTGGGTAAACTTCAATTTCAATCTTCAAAGTTCACTTCTAAATATGATTGGACATATTGGGTCATATGCCATTGGACAACATGAGTGTGGTGTGTGGTGGGGGGGGGGGGGGTGGGGAGGGGGGGGGGTCACAGTAATAGGGGAGGGGGAAATATGAGTAGTTTGTGGCCCAGGGTAGGGGTAGAGGTGAGGAGAGTTGGGGGTGGGGGCGGTTTGAGAGGCTGCATTTTGGCCTCAAGTGACATCATGATTGTATGGTGTGTATATTATGGTCTATCATTTACATCTGCTCTGGCAGTTTTAAAAATGGGGATCTCAGATCTCTAACACTACTGTGACATTCCTTCTGGGTTCACTTATCTCAGGGATAAAGATCCCTGCTTCTGCCTTTAAACTCTCCAGTGTCACACCACAGCACGCAAATCCAGCATAACTCGGTCAAGGGGCCAGGGCCAGTGCTAAAATGAGCACCCCCCTTCCCAAGTCCAAGTTCGGTCAGTTTCTGCTGTAATTAGCACAGGCTGGCCCCAGCTGGGCGGGAGAAGGATGGGATTGATTTACTTATTTATTTATTCTTTTATATCGAGGATACTGGAATAAGCACTCATGTGCTTTTTTACATCCAATCCCGTGTGTATGCAGTTTGTAAATTTTGTCATCTGCTCCCTCCAGCACACAATGGCCTACTCTTACAAAAAGTGGAACAGGATTTAACGTGTGCGCAAGAAGTTCTGCGTGCGTTCGCACATGGGGCCTCGGTTTATTGTCTCATCTGAAGGATTTTTGGGGAGAGTGGAGTCAGCACTGATGTTAACTCCAGGGGAAAAATCCCCTCAAACGGGAATCGTACCCGGGTCATCAAATTGCGAACGCAATGTTCTGACCACTAGGCTATCCCGTCCTCCTACCACCATGCTTCTGCATGCCTAAAAACTTGAAGTCTGGAGTCTGATATTTTCATAGCTTAAATCCAACATAAAAGACCTTATGAGTGACATGTGATCTTTATATTTTTACAGCATCACCACATATTAAAGTATTACCAAAAATAACAAACAAGAACAAGTACTAAAACCAACAATAACAGCAAAACAAAAAGTAATTAAAAAAACCCAAACAAGCCCCAAACTAAATCAAAGATCTTTTTAAGTTTTCATCATTTCTCCATGTACACACCTCAAATTAAATTTAAAAAATCACAAGGCAAAAGCGTTGCTAAATGCAATAATCCTGTGAATATGTGAAACACAGTGCATGCTGGGAATTTCCAGCCATCCACACATCAGCCAATCCTATTTGTCCACATGGAACGAATGTGTTTTCAATACATGCATCAGATGTGATTGTTCACATAGAACTGCAGCTTACAATCTTATCTAAAGGACTTGCTGAGTAAGGGCATCAGAACAAAAGTAATTTCAATGTAAAACTCCCTCAAAAAAAAATATGCTCAACAAGGATTAAATCCATGCCCCTCTAACTATGAATACAACTCTCAATCCACTCAACTATTCAAATGTGTTTGAATGAAAAAAAAAAAGAAGGATATCATCCAACTACTGACACAACACTGACCTCATATTTGGGAAAAGCAACTGTTTCTCTACACTGCAATAGGAATTAATAATGAAGAAAGACACCAAAAGCATGTCATTTTGTTATTGTTGTTGTTGCTGCTAGTTTACTACAGCTGATTGGAGAACCAGACAGCTCAATGGCCCAAGCAGTGTTGAGCATGGTTGCCATCATGGATGGGTGACTGTTCATGTGGCTTGGCTTCAGTACAGTCACCTAGCTGTAAATGGGTGCCTGTCCTCTTTAGTGTCAGAGAAGGTAAAGCAGCGAGGGAGAGGAGATGGGTGCTGCCCTCAAAGACGGTGGTCCCTAGAGAAGCTGAGGTCTTTGACACCTCGCTCCCCAAGGACTGCATAAGTTATGGGACACCTTTATCTTTCACCTGATATTAGGTAGAGGTAAAAGGTAAAGGTGTCCCACAACCTAGGTGGTCGTAGGGCAGTGAGGTGTCAAGAGACCTCAGCTTCTCTAGGGGCCAGCATGTTGAGGGTGGAGCCCATCTCCTCTCCCTTGCTGCTTTACCTTCCCTGACCCTAAAGAGGGCAGGTACCTATTTACAGCTGGGTGAACTAGGGGGACTGTACTTAAGCCAAGGCGTGCAAACGGTCACCCAACTGATATTAGGACCTATCTATTTTTGATCATCTGTGGCAAACAACTACTAAGCATACAAAGCCTGTTTCTCTTGTCTTCTCTCTTTTTTTCTCTGTAACTTACAGCAGAGTCACTGGAATGCTGCACTGAAACCTTCATTCAGTGGGTCCAGAAAAAAAGTCAAACCTGGCAGAGTCTATCCATCACCATGTCACTGAATGCATGCTGGGTATGTTCTTGTCATCCACACTACAGGCTGCAGTTGACCTTCTGGGGACAAGTACAGGACAAGTCTACAACACCACTGAACACAAAGTGCAGACACCTACAAGAGTGATGTTGGGGAAAAAAGTGACCCTTTGGAAAGCTACAGGAAAGGTGATAGTTTACATTCAATGGATATGATTCCTTTGAATGACTGAACACATGATGGGATGACGCTGCCTAAGTTACTGTTTCATAAATAATCGAAAATACAATCTGTTCAGGTTTGATGTTATAAGACTTCTTTTCCTCCTCCATAATCAGATCTAATACCTTCAAAACTGAAAAGATGATAACACACAATTTTAATGGATTTAAAATATATCCACATTTGTAAAATTTACCCTAAATCTGTAAAAAACCCACAAATAACTAAGAAGGATTTTTGTGTCTATAAAATGATGTTTATTTTATAGACACGATATCGTCCAAAATAAAGATATCAAAACATCAAGAGTTTACATACATAATTGCTTACAGACACAAAGAGAGATGGATAGATCACCAAATTGAAAAAAAAAAAAAAAAAAAAAAAAAAGTCCTTTAGGAAAAAAAAGGACACAACAGTTCTCGACATGTTACAGTTTGTCGTATGTGCGATACTCCGCCCTGTTGCCGATGCAGGGGCTGATGAAGAAGAGGTAGCCATCTTTGATGAGGGAGGGCAGCGACAACCAGAACGTCCCATGAGGCACCATCTCCGCACAACTCTCCGCCCCGTAGATCGCCTTGCGGTACAGACAACCTGAAAACGGGGATGAGATAGCCTGGTGGTCAGAACATTGCACGCGCAATTTGACGATCTGAGTTCGATTCTCGGTTGAGGGGATATTTCCTCTGGAGTTAACATCAGTGCTGACTCCACTCTCCCCTAAAGTCCTTCAGATGAGACTATAAACTGAGGTCTCATATGCGAACACATGCAGAAAATCTTGCGCACACGTTAAATACTGTTCCGCTTTTTGTAAGAGTAGGCCATCATGTGCCAGTGGGAACAGATAACATGATTTTCAAAAACTGCATACACACGCGGACTGTATGTAAAAAAGCACATGAGTGCTTATTCCATTATCCTTGATATAAAAGAATAAAATGAAAAAATAGATAATAAAATCAGCATTGCCTTTTAACGTAGCATTATTCAATGATAACTTTCTTTTAAAAAAAAAAAAAATCTGACTAGGCCTACATTTTGTATTCATGAATGAAAGGTAAAGTAGGGAACAATCACGAGAGTAGGAGCAGAAACAAGAATAAGAGTAGGAGCAAGAAAAAGAATAATGAAACAGCAATACTACTACTACTATTGCCATGAATCTATATTGATCTATAGATATCACTGCAAAGACCTTTAACCCTCTTGCCTTTGGATTGTCTGAACATAAATTGCCCCTAGATTTCACATTCCATCAAAAAATCAGGTCAAGCACACATGCTTGCTTGCCTTTTTCCTCCTTCTAAGTACATGACAGCAGATAAAATTACTTCCAGACTCTCAGCAGGATTTGTACCTCTGGCCCGATGACAGAGCTTTGACATGTGGTAGCAATTAGTGAAGGTCACTGCCTGATGGAAAACTACTGTGTGTAAATCCTTGTTCAGGATTCAGGGGGGGGGGAGCAATTATTCAATCCCGGCAAATCCCCGGTTCGGGACTAAGAGGGTTTAAAAAGAGAGTTAAAGATTCAAGAGTTTTCACACATTCTGAGAAGACACATTTTACGCCACAATTAACTTAAACCACCCTACTCACACTTTGTTTCAACTTGTCAGTACACTACGTCAACAGCCTTCAATTCTTCATGCCCCCCCCCCCCCCCCCCCCACAAGGATTGTGAGCCAAGTCTTCAAAACGTCTCAAAGTCTCCCCTGTCGACTCACCTATTCCAAAGTAGAGGAGGAGGGCGGAGAAGAAGATGAGCACGAGGATGGTGCCTGCGCTCAGCTCTCCTCCACTCGGGGCACTCTGGCCACACAGCCCTGGGCAAGCGCAGCGCGAGTACAGCGTGAAATCGTAGGTGGTTGAGGTGTTTTCCTCCAAGACAAACTGCTCCTTCGTGTGGCTGCATCGGAGGCTGACTTGGCTGGTCACGTTGTTTTCAGAGTCTTCAACAACAAACAAAAAAATATAACCCAAACATCCCCCCCCTAAAAAAAACCAAAAAACAAAACAACAACAAACCAACACATCAACAACAACACAAACACACATGCATGCGTGCACGCATGCAAGCACACACATACACACAAACGCACACACATGCACGCACCCACACAGTGACGCACTGTAAAATGTAAGAGACATTTCGCTAATGAAAAGAAATTGTATTGTCATTAAGTCATAGTCCTATCATCAGGTTTTTATGATGTAATGGTCATTATTATTATTATTTTTTTATCATTATTATTTTAACTAGTTATATGAATTGCAAAGTTAGTGTTTAAGATGTTATTTCTTTCTTTTATTATTCTTGTTCTATGGTTTTAATTTTTGGTTCATATAGTTGTTTAATGCAGAAATTTAGCTATGTGCCCATCCCAACCCCCCCCCCCCCTCCCACCCCTCCATACACACACTCACTCACTCATATACACTTTCCCGTCTGATATCACTATTTAGTGGAAGGACGTTAAACTGAAGAACTAACTAACTAACTAACTAACTAACTAACTAACAGTGACGCACGTACGCACACACACACAAACACCACCAACACACACACACACACATATACAGAGTTATGATTCAGAAAATAAAAAAAAACATTTCTTTGACTTATACTTGAGATAACTCACAACAGTTTAATCTCATGAACTCTTTTGAACTACAGAGAAAAACTGCAGAATAGCAGTCAAAGGGAAAGAACTCCATGTTGATGTAGAACAGTGTGGTTATGAATAGATTCAGTCCTTGTTCAGGAAATAGTAAAATAGCTGGACCAACCAACCAACAGTAGCAACAACTGCCCCCCAAAAAAAAACCACAAAAAAACTGATGTCTTGCATACGTTGGCTTTTTTTCCAGATAAGAAAGTGCCGGTCCCATGGTTTCATCACCTGTCACCTAAATGGTGGTAATCAATTCTGTGCTTTTAACATTTTTTTTCCTTGATTTTGCTGAAATTCATAATATTTGGAGAAAAAAACATGTCCAACGATAAAAATCTGCCGCCAAAACGTTAGTAATGTGCTCATGGGATTATTTACTTGAAAGCTATTTTGCAACATAACTTAAATGACCAGGTATTAATTTAAAGCAAAATCAAGAATATAAGTTTGCTATCTAAATGTGATTTTCAAAGATAGCTAAAAAAAAGAGTAAATTATAGGGCAGGCAGCTTTTATTTTTTTTTTTTTTTAAAGACTTTTTTCTTTGATATTATAACAGAGATTAGCAACATGAACATGAGCAACTTGAAAATGATAATTCATAATGCTTGCCAAGAGAAACTCATCAGATGCCTGGTTGACTGAATAGAATATTACACAAGAAACAACTGTCCACAAAAAAAGGAAAAATAAAACCAAAACAAAAAACCTCTCTTGTGCCTCCACACAGATGCATAGCATACCTGTTTACATGACCCTCTTTTGAAGAAGGCATTGAGGCACTGCATTGAGTTTTTTGGACAGCATGTTTTTGGGAAGGCCAACCAGGTTGCCTTAGCCACATGAATGAAATACATGTTGCAGTTTGCATGCTGACTGTATGTGTCATCCATACCAATGGGAGGGGGCTGGGAGGGAGGGGTGAGGGAGGGGGGATGCAGCCTAGTGGTTAGAGCGTTGGGCTTGTGATCTGATGGCCTGGGATTGAACCACCACAGAGGCAGTCGTTTTAAATCGGGATTTTACCTGGCTTGGGGTTAACATCAATATTAACTCTACTCCTCCCAAAAGACCTTAGGCTGGAATTATAATAAACCGAGGCCCTGTGTGCATGCATGCAGGCACATCTTGCGCACACATTAAAAAACCATTTCGCCTTTTGGAAACACAGGGCATTTCATGCTGGCAGGAACAGCTGGCAAAATAATAATTTTAAAAAAGCATGCAAACTGGTGTTGTGTTTAGACACCACCCTGAATTCCGATTGCGGCTACCTTAATGATGAAAAAAAGGTCACATACACAAAATCTCACCATGGCTGAACCTTGGTGCTCGTCATGGAATGAAAAAAAAAAAGAAATCCATACCAATAGCCATTGACAGCTTATCACTTAAAATTTTTTCTTCTGAAGCTGCATACTGTGGGTGACTTGAATGTGTTACTGTTAGACTATCTAAACAAGCCCTGTTTCAACTGTTACTAGTGATATAGCACGTGTGTGTGTGTGTGTTGTGTGTGTGTGTGTGTGTGTGTGTGTGTGTGTGTGTGTGTGTGTGTGTGTATGTGTGTGCGTGCGTGTGTGTGTGTGTGTGTGTGCATCCTTACCATTCGACTTGTAAACCAGCGCTATGTTTTCGCCTGCGATGAGAAAGCGAGCAGACGATATTGTGCCCAGTTCAACCGCAGAATTATCGATACAAAGCGACGCATCAGTCGGGTCTTTCCCACAGGGTAAACCCTTGCAAGGGCTGTACTTGAAATTGTCAGTCAATGAAGTCGATTGGTAATGAAAAACCGGTACACCATCGACAGAATGAGCAGAAAAGTGCAAGTCGATAGTTGCGCCATTGCTGAACTCACAAGAACATGAATCGATTTTTCGACAAGTCTCAAAAGATGGCAAGCCACCGCTTCTTGTTATAAATACAAGAAAAAATAAGAAAAGACATATTGGTTGTGATGTTTTTAAAACCATGATTATTCAATATTCAGATTGCTGAAATAAATTAAGCATCAACCACTAGGCAAGCGAGATCCATCTGTATTGAAACTGTGTTTACATGATCGGCTAAACAGACAATGTTATGGGAAGTAACTCTCACAGTAAAGTTTATGCACTGAAAAATTATAAAGGCAAATCTCTCTCTCTCTCTCTCTCTCTCTCTCTCTCTCTCTCTCTCTCTCTCTCTCTCTCTCTCTGCATTCCCATTCCTCCTTTCATACACACCCTCTTATGACAAACAATAATTATTATGTACAATTGTTATTAAAAAAATATATTGCTGATGTAGCTGTCGTGTCTTAACATGTAGAATTTTGTTTTGTGTATGCGTCACGTGTTTTCTTGTGGTTTATTTTGTCTGCATACTAACGGACAGTGTTCATTGATACATTTCTGTTATTGCTTTTCTGTTAAAACTAATTTTGTTTAGCCCATGGATTAAAACGGGAGACAAGAAATATAGGCCTATCAGAAAGTTTCAGTGTCAATTGAGTTAGCTCCCATATGTAATTATAGGTTATATACTTTATTGACGTCCAGCTAGACAGAAGCGGTAGCGTGGCCGAGCGGTCTAAGGCGCTGGTTTTAGGCACCAGTCTCTTCGGAGGCGTGGGTTCGAATCCCACCGCTGCCAGTTTATTTTTTGTTTTTGGGGTGAAATTTCAGTAAACTTTCCTAAAAATAAAAACAAAACGAACAAACCGCAAACCAACCAAACAAAAACAAAAACAGAAAAAAACCTACTACAATCTACTTATTCATTTCTTTTCTTTTCTTTTGTTTTCCTCTTTGGATGTAATTTAAACCAAAGTCCCAGTCTTGTTCCAAAGTTGGTGCCAGGATGGACAAGTAAACAGGTTCTGGGTTCGATTCCCAGCCTTGCCCTTTCTACCCAGCTTGTCGAGAAAATCTAACTGCGTATAGCCTATCAAAGTCCTTCAGATGAGACTATTAATAAAGGCACTGTGTGCGACCCCACGCAGAACACCTTGCACACACGTTAAAAGCCAGTTCTGCTGATAGGAACGGATGACAACATTAAAAAGAAAACAACAAAAGGCTTTCACACAGGTGTCGTGTTTAGACACCAGCCCTGAATTTGGAATAGGGCTACCTAAATGGGAGGGGGGGGGGGGGGGGGGGGGGAGATCGCATAGGCAAAAATATCATCATTGGTGAACCTCGGAGCTCGAGCAGAGAAACAAACAAACAACCCCCCAAAAAAACAAAAGCAAAAAGAAAAAAAATCAAAGTGAAAACAAAGCAAAGAATCCCCCCTCCCCCCCACAAAGGTAAATAATTATATTACCATTTGAACAAAATTTATGTTAATCGATGAAAGAAAGGTAAACAATAATAAGAACAACACTAACTGCAATAAAACAATTCTTAATCAAGAATTACTATGACTTACCAGATTACTGTAAAACAAGTGATGGTATACGTGAATATAATTATACCTATGTGCTTGTTTGTCTGCCTCTTGTCTGTTTGTCTGTCTGTCTGTCTGTCAGAGGCAGAGGAAACGAAGGGAAGACAACATGAACATCAGAGAGTGGACAGACCTAGGGTGGAACGACCTACTATGGAGGGCGGAGGGCCTTGGGGTGGGGTGGAGGAAGCTGGTTCAGTTGTGCCCCCACAGTCCATAGGACTACGGGACAGGTGAAGGTGAAGGTGAAGGCTAGGTCTCAAGTTAGCTCTCATCATATTAAAAAGTTATCGCAAAAACTACAGTGAATGATATGCAATTATTCATCTTCTCCTCCCCCCCCCCCCCCCTCCTTTAATAGAACCAGTCTTTCAGTAAATCAATTAATCTGCTTCCCCTTGGTTCCAAAGCCGCCGCTGTAGTCTAGTGGTTAGGGTGTTGGACTCCTAATCTAAAGGTTGCGGGTTTGATCCCAGCTTTCGGCTATGGCGTTGTGCCCTTGGAAAGGCACTTTACGACTATTTTCTCACCCCACCCAGGTGTAAAAGGGGTACCAACCTTGTGTTGGGGGTTAACCCTGCGATAGACTGGCGTCCTATCCAGGGGGAGTCTATGACTCTCAGTCGCTTAACGCCACAGAAACCGGGATAAGCACCGGCCTGATGAGCCTTAGGCTCGGGACAGACTTTAACTTTAACTCATGGTTCCAAACAATCTCCAGCATAATGTGGATGTTGTGGCACAAGATTGTAAGCCCCAATTGGTCGTGTTAGAAACGTCTCGTCTGCTTTAGAGCTTTCCAGAACCCTTGTACATGCCTGCTATTTATTTTATTTATACCACTTTCTGTCACAGCAGATTTATCTGCGTGAAATTCGGGCTGCTCTCCCCGGGGAGAACGCGTCGCCACAAGTACAGCGCCACCCATTATTATTTTTTCTTTTTGTTGTTGTCTGCAACTGTGTTTGTTTGTTTCCCTACCAGAGTGGCTTTTTTTCTACAGAATTTTACCTGGGACAACTCTCTTGTTGTCTTGGGTTCTTTTACGTGCGATAGATAATGATGCGTAACACACGGGATCTGAAAGACTAGCACCCAGACCATCATTCATGATCTAATGGATAGGGGAAAAGTTTTGGGCCCAAACGGGATTCGAACCAACGCACACTCCGACCCGGATTTTTCACTTTCTAGGCAGGCGCCTTACCTCTCGACCACCGACCATGTTCCCTGCCAAAATGCTATTGGCGTACGATGTATACCATATCTGACAATCTTGTAGTCGGTGTTCAAACTGATATGACTAAAAAAAGAGACACTGTCAACACCAGACAGATCAGACATGACAAGGGCATAAAAGTCATCACCATTATGTTCAGCTCTTTGTTTTTGATTAATTTTTTTTTACAGGGGCAATTATACTTATGGCAATCATTAATTCGTGATGGTTAGCTGCAATATCTTAAACATTTTATGAACAATTTACTGGCCTTTTCTGCATCATTTTCTTTAAATCATCAACTCCACAGTAGGGCCTATCTTTTCGGTTGTATAGGCTTTGTAAGAGACATCATCTTGTGCATGTTTTTTCAATAAATCATTAACTCTACAGCAGGGCCTATTTTTTCGGTTGTATATGCTTTGTAAGAGACACCATCTTTTGCATTTTTACCCCCTATAAATCATTAACTCTACAGTAGGGCCTATTATTTTTCGGTTGTATAGGCTTTGTAATAGACAGTATCAAAGTCACGGCCTAGTCTTAAGTCATTTACTCTTTTTGCCAGAGTTGTGAATAAAGACCAGGCCTACATGGGCGAGATTTGCATTCTCTTTCGTTTTGGACTGTTCTGAAGGCTTAGATGTTTTGTTTGACGTCATATGATACTTTGACGTCATTTTGTTTGAACGGCTTAGCCTACCAGTCTTTTCATTAGGCTATTTTTTTCTCTCTCCCTTACTGACCAGTTTTACTGTGCGTATAGATCTCTGTATTATATACTGATCAGTATGCAGTAGGCCTAGGCCTAATCAGTGTCTTCTTGTCCTGAAAAGTGAGTTCCAAGACTGCGATGCACTCATACAAATGCAAGTACTATTTCTTGGAATGTTTGCAGGCCTATCGCACTTACTTGCGCCATTAGAAAACTGCTGGCTGTTACTTGAACTGGCAATGGCTATCAGTTACAGCAGCAGATTGATTCACAGTGTGTGTGGAGCCAGAGATCTACAATATCTACGCTAACTTTTCTTCAGTTTGTGCATTTTGTCATCGCAGATGTTCGAACGCCCTGACTTCTAGATCCAGTGGCCCTGATCATACTCACTGTGCTATTGCAAATACCTCGCAGGATAGAATCTAGCAACTATTTCCGCCATATTGTGAGTATCCATGTGTGTGTGTGTGTGTGTGTGTGTGTGTGTGTGTGTGTGTGTGTGTGTGTGGTGTGTGAAAGTCAAAGTCAAAGTCAAAGTCAAATTTTAATTTCCAGATGGTACTTTGAATAAGCATTGATTTGCTTTTTTTCCCCCCATCAAGCCACCTATTTAGGAAAAAAAATCCTTTCATCAATATCATTTCATCAGTATTATTTAAGTAACATGATCATAAAAACCTTAAAAATAAGATATACCTATAAGAAAAATAGCAAAAGAGAAAAAACAAACAAACAAAGAAGAATGCACTCAAAAGTTACACACCACACACACACACACACACACACACACACACACACACACACACACACACACACACACATACACACACACGCGCGCGCGCATTAACAACATTAATAATCTAAATATTAACAATTAAACAAAATTTATCAGGCAAATAAATCAATAATAATGATAACTATAATAATGATACAATATGATAATCACCCATCACCACTTGAAGCAACAACAACAGAAAAGAACGTTGTAACAGACGGGGGGGGGGGGGGGGGGGGGGGGGGGGGGGGGGGGGTTCAAGGAGGAAGGGGTAAAACACGAGCAAGCAAACAAAAACAATAATAATAATAAGAAGAATATAGTACCAAGTAAAACCCCAACAATATAAAATATGATAGTGCTATTAATCCCAGCAATAATAGCATTTTAAAAAAAGAAAAAAAAAGAACGTTGATATCAAAACCTGTTGAACTGGACAAGAGAAAGTGCATGAAAAAGGTCACCATTTTCTACCCATCAGGTCTATCATCTAGTTTTCTCCTTTTCCATTGTATTTGAATTTGCAGATCGTACACGTGCCTACATAAATCACTTATAGGCTTTCATGAACATTAAAAAAGGTAAAAGTGTCCCAGAACCTGTGTGGTCGTAGGGGAGCGAGGCATCAGAGACCTCAGCTTCTCTAGGGGCCAGCATGTTGAGGGCGGCTGCCCATCTCTTCTCCCTCGCTGCTTTACCTTCCCTGACCCTAGTAGGGCAGGTACCCATTTACAGCTGGTTGAACTGTGGGGAACTGTACTGAAGCCAAGGCGCGCAAACGGTCACCCATCCAATTGGAAACCACGCTCCAGGCTGCTTAACTTGGCTGGGGGCAAGCAAGCGCTCTGACTACTGAGCTATCCCGTTCCCTGAACATGAACATTAAAGACGTAAATAAAAATGCCGTCCCGAGTGAGTTTTAATATACCATGCAATAAAAACAAAATTTATCAGTGTGTGTGTGTGTGTGTGTGTGCGTGCGTGCGTGCGTGCGTGCGTGCCTGCTGCCTGCCTGCCTGCTCCTGCCTGTCTGTCTGTCTGTATGTTTGTGAATATAATCTTAGGACTGTATGATAAGCTTATTCATGGTTGTGAAGAATGGGAGTATGATAACTTGCTTATGGGTCAGTTACAGTTAAAGAGTTTGATGAGTGTTTTTCAGCTGAAACAAATCACAAAGTCTGCTCTCAGTCCCATCCTTTGGGAAACTGGGATAGATATAGATCGATGGAGCTTGAAAAGAAAGGTCCATATCCTTAACTTTGGGGCTGATCAGGTGGATAGACAGACAGACAGACAGTGTAGTAAACATTTTAGGAATACGAAGTAAGAAACATATTCATTCATACAAAACACACTGACATAATGATAGGAATGGAAATTTATTGACAAAGTACACACAAGCACACACTGAAAAGCACGTGAAAAAAAATTCACCGACACAAGCACATAGGTTTCCAATGACCAACATTTCTTTTTAAAATCTACATTGTCCCAGAAACCAATATAACGTCAAGGGTCCAGGCATAACACTAAAATACTGGTAACCAAAACAAAGTATTTAAAACATAAATTTTATTCGAAAATATGTAAATATGGATTGAAATACACATTTCAGAAAGCAAAGCAGTAGTAACATATTCCAGCAGACGTTCTACTCCATGTCTAATTATTAATTATAAAACGTTTTGGTTTTTAAGTTATTCCTTAATATCCTTCAAAGATTTTGAAAATATCATATCCACCATAAGTTGCTAGTTTTGGGTTTGACAAAGATGAAAACTGAAGCATCTGTATGGTTTTCATACTTTCTGGTAGATGTGATACACACAGTTGTGGCACATTTATTGGGTTAAGGGTGATCACTGTGCAGTATAGAGAGGTGGAAATACTATATATATAATACTAATACTATACTACTATAAATACTATATACTACTACTATACTATATAATATACATGGAATTTATATAGCGCTATATCTTGTAAAAACAAATCAAAGCGCTTGCACTCGACCCTCACAACAAACAACCAATGACAATAAATAGTTCTAGCAAAATCGAAAGCACACACACCCCGCGCGCGCGCGCGCGCAGCGCACAACACACACACACACACACACACACACACACACACACACACACACACACACACACACACACACACACACACACTATAGAGGTTATACATTTTGACAGGGTGAATGGAATTTCAAATGTTGGAGGCAGGGACAAAATGAACAGAATCAAAAGATAAATAAAATAACCATGTTACAGAAACCAACTGAAAGGTATTATGCTAAGCTGTTGTGCTGGGTAGGGTTTCTTGTTATAAAAACTGATCTAAACATGATTGAAAAGAGGTACATTTTACATATAAAAAAGTACATTTTTAGACATGAAACACACCAGAAAAGGTTGCCTTTAATGAAAAACTGACTTTCTATTGATAAGTAATGTACATATTGCCAAAAAATATTGTGCTACACTATCCTCTTCCCTTAACACATAGACAGCAACTATTGTCTGTTATACGAGCGAAACTGCGCCACACTACTTCTGTACAGATGCAAAGTAATCTTTTGGATGGAAAACGTGTATATCTGGAAAATGGCGTAAAAATGTGATACCTCTAAACAGGTGAAAATATGAACAAATGAAGAATGATGCAAACCATCATTGTAGAACAGCGCAGCAGTTAAACAGAAAGAAATCTGCTCATTTTCACAAGAAAACTTTATAAATACATAAAAAAATGAAGACGATAAAGAGCAGTGAACACCCCCTCCACAGCCCCCCCCCCCCCCCCCCCCCAGAGAGAGGAGAGAAGAGAGAGAGAGAGAGAGAGGAGAGAGAGAGAGAGAGAGAGAGAGAGAGAGAGAGAGAGAGAGAGAGAGAGAGAGAGAGAGAGAGACAAGAGCAACACAGAGAGAGAGAGAGAGAGAGAGAGAGAGAGAGGAGAGAGAGAGAGAGAGAGAGAGAGAGAGAGAGAGAGAGAGAAATGTTGACATGGATTGTTAGGAACAATTTCTTTCTTTCTTTCTTTCTTTCTTTCTTTCTTTCTTTCTCTCTTTCTTCTTTTTTTCTCTGACCTCAGTTAGATATAAATCCACGCGCGCGCGTGCGTGCGTTTGCGTGTGTGTGCGAGCGTGCGCGTGCGCACGTGGTGTGTGTGTGTGTGGTGTTGTGTGTGTGTGTGTGGTGGTGTGTGTGTGTGCGTGCGCGCGCGTGTGTGTATATGCTTGATGTTGAAACCTTCTCTCTCTGGGTTTTTATTCAGTTTCTTGATAGAAGTCGGGGAAAAAAAGTCGTGTCTGCATAGTTAATGTAGATATCTCATAATTAGTTTGGTTAAGAAATTCTTAAAAGATGGTTAAGCAATTCTTAAAAGAGTTGCCAGAGTAACTACACAGTGCACTGTTGTATAAAAATCTTGTTCAACTATGCTGTGGACTACAATTGCTGTTATTGTCTCTTTTGTGAATCAGCCTATGTAAATTTAATTATGATTTTTTACAAGTTCTTCCACAGTCTGTACACACGTGTAGCTATTGTCCTGTATGGATAAGCATGTGTCTCTTTAAATTGGATTTTCGACTAAAGGTTTGTCCACAGTCTGTGCACATATGTAGCTTTTGTTCTGTGTGGATTATTAACATGTGTTTGTTTAGATCTGATTTTTTAATGAAAGCTTTTCCACAGTCTGTGCATGCATGTGGCTTTTGCCCTGTGTGTATAAACATGTGTCTTTTCAGATTTCCTTTGTCATTGAAAGCTTTTCCACAGTCTGTGCACACGTATGGCTTTTGTCCTGTATGGATTCGAATGTGAACACGCAAAGAGGCCTTACGTGTAAACGATTTTTCGCAAAATGGGCATGTATGTGACTTGTATCCTGTGTGGACTGGACTCTGCACACATCTGTCTGACTTTTGCCCAGTGTGAAGGAATGTGGGCTGTTTTAAAGATGTAGATTTGCTGGATGCTCTGCCACCATTTTCACAGACAAGGGGTTTTGAGCCATGTATTTCTGAATTCAGCTGATTTACTGAAGTCTTTATCACACTCTGTTGTTGTATCGTCCATGCGTTCTCTTTGCATAACTGATGTCATACCACTTTCACCATCAGGTATCATGGCATCATGGTCAACAACAGTCATGTCATGGTCATTCTCAGACTGGTAGTTACTGGCACCATCCCAAATCTCTACTGCTCCATACTGGTCTGTGGCTGGATGGCTGCTGGAGACAGTGATGTTCTGACTGCACGAAATGAAGTCACTGCCGTCCTTGTCTGCAGCTGGGATGTACTGTGGTTATCTTGCCTGCATCTGTCTGAGTCTGGAACAGCTTCTGTCATCTCTCCATTGTTGACTGCGTTACCACGATTGTGCCACACATCACCTGTACTGTGTCCTGTGGCTCCACAGTTATATCCAGTCCTAGTGAGTATTGACTTTGTTGTTGCTTTGATGTTTTCAGCAGTAGAGCGGTCACACTTGGCTGTTCTGTGACTGTATCCAGTAGTGTCATGGACATGCCATCATCTTCTACACATTGAGTGCTTCTGGCGTCAGTTGGAAATGACCCAGTTGTATCAGCAAAGGACCTGGCAGAATTTGGAAAGGAATCGTCTGTATGAAGGATGCATTGTAAGGCCTCACTAACGTAGTCAGATGTCTTCTTCAAGGGTTTAGTCATGTCATGCATGTGTTGACTTGTGTGATGAAGCATCCAGCTGTATCATGCACACATCCATTGTGGTCATACAAACATCCAGATGTGTCATGCACACATCCAGTGTGGTCATACAAACATCCAGATGTGTCATCACACATCCATGTGGTAATACAAACATCCAGAGTGTCATGCAACTTCATTGGGTATACAAACATCAGATGTATCAACCATGTATGCAGTAGGGTCATGGCAGCAGGGGACTGTATTCTGATGATACCC
The DNA here is from genome assembly GCA_030674155.1 of Stramonita haemastoma. NCBI lineage: Eukaryota > Metazoa > Mollusca > Gastropoda > Neogastropoda > Muricidae > Stramonita > Stramonita haemastoma. The sequence goes on along the minus strand of CM060345.1, from coordinate 4,817,583 downwards.
ATTGCACCCAGTCAGGGTGTGGCTGTACCCAGTGGTATGATTGTATTGGGTACAGTCATGGACGTGACCAGAGGTGGGCTGGACGTTTTCACCTGTGTCAGGTGTATGGCCATAATATGGAGGAATATGTCCAAAGTTGCCACAAGTGATTTCCTTTGAAGTACAGTTGCTCACAGCTGTGTTCTGCTGCATGGAAGGATCAGTGGTGTTGTATTCTTCACTGAACACTTGCTCAGGGTTTGAACTGAGGACCCCAAGACTTGCCGAAATCATCTGCAACAGCACAATATCATAAAGGCATAAAGTGTAATATTCAGTGTCTGCTTTTATTGTTATCAGGGGTTTTGTCCAAGAGTTTTTAAATTTTTGAATTATGAATAAAATGTGCTTATTTGTATCTCACCTTTAGTGTGCTGGTGTGTGTGGAAGGGGTAGGGGTGAAAGAAGGAAGGCAAACGTATATGCATGTGTGAATCTGGTGGTCTACACTGTAAAGATAATGAAATATACTCCGTTTTTTTTGCTACTTTCTCAGCAATGTAATACTACATACAGAATATTCCAACACGATTACTACAATTCACATGGTAAGAAATCCATACCACAGATAATCCCTTTCAAAGCAGATTTACCAAAGATGCTCTGGGTTCATGCAGGATAATCTGGTTTTTGCAGCTTTCATGATGTTGGAATGAAAATTTTCTCTGCCACACGCATACAGTGTCTGTCAACCAATGGCCAAGGCGAACTGTTTGGCAAGTTTACATGTAAGAGTGTGTGGAAAATTGCCAAATTCCCAACACTAAATGGAGCAGAGACTGCCATGACTTAATCCATTGAAATTATAATGTTGAGGGCTGGTATCAGAAACAAAAAGGTTTATGCATTGAAATAGTGCACTCGTCTAGAGGTGAAATGAAAATTATTTCAAAGAAATTCTTATCATACACAGTTCTTTTGATTTCAGGATGGCCGTCATGCAGATATTTCAGCACGGTTGACATTTAAGCAACTACAATGTCTAAGTTTATGGCTTCATTGGCAAAACTTGACCTATTAATTTAAAGATTAAAAAAGCTTTAATTCAGATGCAATATCTTCACTACTGCTGGTATGGGTTAGAATGGTTTCAAAACGTGTCCTCTGTCTCTCCAGGGATTTCATATTTTGTCAAAATCAATGACAAATGAAGTTGAAAAACGAAATAATAAGATTATAACTAATCCTTTAATTGACTGTACATGTAGATAAGACTGAAGAAGTGGAGAGAATGTAGCGTGCTATTTCCCCTCCACAAAATGGTACCTAATATTTTACAGAGCGTATGTATAGAAAAGGGTGGGGGAGGGATAGAGTACTGGAAACCTTGCCAAGATAGCTACCAAATTTATCCCTGCCTTGTGCAGCTGTTTAGAAAAAAAGTTTATCAGTATCTTGAAAAACAACAACAACTGCTTCATGTCAAACATTATGATTTGAAGAAATTTGAACAGTCAGACAGAAAAGAAACAGACAGGTTCATGGACACAAAGACCAAACAAAAATTAGACCCCCCCCCCCCCAAAAAAAAAAAGTTTCCCTGTGGGATGCTGAGGACCTGTCAGTATAAAATTAAACAGCATTCCTACCCTCTGAAAATTCTATGTTAGTAGTTCCCTGTTTTCTATCCCTCTCTCAGTTTCTGCCTTGCTCCTTTTCTACCTGTCACCTTCTTGTGTGCTATCCTATCTGAAGTCTCGGTCCATTCTGCTGCCATTTTTCCAGAAAGACATAATAAAAGAACAGTTCTCTACCATGCCAAAGTCAGATGCTGGGCCTGACTTGTCAGGTACTTTATGGCAGTGCAAAGCGGTTTTGTTTATATGACAGACAACTACTCTTGTATTGAGCATTTGATGAAGAGGAACAAGAACTAATCCAATCCAATCCAATCATGTGCATAGTCCCGCCAACCACACAGGCCACATAGGGGCTGTTATCATAAAGTTTTGAATCTCAGAATAGAAATGGTCAACTACATACAGATTAAAACAGGGTATAAAACTAACTCCATTTTATTCGGTATATAGTTTCCCTGAGAGGAAAAAGAAGGAGAGACAAAAACTGACACAAACAGAGAGACAGAGAGATGAGCAAATCATACACACAGAGACAAACAAGAAAAAGACATACACAGGGAGGAAAAGAGAGAACGCTACCTGTTCCATGTTTCTGCTACAATGTTCACTGAGTAACTGACAGTGCTGATATGACTGATGTGTCACAAGAAACTGAACTAGACACAAATATGAGGGGAGTTGCCAGTAGGCTCAGGGGAACTGAGTTCACTAGCATGGTAAGCCACATTTTCCCCTGCTGCACATTTTCATAGGCTGACAGTGAATAGTGATTCCAAGTCACATTCCCAAGTCTACCTGACATGAAAACAATCATTAATTAATCAATTCTGATTACAAGAGATATTTTTGATGAAGAGAACCACCAATCAATTTAGTGAGCCATTCACTATGTCATCTCCTCTGAAGTCGGAGTATGGCTGCGTACATGGCGAGGTACTAAAAAACAGTCATACATGCAAACTTCTCATTCATTGTGCAATTTCAATCTCACAGTAATTCCCAGGTTGGATGAATGAGTCAGAGTGCACATTCTGGGTGACCCCCAGAGTGTTAAGCTGGGGAAGCACAAGATCAACAAGAGAGAGAGAGAGAGAGAGAGAGAGAGAGAGAGAGAGAGAGAGAGAGAGAGAGAGAGAGAGAGAGAGACAGACAGACAGACAGACAGACAGACAGACAGACAGACAGATAGACAGACAGACAGACAGACAAACAGACAAGCATACCACACACACACACACACACAAGCGCACACAAATACACAGGGAAACATGCACACACACAAAAACACACAGAAACACAGACACACATACACATGCAACCACCCCCCCCCCCCACACACACACACACAGAGAAACAGACAGGTAGTCAGACTGACACAAAAACAGAGAGAGCAGTGAATGTGTGTTGCCAATAGAAAGTGCTTGCAACACAAGAAAGACGCAAGGATTTTTACAAAACACACTGACATCAAAGGAATTGAAATAAAGAGAATGGAAATGTATTAACAAAAGATATGGACATGCACAAGTACTCTCTGAAAAGCTCGTGATAACACTCATGGACACAAGCACACCGTTTTTAATAACCAACACTTCTTTTAAAATCCTGCAATCACAAACAAAACATTATTACCTAAAGTGTCAAGGCAAAATACTAGCATACTTGTAATAAAAACGATGCGTGTAAAACATCAGTCTTATTCTAGAACATCTAAATAGTAATCACATAGGGGATGGCAACTAGATGATATGATATGATCAAAATACACGTTTCAGAAACTAAAGCAAAAATAAGATATGACATTGAAAACCCTTTACTCTTTTGTCTAATTATGAAACAAATATTTACAAATATTTACAAACATTCTCTTTTGCTGCAAGTTATTAGGTTTGGAATGAACACTGATGAATACTGAAGCATGACTATGTATTTGTTCACATTTTTTGGTAGATAGAATAAATATGCTTAGAGGATATACATTTATTTATTTATTTATTCCTTCTTTTATATGGAGGATAATAGACTAAGCACTCATATACTTTTTTTTACATCCAGTCCCCATGTGTATGCAGTTTTGTAAATATTGTCATCTGTTTCCACCGGCACACAATAGACTACTCTTACGAAAAACGAAACAGGATTTAACATGTGTTCAAGATGTTCTGCGTGGGTCCCCACACGGGTCCTTGGTTTATAGTCTCATCCGAAGGACTTTTGGGGAGAGTGGAGTCAGCACTGATGTTAACTCCAGGGGAAAATTCCCTCATGTATACAGAACAATACATTGACTTAAGGAATAGTTGCTACGCAGAAATGGATACAATAGAAAAAAACAACACATTCCAAATATATATTAGACCTAACCCTTTATTTCTCTGTGTTCAATCAGGTGATGATATTTCAGCTGCTTCCATCAATTCGTCACTTTATCATTTATACCTGCCTAAAACACAGCAACCTGTTTTTACAGAGCTGGAAAACAGGTAGTCAATGTGTTGTAAAACCTGTTTGTGAGAAATGAGGTACAGATGTTTTATCTCTTGCTAGGTGATAATGTAAAGGAATGAAACACAAGACAGACCATCAATGCAGAACATTGCAGCTGGCTGTTAAGCTGAAAAAAAGTCCAGCACTTTTGCAGAGTAAAACTACATGTATAAACATAATGAAAAGAGTAATGAAGATGACATAGCACAGTGATCCTCCCCCTCCTTATACACACAGAGACACAGACAGACAGACAGACAGACAGACAGGCAGACAGACAGACAGAAAGAGAGAGAGAGAGAGAGAGAGAGAGAGAGAGAGAGAGAGAGAGAGAGAGAGAGAGAGAGAGAGAGAGAAGAGAGAATCATGTTGATCTGGATTGTTATCAACAATTTCCTTCTTTCTGTCTTTCTGTCTGACCTCCGTTAGATAATAATGTGTTTGCTTTTATTGTAGTTTACACATCCTTGATGATAAAACACTCTTTCCTCTCCAAGATTTCAGTTTTCTAGAGAGAGTTAAGGAAAAAATCTGAGTGTGCATGGTTATAAAAAAAGACTTTAAGATTTATTTTTGGTTAGCTAAGAAGTTCTTAAAAGTTGATAGCGTAATTGGACAGGGTAGTTTGTGCAAAACATGTTCAGATATGCTGTCGATTTTTTGTCCTTTGAAATATCATTTTCTCTTGTGTGAACCAGCTTATGTGTGTGTAAAGTTGTTTTTTTATCAGAATTTCTTCCACAGTCTGTACAGGCATGTGGCTTTTTTCTTGTATGGATTAACATGTGTTTGTTTAAATGGGATTTGTATCTGAAAGTGTTTCTTCAATTCGGACAGGCATGTGGCTTTTGTCCTGTATGGATTAACATGTGTCTGTTTAAACTTGATTTTTGATTGAAAGATTTTCTACAATTTGCACACACATGTGGCTTGTCTCCTGTATGGATAAGCATGTGTCTGTTTAATTTTGATTTTTCACGGAAAGTTTTCCCACAAATGGCACATGCATGTGGCTTTTGTCCTGTATGGATAAGCATGTGTTTGCTTAAACTTGATTTTGCACAAAAAGTTTTTCTACAAATGGCACATGCATGTGGATTTTGCCTTGTATGGATAAGCATGTGAGTGTTTAAACTGGATTTGTATCTGAAAGTGTGTCCACAGTGTGTACACGCATGTGGCTTTTGTCCTGTATGGATAAGCATGTGTCTGTTTAGATTTGCTTTGTCATTAAAAGCTTTTCCACAGTTTTTACACACATGTGGTTTTTCTCCTGTATGGATTCGAATGTGAGCACGCAAAGAAGCCTTAAGGCTAAATGATTTTTCACAAAATGGGCATGTATGTGACTTGTCTGTTGTGTGGTTTGGCATACTATTATGATTGTTTACACCTGACTTCTGGGGAAACGGTTTTTCACAGTTTGTCAAGCTCGAGGCGGCAGTCTTTCGTTCCTTGTGGATGAATGATTGATTATGTAAAGAAGCGTTTGTCTCACATGACTCACCCCTCTGCACACGTCTGTCTGACTTTTGTCCAGTGTGAAGGAATGTGGGCTGTTTTAAAGATGTAGATTTGCTGGATGCTCTGCCACCATTTTCACAGACAAGGGGTTTTGAGCCATGTATTTCTGAATTCGGCTGATTACTAAAGTCTTTATCACACTCTGTTGTTGTATCGTCCATGCGTTCTCTTTGCATAACTGATGTCATACCACTTTCACCATCAGATATCATGGCATCATGGTCAACAACAGTCATGTCATGGTCATTCCCAGACTGGTAGTTACTGGCACCATCCCAAATCTCTACTGCTCCATACTGGTCTGTGGCTGGATGGCTGCTGGAGACAGTGATGTTCTGACTGCACGAAATGAAGTCACTGCCGTCCTTGTCTGCAGCTGGGATGTATCTGTGGTTATCTTGCCTGCACCTGTCTGAGTCTGGAACAGCTTCTGTCATCTCACCATTGTTGACTGCGTTACCACGATTGTGCACACATCACCTGTACTGTGTCCTGTGGCTCCACAGTTATATCCAGTCCTAGTGAATATTGACTTTGTTGTTGCTTTGATGTTTTCAGCAGTAGAGTGGTCACACTTGGCTGTTCTGTGACTGTATCCAGTAGTGTCATGGACATGTCCATCATCTGCTACACATTGAGTGCTTCTGGCGTCAGTTGGAAATGACCCAGTTGTATCAGCAAAGGACCTGGCAAAATTTGGAAAGGAATCGTCTGTATGAAGGATGCATTGTAAGGCCTCACTAACGTAGTCAGATGTCTTCTTCAAGGGTTTAGTCATGTCATGCATTTGTCGACTTGTGTGATATAAGCATCCAGCTGTATCATGCACACATCCATTGTGGTCATACAAACATCCAGAAGTGTCATGCACACCTCTAGTGTGGTCATACAAACATCCAGATGTGTCATGCACACCTCCAGTGTGGTCATACAAACATCCAGATGTGTCATGCACACCTCCATTGTGGTCATACAAACATCCAGATGTGTCATGCACACCTCTAGTGTGGTCATACAAACATCCAGATGTATCATGCACACTTCCATTGTGGTCATACAAACATCCAGAAGTATCAACCATGTATGCAGTACGGTCATGGCAGCAGGAGACTGTATTCTGATGATACCTATTGCACCCAGTCAGGGTGTGGCTGTACCCAGTGGTATGATTGTGTTGGGTACAGTCATGGACGTGACCAGAGGTGGGCTGGACGTTTTCACCTGTGTCAGGCGTATGGCCATAATATAGAGGAATATGTCCAAAGTTGCCACATGTGATTTCCTTTGAAGTACAGTTGCTCACAGCTGTGTTCTGCTGCATGGAAGGATCAGTGGTGTTGTATTCTTCACTGAACACTTGCTCAGGGTTTGAACTGAGGACCCCAAGACTTGCCGAAATCATCTGCAACAGCAAAATATCATAAAGGCATAAAGTGTAATATTCAGTGTCTGCTTTTATTGTTATCAGGGGTTTTGTCCAAGAGTTTTTAAATTTTTGAATTATGAATAAAATGTGCTTATTTGTATCTCACCTTTAGTGTGCTTGTGTGTGTGGAAGGGGTAGGGATGAAGGAAGGAAGGCAAACGTATATGCATGTGTGAATCTGGTGGTCTACACTGTAAAGATAATGAAATATACTCCGTTTTGGTTGCTACTTTCTCAGCAGTGTAATACTACATACAGAATATTCCAACATGATTACTACAATTCACATGGTAAGAAATCTATACCAGAGATAATCCCTTTCTAAGTAGATTTACCAAGGATGCTCTGGGTTGATGCAGGATAATCTGGTTTTTGCAGCTTTTATGTTGTTGGAATGAACATTTTCTCTTCCACATGCATACAGTGTCTGTCAACCAATGGACAAGGCGAACTGTTTGGCAGGTTTACATGTAAAAGTGTCTGGAAAATTTCCAAATTCCCAACACTAAATGGAGCAGAGACTGCCATGACTTAATCCATTGAAATCATAATGTTGAGAGCTGGTATTAGAAACAAAAAGGTTTATGCATTGAAATAGTGCACTCGTCTAGAGGTGAAATGAAAATTATTTCAAAGAAATTCTTATCATACGCAGTTCTTTTGATTTCAGGATGGCCGTCACGCAGATATTTTAGCACGGTTGACATTTAAGCAACTACAGTGTCTAAGTTTATGGCTTCATTGGCGAAACTTGATCTATTAATTTAAAGATTAAAAAAAGCTTTAATTCAGATGCAATATCTTCACTACTGCTGGTATGGGTTAGAATGGTTTCAAAACGTGTCCTCTGTCTCTCCAGGGATTTCATATTTTGTTAAAATCAATGACAAATGAAGTTGAAAAACAAAATAATAAGATTATAACTAATCCTTTAATTGACTGTACATGTAGATAAGACTGAAGAAGTGGAGAGAATGTAGCGTGCTATTTCCCCTCCACAAAATGGTACCTAATATTTTACAGAGCGTATGTATAGAAATGGGTGGGGGAGGGATAGAGTACTGGAAACCTTGCCAAGATAGCTACCAAATTTATCGCTGCCTTGTGCAGCTGTTTAGAAAAAAAGTTTATCAGTATCTTGAAAAAAACAACAACTGCTTCATGTAAAACATTATGATTTGAAGAAATTTGAACAGTCAGACAGAAAAGAAACAGACAGGTTCATGGACACAAAGACCAAACAAAAATTAGACCCCCCCAAAAAAAAAAGTTTTCCTGTGGGATGCTGAGGACCTGTCAGTATAAAATTAAACAGCATTCCTACCCTCTGGAAATTCTATGTTAGTAGTTCCCTGTTTTCTATCCCTCTCTCAGTTTCTGCCTTGCTCCTTTTCTACCTGTCACCTTCTTGTGTGCTATCCTATCTGAAGTCTCGGTCCATTCTGCTGCCATTTTTCCAGAAAGACATAATAAAAGAACAGTTCTCTACCATGCCAAAGTCAGATGCTGGGCCTGACTTGTCAGGTACTTTATGGCAGTGCAAAACGGTTTTGTTCATATGACGGACAACTACTCTTGTATTGAGCATTTGATGAAGAGGAACAAGAACTAATCCAATCCAATCCAATCACGTGCATAGTCCCGCCAACCACACAGGCCATATAGGGGCTGTTCTCATAAAGTTTTGAATCTCAGAATAGAAATGTGCAACTATATACAGATTAAAACAGGGTATAAAACTAACTCCATTTTAATCGGTATATAGTTTCCCTGAGAGGAAAAAGAAGGAGAGACAAAAACTGACACAAACAGAGAGACAGAGAGATGAGCAAATCATACACACAGAGAGAAACAAGAAAAAGACATACACAGGGAGGAAAAGAGAGAGATACCTGTTCCATGTTTCTGCTACAATGTTCACTGAGTAACTGACAGTGCTGATATGACTGATGTGTCACAAGAAAATGAACTAGACACAAATATGAGGGGAGTTGCCAATAGGCTCAGGGGAACTGAGTTCACTAGCATGGTAAGCCACATTTTCCCCTGCTGCACATTTTCATAGGCTGACAGTGAATAGTGATTCCAACTCACATTCCCAAGTCTGCCTGACATGAAAACAATCATTAATAAATTAATTAATGTATCAGTTCTGATTACAAGAGATATTTTTGATGAAGAGAACCACCAATCAATTTAGTGAGCCATTCACTATGTCATCTCCTCTGAAGTCGGAGTATGGCTGCGTATATGGCGAGGTACTAAAAAACAGTCATACATGCAAACTTCTCATTCATTGTGCAATTTCAATCTCACAGCGATTCCCAGGTTTTATTTATTTATTTATTTATTTATTTATTTATTTATTTATTCTTTTATATCGAGGATAACAAAATAAGCAATCATGTGCTTTTTTTCATCCGGTCCCCGTGTGTATGCAGTTTTGTAAATCTTGTCATCTTTTCCCACCGGCACACGATGGCCTACTCTTACGAAAAGCGGAACAGGATTTAACGTGTGCGCAAGATGTTCTGCGTGCGTTCGCACACGGGGCCTCGGTTTAAAGTCTCATCCGAAGGACTTTTGGGGAGAGTGGAGTCAGCACTGATGTTAACTCCAGGAAGAAAATTTCCTCGACCGGACTCGAACCCGGGTCGTCAAATTGCCAGCGCAATGTTCTGACCACTAGGCTATCCGTTGGATGAATGAGTCAGAGTGCACATTCTGGGTGACCCCCAGAGTGTTAAGCTGGGGAAGCACAAGATCAACAACAACAACAACAAGGAGAGAGAGAGAGAGAGAGAGAGAGAGAGAGAGAGAGAGAGAGAGAGAGAGAGAGAGATAGAGGGACAGACAGACAGACAGACAGACAGACAGACAGACAGACAGACAGACAAGCATACCCACACAAACACACACACACACAAGCGCACACAAATACAGAGGCAAACATGCACACACACAAACACACACACAAACACAGACACACATACACATGCAACCCCCCCCCCTCACACACACACACACATATACACACACACAGACAGGTAGTCAGACTGACACAAAAACAGAGAGAGCAGTGAATGTGTGTTGCCAATAGAAAGTGTTTGCAACACAAGAAAGACACAAGGATTTTTACAAAACACACTGACATCAAAGGAATTGAAATAAAGAGAATGGAAATTTATTAACAAAAGAAATGGACATGCACAAGTACTCTCTGAAAAGCTTGTGAAAACAGTTATGGACACAAGCACACCGTTTTTAATAACCAACTCTTCTTTTAAAAATCTGCATCCACACACGAGACATTATTAGCTAAAGTGTCAAGGCAAAACACTAGCATACTTGTAATAAAAACAATGCGTGTAAAACATCAGTCTTATTCTAGAACACGTAAATAGTAATGACATACAGGATGGCAACTAGGTAATATGATATGATCAAAATACACGTTTCAGAAACTAAGGCAGAAACAACATATAACATTGAAAACCCTTTACTCTTTTGTCTAATTATGAAACAAATATTTACAAATATTTACAAACATTCTCTTTTGCTGGAAGTTATTAGGTTTGGAATGAACACTGATGAATACTGAAGCATGTGTATTTGGTCACATTTTCTGGTAGATAGAAGAAATATGCTTACAGGATATACATTTATTTATTTATTGCTCCTTTTATATGAAGGATAATGGACTAAGCACTCATGTGCTCTTTTACATCCAGTTCCCGTGTGTATGCATTTTTGTAAATCTTGTCATCTGTTCCCACCGGCACACAATGGCCTATTCTTACAAAAAGCGGAACATGATTTAACATGTGTACAAGATGTTCTGTGTGCATTTCCCATGGGCCTTGCGATTGAAAACTGATTAAAACTTTTTTTGAAGAAGGTACATTTTAGTACATGGCAATAGAGCAGGAACAGCTAATAAAAAGACCTCAATTTTCAGCAGTAAATGTACATGTTGCGAAAAAACTCTAATATCGTGCTTTATTATTTTTTAAAACCCTATTAGCATTTCAACATATTGTAGCTGTTTGATAACTTGATAAAGATATAAATGTTACTGTATGTTACCTACTTTGTGCTTAGTTAAAGCAAATATATATCAGACTTAATCCTTTATTTCTTTGTGTTCAATCATGTGATGATATCTCAGCTGATTACATCAATTCGTCACTCTATCATTTATACCTGCCTAAAACACAGCAACCTGTTTTTACAGAGCTGGAAAACAGGTAGTCAATGTGTTGTAAAACCTGTTTGTGAGAAATGAGGTACAGATGTTTTATCTCTTGCTGGGTGATAATGTAAAGGAATGAAACACAAGACAGAACATCAATGCAGAACAATGCAGCTGGCTGTTAAGCTGAAAAAAAATCCAGCACTTTTGTACAGTAAAACTACATGTATAAACATAATGAAAAAAGTAATGAAGATGACATAACACAGTGATCCTCCCCCTCCTTATACACACAGAGACATAGACAGAGAGACAGACAGAAAGATAGGAAGATCGTGAGAGGGAGAGGGAAAGAGAGAGAGACAGACAGAGACAGACAGACAGACAGAGAGAGAGAGAGAGAGAGAGAGAGAGAGAGAGAGAGAGAGAGAGAGAGAGAGAGAGAGAGAGAGAATCATGTTGATCTGGATTGTTATAAACAATTTCCTTCTTTCTGTCTTTCTGTCTGACCTCCGTTAGATAATAATGTGTTTGCTTTTATTGTAGTTTACACATCCTTGATGATGAAACACTCTTTCCTCTCCGAGATTTCAGTGTTCTTGAGAGAGTTAAGGAAAAAATCTGAGTCTGCATGCTTATAAAAAATCCTTTAAGCCTTATTTTTGGTTACCAAAGAAGTTCTTAAAAGTGGATAGAGTAATTGGACAGGGTGCTATGCGTAAAACATGTTCAGACATGCTGTGGAATTTTTTTGAAACATCCCTTTCTCTTGTGTGAACCAGCTTATGTGTGTTAAAGTTGATTTTTTATCAGAATTTCTTCACAGTCTGTGAGAGCATGTGGCTTTTCTCTTGTATGGATTAACATGTGTTTGTTTAAATGCAATTTGTATCTGAAAGTTTTTCTTCAATTCGCACAGGCATGTGGCTTTTGTCTTGTATGGTAAACATTGTGGTTAAATTGATTTTGTCATGTTTTCCACATGAAGGCATGTGGTTTTTCTGTATGGATAACAGTGTGTTTTTAAAATGATTTGTATCTGAAAGTGTGTCTCATTCGCACAGGCATGTGGCTTTTGTCTGTATGGATAACATGTGTGTGTTTTAAACTTGATTTTGATTGAAAGTTTTCCACAAATGGCACAGGCATGTGGCTTTTCTCCTGTATGGATAAGCATGTGTGTGTTTAAACTTTGATTTTGATCTGAAAGATTTCCACAATTCGCACAGCAATGTGGCTTTCTCCTGTATGGATAGCATGTGTTGTGTTTAAATTGATTTTGACTGAAAGATTTTCTACAATTTGCACAGCATGTGGCTTTTCTCCTGTATGGATAACGCATGTGTTGTTTAAATTGATTTTTGTCTGAAAGTTTTTCTACAATATGCACAGGCATGTGGCTTTTCTCCTGTATGGATAAGCATGTGTGTGTTTAAACTTGATTTTTGACTAAAAGTTTTTCTACAATGACAGCATGTGGCTTTTCCTGTATGGATAACATGTGTGTGTTTAAACTTGATTTTTGACTAAAGTTTTCCACAAATGGCACAGGCATGTGGCTTTTGTCCTGTATGGATAAGCATGTGTCTTAGTTTCAAATCAGATTGTGTCTGAAAGATTTTTCTACAATATGGCAGCATGCGCATGTGGCTTTTGTCTTGTATGGATAGGCATGTGTCTATTTAGATTTGCTTTGTCATTAAAAGCTTTTCCACAGTCTGTACACACGTGTGGCATTCCTCCTGTATGGATTCGAATGTGAGCATGCAAAGAAGCTTTAAGTCTAAATGATTTTTCACAAAATGGGCATGTATGTGACTTGTCTGTTGTGTGGATTGGCATAACATTATGTTTGTTTACACCTGACCTCTGGGGAAACGGTTTTTTCACAGTTTGTCAAGCTCGAGGCGGTGGTCTTTTGTTCCTTGTGGATGAATGATTGATTATGTAAAGAAGCGTTTGTCTCACATGATTCACCCCTCTGCACACATCTGTCTGACTTTTGCCCAGTGTGAAGGAATGTGGGCTGTTTTAAAGATGTAGATTTGCTGGATGCTCTGCCACCATTTTCACAGACATGGGGTTTTGAGCCATGTATTTCTGAATTCAGCTGATTACTGAAGTCTTTATCACACTCTGTTGTTGTATCGTCCATGCGTTCTCTTTGCATAACTGATGTCATACCACTTTCACCATCAGGTATCATGGCATCATGGTCAACAACAGTCATGCCATGGTCATTCTCAGACTGGTAGTTACTGGCACCATCCCAAATCTCTACTGCTCCATACTGGTCTGTGGCTGGATGGCTGCTGGAGACATTGATGTTCTGACTGCACGAAATGAAGTCACTGCTGTCCTTGTCTGCAGCTGGGATGTATCTGTGGTTATCTTGCCTGCATCTGTCTGAGTCTGGAACAGCTTCTGTCATCTCTCCATTGTTGACTGCGCTACCACGATTGTGCCACACATCACCTGTACTGTGTCCTGTGGCTCCACAGTTATATCCAGTCCTAGTGAATATTGACTTTGCTGTTGCTTTGATATTTTCAGCAGTAGAGCGGTCACACTTGGCTGTTCTGTGACTGTATCCAGTAGTGTCATGGACATGTCCATCATCTTCTACACATTGAGTGCTTCTGGTGTCAGTTGGAAATGACCCAGTTGTATTAGCAAAGGACCTGGCAGAATTTGGAAAGGAATTGTCTGTATGAAGGATGCATTGTAAGGCCTCACTAACGTAGTCAGATGTCTTCTTCAAGGGTTTAGTTATGTCATGCATTTGTCGACTTGTGTGATGCAAGCATCCAGCTGTATCATGCACACATCCATTGTGGTCATACAAACATCCAGATGTGTCATGCACACCTCCAGTGTGGTCATACAAACATCCAGATGTATCAACCATGTATGCAGTATGGTCATGGCGGCAGGGGACTGTATTCTGATGATACCCATCGCACCCAGTCAGGGTGTGGCTGTACCCAGTGGTATGATTGTGTTGGGTGCAGTTATGGACGTGACCAGAGGTGGGCTGGACATTTTCACCTGTGTCAGTTGTATGGCCATAATATGGAGGAATATGTCCAAAGTTGCCACAAGTGATTTCATTTGAAGTACAGTTGCTCACAGCTGTGTTCTGCTGCATGGAAGGATCAGTGGTGTTGTATTCTTCACTGAACACTTGCTCAGGGTTTGAACTGAGGACCCCAAGACTTGCCGAAATCATCTGCAACAGCACAATATCATAAAGGCATAAAGTGTAATATTCAGTGTCTGTTTTTATTGTTATCAGGGGTTTTGTCCAAAAGTTTTTTAAATTTTGAAATATGAATAAAATGTGCTTATTTGTATCTCACCTTTAGTGTGCTCGTGTGTGTGTGGAAGGGGTAGGGATGAAGGAAGGCAGGCAAACGTATATGCATGCGTGAATCTGGTGGTCTACACTGTAAAGATAATGAAATATACTCCGTTTTGTTTGCTACTTTCTCAGCAATGTAATACTACATACAGAATATTCCAACACGATTACTACAATTCACACGGTAAGAAATCCATACCAGAGATAATCCCTTTCTAAGCAGATTTACCAAGGATGCTCTGGGTTCATGCAGGATAATCTGGTTTTTGCAGCTTTTATGATGTTGGAATGAAAATTTTCTCTTCCACATGCATACAGTGTCTGTCAACGAATGGACAAGGCTAACTGTTTGGTAGGTTTATATGTAAGAGTGTGTGGAAAATTGCCAAATTCCCAACACTAAATGGAGCAGAGACTGCCATGACTTAATCCATTGAAATTATAATGTTGAGGGCTGAAATCAGAAACAAAAAGGTTTATGCATTGAAATATTGCACTTGTCTAGAGGTGAAATGAAAATTATTTCAAAAAAATTCTTATCATAAGCAGTTCTTTTGATTTCAGGATGGCCATCACGCAGATATTTTAGCACGGTTGACATTTAAGCAACTACAGTGTCTAAGTTTATGGCTTCATTGGCAAAACTTGACCTGTTAATTTAAAGATTAAAAAAAGCTTTAATTCAGATGCAATATCTTCACTACTGCTGGTATGGGTTAGAATGGTTTCAAAACGTGTCCTCTGTCTCTCCAGGGATTTCATATTTTGTTAAAATCAATGACAAATGAAGTTGAAAAACGAAATAATAAGATAATAACTAATCCTTTAATTGACTGTACATGTAGATAAGACTGAAGACGTGGAGAGAATGTAGCGTGCTATTTCCCCTCCACAAAATGGTACCTAATATTTTACAGAGCGTATGTATAGAAATGGGTGGGGGAGGGATAGAGTACTGGAAACCTTGCCAAGATAGCTACCAAATTTATCGCTGCCTTGTGCAGCTGTTTAGAAAAAAAGTTTGATCAGTATCTTGAAAAAAACAACAACTGCTTCATGTAAAACATTATGATTTGAAGAAATTTGAACAGTCAGACAGAAAAGAAACAGACAGGTTCATGGACACAAAGACCAAACAAAATTAGACCCCCCCCCCAAAAAAAAAAAAGTTTCCCTGTGGGATGCTGAGCGACTTGTCAGTATAAAATTAAACAGCATTCCTACCCTCTGGAAATTCTGTGTTAGTAGTTCCCTGTTTTCTATCCCTCTCTCAGTTTCTGCCTTGCTCCTTTTCTACCTGTCACCTTCTTGTGTGCTATCCTATCTGAAGTCTCGGTCCATTCTGCTGCCATTTTTCCAGAAAGACATAATAAAAGAACAGTTCTCTACCATGCCAAAGTCAGATGCTGGGCCTGACTTGTCAGGTACTTTATGGCAGTGCAAAACGGTTTTGTTCATATGACAGACAACTACTCTTGTATTGAGCATTTGATGAAGAGGAACAAGAACTAATCCAATCCAATCCAATCACGTGCATAGTCCCGCCAACCACACAGGCCATATAGGGGCTGTTCTCATAAAGTTTTGAATCTCAGAATAGAAATGTCAACTATATACAGATTAAAACAGGTTATAAAACTAACTCCATTTTATTCGGTATATAGTTTCCCTGAGAGGAAAAAGAAGGAGAGACAAAAACTGACACAAACAGAGAGACAGAGAGATGAGCAAATCATACACACAGAGACAAACAAGAAAAAGACATACACAGGGAGGAAAAGAGAGAGGCTACCTGTTCCATTTTTCTGCTACAATGTTCACTGAGTAACTGACAGTGCTGATATGACTGATGTGTCACAAGAAACTGAACTAGACACAAATATGAGGGGAGTTGCCAATAGGCTCAGGGGAACTGAGTTCACTAGCATGGTAAGCCACATTTTCCCCTGCTGCACATTTTCATAGGCTGACAGTGAATAGTGATTCCAACTCACATTCCCAAGTCTACCTGACATGAAAACAATCATTAATTAATCAGTTCTGATTACAAGAGATATTTTTGATGAAGAGAACCACCAATCAATTTAGTGAGCCATTCACTATGTCATCTCCTCTGAGTCGGAGTATGGCTGCGTATATGGCGAGGTACTAAAAAACAGTCATACATGCAAACTTCTCATTCATTGTGCAATTTCAATCTCACAGTGATTCCCAGGTTGGATGAATGAGTCAGAGTGCACATTCTGGTGACCCCCAGAGTGTAAGCTGGGGAAGCACAAGATCAACAAAAGGAGAGAAGAGATAGAGAGTGAGAGAGAGGAGAGATGAGAGAGGATGAGAGAGAGAAGAGAGAGGAGAGGAGACAGACAGACAGACAGACAGACAGACAGATCAGACAGACAGACAGCAAGCAGACAGGACAGACAAGCAGACACACAGTACCCCACAAAACAACACAAACACACACAACCAAGCACACAAAACAACAGAGCAACAGCAACACAACAAGCACACACAGAAACAGCAGACAACAACACATGCAACAACACACACCCCACAACCACACACACAACACACATACAACAACACACACACACAACACCACAGCACAGCACACACACAGCAACCCACCACCCCACACACACACACACACAACACACACACACAACAGGTAGTCAGACTGACAAAAAACAGAGAGAGCAGTGAATGTGTGTTGCCAATAGAAAGTGCTTGCAACACAAGAAAGACACAAGGATTTTTACAAAACACACTGACATCAAAGGAATTGAAATAAGAGAATGGAAATTTATTAACAAAAGATATGGACATGCACAAGTACTCTCTGAAAAGCTTGTGAAAACAGTTATGGACACAAGCACACCGTTTTTAATAACCAACTCTTCTTTTAAAAATCTGCATCCACACACGAGACATTATTAGCTAAAGGGTCAAGGCAAAACACTAGCATACTTGTAATAAAAACAATGCGTGTAAAACATCAGTCTTATTCTAGAACACGTAAATAGTAATGACATACAGGATGGCAACTAGGTAATATGATATGATCAAAATACACGTTTCAGAAACTAAGGCAGAAACAACATATAACATTGAAAACCCTTTACTCTTTTGTCTAATTATGAAACAAATATTTACAATATTTACAAACATTCTCTTTTGCTGCAAGTTATTAGGTTTGGAATGAACACTGATGAATACTGAAGCATGTGTATTTGGTCACATTTTTGGTAGATAGAAGAAATATGCTTACAGGATATACATTTATTTATTTATTGCTCCTTTTATATGAAGGATAATGGACTAAGCACTCATGTGCTCTTTTACATCCAGTTCCCGTGTGTATGCATTTTTGTAAATCTTGTCATCTGTTCCCACCGGCACACAATGGCCTATTCTTACAAAAAGCGGAACATGATTTAACATGTGTACAAGATGTTCTGTGTGCATTTCCCATGGGCCTTGCGATTGAAAACTGATTAAAACTTTTTTTGAAGAAGGTACATTTTAGTACATGGCAATAGAGCAGGAACAGCTAATAAAAAGACCTCAATTTTCAGCAGTAAATGTACATGTTGCGAAAAACTCTAATATCGTGCTTTATTATTTTTTAAAACCCTATTAGCATTTCAACATATTGTAGCTGTTTGATAACTTGATAAAGATATAAATGTTACTGTATGTTACCTACTTTGTGCTTAGTTAAAGCAAATATATATCAGACTTAATCCTTTATTTCTTTGTGTTCAATCATGTGATGATATCTCAGCTGATTACATCAATTCGTCACTCTATCATTTATACCTGCCTAAAACACAGCAACCTGTTTTTACAGAGCTGGAAAACAGGTAGTCAATGTGTTGTAAAACCTGTTTGTGAGAAATGAGGTACAGATGTTTTATCTCTTGCTGGGTGATAATGTAAAGGAATGAAACACAAGACAGAACATCAATGCAGAACAATGCAGCTGGCTGTTAAGCTGAAAAAAATCCAGCACTTTTGTACAGTAAAACTACATGTATAAACATAATGAAAAAAGTAATGAAGATGACATAACACAGTGATCCTCCCCCTCCTTATACACACAGAGACATAGACAGAGAGACAGACAGAAAGATAGAAGATCGTGAGAGGGAGAGGGAGAGGGAAAGAGAGAGAGACAGACAGAGACAGAAGACAGAAGAGAGAGAGAGAGAGAGAGAGAGAGAGGAGAGAGAGAGAGAGAGAGAGAGAGAGAGAGAGAGAGAGAGAGAGAGAGAGAGAGAATCATGTTGATCTGGATTGTTATAAACAATTTCCTTCTTTCTGTCTTTCTGTCTGACCTCCGTTAGATAATAATGTGTTTGCTTTTATTGTAGTTTACACATCCTTGATGATGAAACACTCTTTCCTCTCCGAGATTTCAGTTTTCTTGAGAGAGCTAAGGAAAAAATCTGAGTCTGCATGCTTATAAAAAACTTTGATTTACTTGTGGTTACGTAAGAAGTTCTTAAAAGTGGATAGAGTATTTGGATGGGGTAGTTTGTGTAAAACATGTTCAGATATGCTGTTGACTTTTTTTGTTCTTGTACACATCCCTTTCTGTTGTGTTAACCAGCTTATGTGTGGTTAAAGTGGATTTTAAAAAAAGAAATTATCTTCCACAGTCTGTACAGGCATGTGGCTTTTCTCTTGTATGGATTAATATGCGTTTGTTTAATCTTGATTCGTATCTGAAAGTTTTTCAACAATTCGGACAAGCATGTGGCTTTTGTCTTGTATGGATAAGCATGTGTCTGTTTAAATGGGATTTGTATCTGAAAGTGTGTCCGCAGTCTGCACATGCATGTGGCTTTTGTCCTGTATGGATAAGCATGTGTCTGTTTAAATGGGATTTGTATCTGAAAGTTTTTCTACAAGTTGCACAGGCATGTGGCTTTTGTCC
The DNA here is from genome assembly GCA_030674155.1 of Stramonita haemastoma. Classification (NCBI taxonomy): domain Eukaryota; kingdom Metazoa; phylum Mollusca; class Gastropoda; order Neogastropoda; family Muricidae; genus Stramonita; species Stramonita haemastoma. Next base: position 4,798,032 of record CM060345.1, on the reverse strand, counting down.
TTTATGGATAAGCTTATGTACATTTAAATTTGATTTTTGATTAAAAGTTTTCCCACAAATGGCACAGGCATGTGGCTTTTCTCCTGTATGGATAAGCATGTGTTTGTTTAAATCTGATTGATAATTAAATTTTTTCCCACAAATGGCACAGGCATGTGGCTTTTGTCCTGTATGGATAAGCATGTGTCTGGTTAGGTAGGATTTGTATTTGAAAGTGTGTCCACAGTTCACACAGGCATGTGGCTTGTCTCCTAAATGGATACACATGTGAATGTTTAAATCTGATTTTTGACGGAAAGTTTTTCCACAGTCTGTACAAACATGTGGCTTTTGCCCTGTATGGATGAGCATGTGTTTGTGTAGCTTTGCTTTGTCTTTAAAAGCTTTTCCACAGTCTGTACACATATATGGCTTGTCTCCTGTATGGATAAGCATGTGTCTGTGTAGCTTTGCTTTGTCTTTAAAAGCTTTTCCACAGTCTGTACACACGTGTGGCTTTCCTCCTGTATGGATTCGAATGTGAGCACGCAAAGAAGCCTTACGTCTAAATGATTTTTCACAAAACTGGCATGTATGTGACTTGTCTGTTGTGTGGATTGGCATAATATTCTGTTTGTTTACACCTGAACTCGGGGGAAACAGTTTTTCACAGTTTGTTGAGCTCGAGGCGGTGGTCGTTTGTTCCTTGTAGATGAATGATTGATTATGTAAAGAGGTGTTTGTCTCACATGACTCACCCCTCTGCACACATCTGTCTGACTTTTGCCCAGTGTGAAGGAAAGTGGGCTGTTTTAATGATGTAGATTTGCTGGATGCTTCGGCACCATTTTCACATACATGGGGTTTTGAACCACGCTCCTCTAAATTGGGCTGATTACTGAAGTCTTTATCAGACTCTGTACGTGTGTGTGCTAGGTTTCTTCTGGGAAGACTTGTTGTAATACTGCTGTTGTCATCAGTGGTGATAGTATTTGGATCACCAGAAGTGATGTCATATCTAACTGCTTCAGAATTGTATGTATGTGGATCACCAGCAGTGATGTCATATCTCACTGCTTCAGCATTGTATGTATGTGGATCACCAGCAGTGATGTCATATCTCACTGCTTCAGCATTGTATGTATGTGGATGGCTGCTGGATGCAGTGATGTCTTGACTGCAGGAAATGAACTCACTACCATCCGTGTCTGCAGCTGGGTTGTGTCTTTGGTTATCTGGCCTGTGTTCATGGAAGGACCTCGTGATATCATTACTCTTTGCTGCTGTACCATGGCTGTCTGACACATCACCCATGCTATGTCCATTGACTCCACAGTCGTGTTCAGTCCTAGAGGAGTCGGACTTGAGTGTAGCATTGATGTTTTCAGCAGCAGAGGGGTCACACTTGGCTGTATTGTCACTGTGATCAGTAGTATCCTGGGTGTGTCCATTATCTGTTACACATTGAATGTTTCCGGTGTCAGTTGGATGTGATGCAGTTGTATTTGTGATGGATATGGTAGAATTTCGAAAGGAATCATCTGTAACAAGGACACGTTGTGAGGTCTCACCCATCTGTCCAGATGTATTATTTCTGCATTGAGTTAAGTTACACAGACATCTAGTTGTATCATGCATGTACCCAACTGTATTGTATATACATCCAGTTGTACCTTGCACATATCCAGAGTGGTCATACATATATCCAGTTGTATCATGCATGCATCCAGGTATGCCATGATCACACCCAGAGCGTCCATAGCAACATTCAGATGTGTCATGCACACATCCAGTGTGGTCATACAAACATCCAGATGTGTCATGCACACATCCAGTGTGGTCATGCAAACATTCAGATGTGTCATGTACACATCCAGTGTGGTCATACAAACATCCAGATGTATCAACCATGCATGCAGTATGGTCATGGCAGCAGGGGACTGTATTCTGATGATACCCATTGCACCCAGTCAGGGTGTGGCTGTACCCAGTGGTATGATTGTGTTGGGTACAGTCATGGACGTGACCAGAGGTGGGCTGGACGTGTTGATGTGACTCAGGTACGTGTCCAAACTGACCAGGACTGTCTGCAGACGTGTGACAAAGGTGACACCCCTTTGAATTGTCCCATGCCACAGGTGTAGCCCCCTGTATGGAAGAGTCTTTCATGCTGACTTGTGCACTGGTGGGGTGTCCAGGGTTTGAGATGAGGATGCCTTGGCACCCTGAAGACATCTGCAACATCTTCATGAACATTTGTAATATTTATCGGTTCTATATGTCTTTATCATACTATGTTATGGAATGAAACGCGTGTAGTTTGAATGAAGCCTTTTGTTTTGTTCCTTTCTTGGTTCTTGTCTAAATGTGTGTGTGTGTGTGTGAGTGTGAGTGTGAGTGTGTGCGTGTGTGTAGTAGTAGTAGTAGTCTTTAAATTAACGTCCATGCACAGTTTGTGATTTGGACGGCAAACAAACAAATCAAGTACAAACAAATAACAACCTATAAACAAGCAAGATTAAAGGAATTTAAAGGAATCTACTGAACACAGAATAAAATAAACATAACGTAATCTCTAGCATTAACTCAGCAACAGGGAGAATGTGCGATAATGTTTTCTTGCCTTCAAAAGGTGGTAAAATATCTTTAAAACCTGGGCATTCAAAAAGTATGTGCTGGTTTGTAAATCTTTTGCCACAAGGGCACAAAGCATTCTTACTAAATTTTGTTTTAAAAGCGTCCAGCTTTACCCTGTAAAACAATGATGTGATGGTTCTACAAATATGTAAAGGGGTCTTATTGCGATGGAAATAGTGATATAAAACTGCTGTTGTCTCTAAGAATTGTGACTTGTTATGAAATTTCGTGACAGATTTATCTTTGTTTTGTGGAACTTGGTTAAAGCGATTACAAGAGATTTTTCTTAACAAGCAGTGACACTCTTGTACTGTATATGGGACATGTAACTTGATTGACCCATTAGATTGTTTAGCTCCCTGTTTTGCAGTCTGATCAGCAAGATCGTTTCCATATATACCACAATGGGATGGAATCCATAGAAAGGAAACACAAGTACCACGTAAAGTTTGGAAATGAATTAAGACTTTGATTTCGCTAACTATTCCTACTTCGTTGTCACAAAAACTTACGGACTGCAAAGCACTTAACACAGACTTAGAGTCAACACATATCAAAGCTTTGAAAACAGAAACAGGTAAATCTAAAAGGAAATTCAGTGCCATAGAAATTGCCACAAGCTCTGCAATGAAAATGGACCTATTTTTTCCTATATAGAAAGATTTTTTCATCTTGAGAGCTGGAATTGCATATCCCGCTCCTGCTTGATGATTTTCCAGCAGTGATCCATCAGTGTAAACTTGCAAATGTTCTGAATATTGCTCATAAAGACGACTTTTAATGTTAGAAGCTAAGATATGTGGATGCTCACTTTTTTTTAGTTTTGTGTCATCAATGTCAAAGTCTGCATGCTGCATCTCCCATGGTGGTATGGTTGGAATCAGTGGTCGAGATGCAATATCGTTTACATCAATTTCAGCTTCATCTAGATAGTCCAAAGTGTAAGTTCTAAGAGATTCAAGAGATGATATATTTTGTGCTCTTTTCGGATAATGTATACTAGATTGTGTATCTATTTCTGCTTTATTAAAGTTTGTAACAGTTTGACTTTTCACTACATATTTTGTTACCGACAACTTCCGAAATCCATCCAAAGGTAACACACCCATTTCTTTATAAGTACCAATGTTAGAAGTGTGGAGAGGAACCCCTAGCGCCAATTTGAATGCTTTACAATCAACACTTTGTAATTTTGCGAGCATAAACTTTGGCGCACTGAAATATGCTTCTTGCCCATAAGTCAATTTACTCCTCACAAGTGATACAGCCAAATGTTTGAGAGTAAAAATATCTTGACCCCAAGGCTGTTTGCTAACAACTTTCAAAATGTTAAGGCTTTTACGAGCTTTATCAAGAACATGTTCTATGTGGCATTTCCAGTTTAGCGTTGATGTGAGAAAAACTCCCAAAAATTTAACCAGATTTGTATACTGGATCTGAACATCGCCTATTCTGAATACAGGCAGATTCTCAAGACTTGTTCCTTTACTAAAAAGCATCATATTTGTTTTTTCAGGTGAGAGTGCAAGACCGTTTTCCCTCATAAAAGTATACAAACTATCTAAATCAATTTGATATGCCTTCCGTATATGATTTATATCTCTTTTGGAAGATTTCTTTTTCATGGTAACATTAGCCCACATGCATATGTCATCTGCATACTGAACCACTGTGATATTTTTTGTCAAAGTGTCTGGAAGATCATGAATTAAAATATTGAATAGCATTGGCGCAATTACAGACCCCTGTGGGATTCCCATGTCAACAGATCTAGAAGTTGAATAGGTGCGTCCCACTTTAACTTGAATACTTCGACCTATAAGAAAATCTTTGACGTAATTAAAGACATGTCCTGAAAATCCTACTGACTTCAACTTAAAAAGCAATCTAGAATGTCACACACTATCATATGCTTTGCTTACGTCAAAAAATGTGGCCAAAATATTTTTGCGTCTGGCAAACTGATTTTTAATTTGTGTTGTCAACTTAACAATATGATCAACAGTGGATCTTCCTTTGCGAAAACCAGCTTAATTCACTGGTATGATATTCTCTTTATCGCAATAATGTACCATTCTATGAAGGACGATTCTCTCCATTAATTTTCCAATATGGGAGGTAAGTGCTATTGGCCTGTAGCTCTTAATGTTACATCTGGGCTTTCCTTGTTTTAAGATTGGCACAATTATAGACTGCTTCCATATAGATGGTAATCTTCCACTACTCCAACATTTTTGGAACAGAACGCTAAGGAACCATATATATTTTTCGGGAAGATGTTGTAGCATTTGGTTGGATATTACATCCAAACCAACAGATGTCTTTTTGTTTCCCAATACCGAAATTGCATCCTGAACCTCTTGTACAGTAACTGGGGCATTGATGTAATGATCATTTTGTTGTGGTGGGTCTTTATATTTAGATTGCTTCTCTTCTATCTCTCTGAAAGTTATTATATCTTTGGAAAGACTACATGTTTGCATTGTTTTAGAGAACATATCTACAAAAGCTTCAGCCTTCTCAGCATTGCTAGGTAATGTATCATTTTTTTGATCTAACTGGATAGGATATCTAGGCAACTGTACCCCATTTTTCATTTCATGTATCTTCTGCCAGACCTTAGGTACATCTTTGTAGTTTGAGACATCTGAAAGACAAAAAGATGACCAAAAATCTTGTTTGGCCTGGGCTATCACCTTATTACTATTGATATTTGCTTTTTTCATTTCTTCGTGGTTCTCTTTTTTACGATATTTTAAGTATTTCTTAGTCTTTATTTTTTTTCATGTCCACTGCACTTTGGCATTGTGGATTCCACCAGATATTTCTACAAGATTTCGCTGAGTGAAAGGAATGGTATTTTGGAATTGAATTTTCAGCTGCAAGCAGCAATATTTTCATAAATTTAGAGTAAAAAGAGTCCACGTCATAGTCAAGTGCTGTATCTAGATCTAAACTGTACGCATTGAGCAGTTCTTTAAACTTGTCCCAGTCTGCCTTTTTATAGTTAAACCTGGGTACTTTGTCCCTTTTCACATCTTCTGCACATGCTTTTTCATTTACAGTAATACAGAGTGGCAAATGATCACTTCCTAAACTATCAGGAAAAGTCTCCCAGCTACTGTTTGGGACAAGCGATGGAGAAATGAGTGACAAGTCAATGGAAGTAGATCTATGATATGAAACGTCTGGAATTCTTGTGACACACTTTTCATTGTTAAGCAAACATAATGGAGAATTAACGATGTTTTCTACAAAACGGTTGTTAGTAACTATAGTGCAGTCTTTCTCCCACAATGGAGCATGGGCGTTGAAGTCACCACCAATAAACCATTTCACTTTGGAGTCATCTAATGAATGTAACCAGTCAGAATTTTGGTTATTTGGACCTCGTGGAAAATAGACAGAGACCACATTCATTGTTAAATTTTTGTTAAATTTCACACATGCTGCACAGGAGAAGACGTCAGCTGTATTGCTTGGTACAGGAGACTCACAGATGGTATACTGAAGTCCCTGCTGCACATAAATAGCAGTGTATATTTTTTCCCGTGACACAGACTTCGTTTTGTCATAGATAGGTGGGTAATAGAAATTCGGGATATTTGGTAACTGACTTGACGACACATTAAGAGACTGCAGGACTAAAACTTGGTATTTTTTAGATGATAGGTGGTCAAGCAAATAGGGTAAATTCACAGTAGCACTTCGGGCATTCCATTGAAAAATGTTAAGTGTCTGATTCATTTTGGCACACACACACACTCACACACACATACACACACACACAAAATCCGCACGCACAAAAAAAAAAAAAAAAACACAACAAAAAAAAACAACAACAAAAAAACAACCTATCTTTTAAATGAAAAACAAGGGGAGGGGGGAACAAACAAACAATCAACCCCCCAAAAAAAACACACAACTGATTTAAAGCAAAATGTAGCAATGAATAATTAAAGAAAATCTTAATCAACTGGTACTCCTGAAGCACAACTGATAAACACTTATTTGTGCACTTTAAGCCACAAAAGTGAGGAAAAAAACAAAACTTCGGGATCCCGAGGAACAAATATGAGTGACAAAGTCAATAGTAGTAATACAAGTTTCCACCGACCAAGACTGCCAGTCTGTGGGCAAGGCGTGTCTGCTGAAGGAGGGACAGCCTCTTGGCCACTGGTATCGCTGGCGCTGGAGACCTCTTTTCTTGGGACGTTCCCACAGAAGGCGCTGAAGAGATCGACCAACATTCCCAGCGAGAACTGCGGTGCCACGGTAAGATGGGTGGATACCGTCTTGCATCATGCGTCCCTGACCTGTTTTAAGATTTTCATGGGACACGAAAGAAACGCGAGGATGCTCTAGCAGGGCTGAATTATTGTAAGCATTGAATAAATCTGCTTTTGCATTTAAATCTCGATTACATGTGGGAGAAACTTTGCTTAGCAGCACCTTGATATTTTTATATTTTTCTGACAGAGAGGTGACAATACCAACAAGATCTTTACTGGCTTCTTTGGGCTCTTTTTTTCTTAAATCATTAATGCCCACATGGATCAGAACGACTTCAGCTGAAGACAGGTTAGCATGCTCCATTTCTTGAGTGATGTCTTCAGTTGTAGTAACTTTTTTCATGGTCGCCTGAAACCCATATGATCTGCCCAGCCTGTGCGCATCAATCCGTTTGAAAACAGAATCGTGTATTATGAAAGCTGTAGGAAACTGTGTGGTGTTATTTTGAGGAATTGATGCATTTATTCGATATGAATTTTCCGATTTGAAGTGTTCTCTTTTAAGATCTTGATCTTCTTGTCTATCATCTTGTTTACCCAACACTCTACTTTGGTTTGTTTTATTATTGACTTCTTTTTTCCTTCGACTTTTTACGTCACGTTTTTCATGACGTAAAGTTTGGACTGATGTTTCAATGTTCTTTCTTGAAACGTCATTTTCTTTCTTTTTTTGAGTAGGCCTAGGTTTAGCCGGTGTATTTTCTTTACCGCTCATTCGACCTGTACCGTGCTTTTGCGACGCGTTGCTGGTGGCTTTGATGGTCGGAGGTACAGATGGCGCTGCCACCTCAGCGTAGGAAGGGCTGGTGGATCGCGTAGATAGAGCGGGGACCTCGAGGTCTACTTTGTCTGTTTGTGTGGAAACAGCACTTACCGTTTTGGGACAGTGGCTCTGCATAAATAGAGTAGCGTTGTCATGTCCATCAAGGTTTTTCTGGGTCCTGGCAAACTCTTGAAAGGTTTGTGAAATTTCGTTGATTTTTCTACTGAGTTCTTCTATTTTATCAAATAAACTACTGTTGTCAATGGAAACAGGCTGCTCCTTCGTGTCATCACAACTGGTTGACAAAATTTCTGCATTCAAAACATTAGTAGGTTTGCACTTTGACGAACAGTTAGATGTAACACATTCTTCACAAGAAAATTTGCGCTTGAAATTTAAAAACACTGTGAGCTGGTAGGCAGGAAGCTTGGTACAGTCAATGTGTGTGTGTGTGTGTGTGTGTGTGTGTGTGTGTGTGTGTGTGTGCTGTGTGTCTGTGTGTTTGTGTGTCTGTATGTACATCACCGCCTGTGTGCGTGCATTGCACACATGTATTCGTAATTTTTGTGTCTTTGTGAATATTTACCAAACTTTTCTGTTTTTGCTTATGAACAAGTGCATAACTGTGTGTTATTTTAATCACATATGTCACAAACCAACTGTTGCCAGACATACCAGAAGTGACATAGTAAAACAATTTGAAGAAGAAGGTCTTTATTAGATCTGCTCTATGGTATAGGTTTATAGGGCGATGAAAATCAAACAGTATTGGTAAAAACAATTACAAAAGAACAGCAGTTTCTTCATTGTCATGGAAATGTTTGTTCATGTACATGTGAGGAGGACAGAGACAGAGATGGGGTTTGAAAGATTAAAATACAGAGAGAGAGGGACAGAGAGTGAGAGAGAGAGAGAGAGAGAGAGAGAGAGAGAGAGAGAGAGAGAGAGAGAGAGAGAGAGAGAGAGACAGACAGACAGACAGACAGACAGACAGACAGACAGACAGACAGACAGACAGATAGACAGACAGACAGAGAGAGAGAGAAAGAGAGACAGAGACAGGGAAACAGACAGATTAACTGACATGCAGATAGAGCTAGACACAGACACAGAGAGACAGAGACAGAGACACAAAGCAACAGAATCTGACCTGATCCATATTGACTTTTTCAACTGGTGAGCCGAGTAAGTGGCTGATAGAAGAGAAGTGGCTGCTGTCTCATAACAGACTGAAGTTTACACACACATGCAAGGAACTAGACATGTGTTCAGTGAATGTGTTCATTGTCAAAGGGATGAAGAGATGTCATGGTGCACGGTTTTCTCATGCAGATAGCTCCATTCCACAAGGTGAAAAACCCTTTGGATATTGTTCATTCTTTTGTTATGTTCTGCTGTATGGAATCATCTACCCTGTATCAATATGGAAAGCTGGACATTCATCTCAGTGTACAATAGTCTGATATGTCAGTTTTATTAGTCAGTACTGTGTATTTAAGATAACCATGTCCAGTGATATAGTGTATGTATATATATATATATATATATATATATATATATATATATATATATATATATATATATATATATATATATATAGTAAGCCTCCGTCAGTCGTTGTCGACATTGGAATTCGCGCCAAAAGACAGGTCATTTGTTCATTACATATATATATACATATATATATATATATATATATATATATATATATATATATATATATATATATATATATAGTAAGCCTCCGTCAGTCGGTGTCGACTATGGAATTCGCACCAAAAGACAGGTCATTTGTTCAGCGACAACGTCGGCTGTGGCTGGTCAGTCCGATGCGGGAGTGGCAGTCTCTGTTGCGTCTGATGCAGATGTGGCTTGTTGAGGTGGCTAGAGCACATGTCTTCCGCTTGGCTCTCTTTTCGTTTGCTGCGGTGTGGATCTTTTCTTCACCACACTTCAGCTGTTTGTGGAGGACACTGCACCATTTGCTGCGGTCAGCCGCTACCTCCTCCCAGTTCTCCAGGTTGATGTCCAGGGCTTTCATGTCACGCTTGCAGATGTCTTTGTAGCGCAGTTGGGGGTGGCCAATGCTTCTCTTGCCGGAGGCAAGTTCACCATAAAGGAGATCTTTAGGAATGCGTCCATCCTCCATCCTTCGCACGTGAACAAGCCATCTGAGTCTGCGTTGTCTGAGGAGTGTGTACATGGTGGGAAGACCTGCAACCTCGAGGACCTGAGTGTTGGTAACTTTGTCACTCCAGTGGATGCCGAGGATGCAACGGAGAGAGCGCAGGTGGAAGCTGTTCAGTTTGCACTCCTGTTTGGAGTATGTTGTCCATGTTTCACTGCCATATAGGAGAGTGCTGACGATGTAGGCGTTGTACACTGCCATCTTGGTGGAAATTGTCAGCTTTGGGTTCTCCCAGACACAGGTAGTGAGGCGTCCTAAGGTCGTAGCAGCCTTGCCGATGCGCTTGTTGATCTCGGCATCAAGGGATAGGTTGTCACTGATGGTGGATCCCAGGTATGTGAACTGGTGTACGACATCGAGCTGGTAGTAATCGATGTAGATGGCTGGTGTAGTTACCACATCCTGGCTCAGCACATTGGTCTTTTTCAGGCTGATTGTCAGGTCGAAGTCTTTGCTGGCCTGGGAAAACCTATCCATGAGGCATTGGAGTTCTTGCTCAGTGTGAGAAGTGACAGCAGCATCATCAGCAAAAAACATGTCCCTAATTGTTTTCTCCATCACTTTTGTTTTTGCTTTCAACCAAGCCAGGTTGAATAGTCGACCGCTGGATCTGGTGCGTAGGTATACACCCTCTGTTGCAGTTCCAAAAGCGTGCTTTAGGAGCAGGGCAAATAATAATAATAATAATAATAATAAATGGAATTTATATAGCGCTATATCTTGCAAAAACAAATCAAAGCGCTTGCATTCAACCAATTCATGCACATGCAGCCAACAACAATTTAGATTTTTAACGAAGTCAATACCACACACACACACACACACACACACACACACACACACACACACACACACACACATACACACACACATATAGAGGTTAAACACTTTGGCAGGGTGGTGAATAGTTTGGCTGTTGAGAGCAGGGGCAGAAGATGAAACAGGATAGGAAAGTCTTACTTTTGAAATAAGTGTGTCTTGAGGCTGGATTTAAATGTGTCATAGGTAGGCTTTTTACGAAGGGAGAGAGGGAGATCGTTCCAGATCACTGGACCAGAAACAGAGAAAGCGCGACGGCCTACGGTGGATTGATTGAATCTAGGTATTTGTAAGCGCAGGGTATCTGCAGCAGAGCGGAGGGAACGAGAAGGAGTGTACGGGTAAAGACATTCACAGAGGTAGGAGGGTGCTGTTTTGTGAAGACATTTATAACAGAGAGTACTGATCTTATAGTTTACTCTCTGTGGCACAGGCAGCCAGTGGAGAGATTGCAAGAGAGGAGTAATGTGCTCAGATTTTTTCTTTCTGAGGACCAGTCGAGCTGCAGAGTTTTGTATACGTTGAAGGGAGTGGATAGATGATGCTGGCAGACCAGCCAAAAGAGAATTGCAATAGTCGAGACGTGAAAGAATCAGAGACGTGACGAGTTTAGATGTTGCATCAGTGGACAGGTACTTTCGAACTGCACTAATACGTCTTAATTGATAGTAGCATGACTGGCAGGTCTGGGTGATGGATTTTTGCATGGATAGTGTGTTGTCGATAACAACCCCTAGATACTTCACAGCAGTGGAAAGAGTGACTGAAGTATTGCCGAATTCTACTGAAGCTGTAGTAATGGAAGAAAGTTTGTGTTTGGTGCCTACCAGCATGGCTTCAGTCTTATCTGCATTTAGCTGTAACTTATTTTGTATCATCCAGTTTTGGATATCTTCAAGGCAGTAGGACATATTTATCAGGAGAGATGGCAGATTTTCAGGAGTATCACAGCTTAGAATCTGAGAGTCATCAGCATAGAAATGATAGTTGATTTGATGACGGTTTATTATATGTGACAATGGAGCAGTGTATAGAGTGAAAAGAACAGGGCCCAGAACTGATCCCTGCGGGACTCCACATTCTAGTTTGACAGGTGTGGATTGAATCTTGTTAACTGCTACTGTTTGGAATCTATCGGTAAGGTATGAATTAAACCAAGTGAGAGCTGTGCCTGTGATGCCAAACGTTTTTTGAAGACGTGAGAGAAGAATTGAATGGTCTATAGTGTCGAAAGCTGCAGATAGATCAAGAAGAGTGAGAAGGGATATTTTTCCTGTGTCAGAAGCGTGCAGAAGCGTATTTAAGGTGTGCACTAGGGTGGTTTCAGTGCTGTGGTTGGCGCGATAGGCAGACTGGAAAGGCGGAAGGAGGCTATTGGAATGAAGATGACAAAGAGGGTGGGAGCAAGGACACAGCCTTGCTTGACTCCACTCTTGATGTCAAATGGGTTGGACATGCTGCCCTCATACTGGATTGTTGCCTTCATGTCATCATGAAAGGATCTGATGAGACTGTGGAGTTTTGGGGGGCAACCAATTTTTGGAAGGATGTTGAATAGCCCTTCCCTGCTGACTAACTAGGTCAAAGGCCTTGGTCAGGTCTATGAAGGCTATGTAGAGGGGTTTGTGTTGTTCTCTGCATTTCTCCTGAAGCTGGTGTAGGGAGAATATCATGTCCACCGTGGAGCGTTCAGCTCGGAAGCCGCATTGTGACTCGGGGTAGACACGCTCAGCAAGTTTCTGGAGGCGCACAAGCATGACACGAGTGAAGAGTTTTCCTACGATGCTCAGGAGAGATATGCCTCTGTAGTTGTTACAATCACTCCTG
>CM060345.1:4778027-4783027 GCA_030674155.1 Stramonita haemastoma | reverse complement strand
ACTAAGGCAGAAACAAGATATAACATTAAAAACCCTTTACTCTTTTGTCTAATTATGAAACAAATATTTACAAATATTTACAAACATTCTCTTTTGCTGCAAGTTATTAGGTTTGGAATGAACACTGATGAATACTGAAGCATGTGTATTTGTTGACATTTTCTGGTATATAGAAGAAATATGCTTACAGGATATACATTTATTTATTTCTTGCTCCTTTTATGTAAAGGATAATGGACTAAGAACTCATGTGCTTTTTTTTACATCCAGTTCCTGTGTGTACGCATTTTTGCAAATCTTGTCATTTGTTTACACCGGCACACAATGGACTACTCTTACGAAAAGCGAAACAGGATTTAACCTGTGCGCAAGATGTTCTGTGTGCATTTCCCATGGGCCTCTTATCGGAAGGACTTTTGGGGAGAGTGGAGTCAGCACTGATGTTAACTCCAGGGGAAAATTCCCTCATGTATGCAGAACAATACATTGACTTGAGGAATAGTTGCTACGCAGATATGGATACAATAAAAAAAAAAAGACATTCCAAAGACATACGCTCAAGCTACTGTTTTAAGCTTATGTGCTGAGTAAGGTTTCTTGCGATTGAAAACTGATTAAAACTTTTTTTGAAGAGGGTACATTTTAGTACATGGCAATAGAGCAGAAACAGCTAATAAAAAGACCTCAATTTTCAGCAGTAAATGTACATGTTGCGAAAAACTCTAATATCGTGCTTTATTATTTTTTAAAACCCTATTAGCATTTCAACATATTGTAGCTGTTTGATAACTTGATAAAGATATAAATGTTACTGTATGTTACCTACTTTGTGCTTAATAAAAGCAAATATATATCAGACTTAATTCTTTATTTCTTTGTGTTCAATCATATGATGATATCTCAGCTGATTACATCAATTCGTCACTCTATCATTTTTACTTGCCTAAAACACAGCAACCTGTTTTTACAGAGCTGGAAAACAGGTAGTCATTGTGTTGTAAAACCTGTTTGTGAGAAATGAGGTACAGATGTTTTATCTCTTGCTAGGTGATAATGTGAAGGAATGAAACACAAGACAGACAATCAATGCAGAACAATGCAGCTGGCTGTTAAGCTGGAAAAAAAATCCAGCAATTTTGCACAGTAAAACTACATGTATAAACATAATGAAAAGAGTAATGAAGATGACATAACACTGACCCTCCCCTCCTTATACACACAGAGAGACAGACAGACAGACAGACAGACAGACAGACAGACAGACAGACAGACAGACAGACAGACAGACAGAGGGAGAGGGAGAGAGAGAAAGAGAGAGAGTGAGAGAGAGAGAGAGGGAGACAGAGAGAGAGAGGGAGACAGAGACAGAGAGGGAGACACAGAGAGAGAGAGAGAGAGAGAGAGAGAGAGAGAGAGAGAGAGAGAGAGAGAGAGAGAGGAGAGAGAGAGAGAGAATCATGTTGATCTGGATTGTTATAAACAATTTCCTTCTTTCTGTCTTTCTGTCTGACCTCCGTTAGATAATAATGTGTTTGCTTCTATTGTGGTTTACACATCCTTGATGACAAAACACTCTTTCCTCTCCGAGGTTTCAGTTTTCTTGAGAGAGTTAAGGAAAAAATCTGAGTCTGCATGCTTATAAAAAAACCCTTTAAGATTTATTTTTGGTTACCTAAGAAGTTCTTAAAAATTGATAGTGATTGGACAGGGTATTTCGTGTAAAACATGTTGAAATATGCTGTGGATTTTATCCCTTTTAAATATCCCTTACTCTCGTGTGAACCAGCTTATGTGTGGTTAAATTTGATTTGTTACCAAAAATTTTTCCACAGTCTGTACAGGCATGTGGCTTTTCTCTTGTATGGATTAACATGTGCTTGTTTAAATAGGATTTTCGATTGAAAGTTTTCCCACAAATTGCACATGCATGTGGCTTTTGTCCTGTATGGATAAGCATGTGTCTGTTGTTTTAAATTGGATTTGTCTCTGAAAGTGTGTCCGCATTCCACACATGCATGTGGCTTTTGTCCTGTATGGATAAGAATGTGAATGTTTAAAGTCAATTTGTGATTGAAATTTTCCCACAAATGGCACAGGCATGTGCTTTTGTCCTGTATGGATAAGCATGTGTCTGTTTAAATGAATTTTCGATTGAAAGTTTTCCCACAAATGGCACATGCATGTGGCTTTTGTCCTGTATGGATAAGCATGTGTGTGTTTAAATTTGATTTTTGAATAAAAGTTTTCCCACAAAAGCACATGCATGTGGCTTTTTCTCCTGTATGGATAAACATGTGTTTGTTTAGATGGGATTTGCATCTGAAAGTATGTCCACAGTATGTACACGCATGTGGCTTTTGTCCTGTATGGATAAGCATGTGTTTGTTTAGATTTGCTTTGTCATTAAAAGCTTTCCACAGTCTGTACAGGCATGTGGCTTTTGTCCTGTATGGATAAGCACGTGTCTGTTTAGATTTGCTTTGTCTTTAAAAGCTTTTCCACAGTCTGTACACACGTGTGGCTTTCCCCCTGTATGGATTCGAATGTGAGCACGCAAAGAAGCCTTAAGTCTAAATGATTTTTCACAAAATTGGCATGTATGTGACTTGTCTCTTGTGTGGATTGGCATAATATTATGTTTGTTTACACCTGACCTCTGGGGAAACAGTTGTTCACAGTTTGTCGAGCTCGAGGCAGCGGTCTTTTGTTCCTTGTGGATGAATGATTGGTTATGTAAAGAAGCGTTTGTCTCACATGACTCACCCCTCTGCACACATCTGTCTGACTTTTGCCCAGTGTGAAGGAATGTGGGCTGTTTTAAAGATGTAGATTTGCTGGATGCTCTGCCACCATTTTCACAGACATGGGGTTCTAAACCACGGCTCCCCTGAATTGGGCTGATTACTGAAGTCTTTATCAGACTCTGTACGTGTGTGTGCTAGGTTTCTTCTGGGCAGACTTGTTGTAATACTGCTGTTGTCATCAGTGGTGATAGTATTTGGATCACTAGTAATGATGTCATATCTCACTGCTTCAGCATTGTATGTATGTGGATCACCAGCAGTGATGTCATATCTCACTGCTTCAGCATTGTATGTATGTGGATCACCAGCAGTGATGTCATATCTCACTGCTTCAGTATTGTATGTATGTGGATCACCAGCAGTGATGTCATATCTCACTGCTTCAGCATTGTATGTATGTGGATGGCTGCTGGATGCAGTGATGTCATGACTGCAGGAAATGAACTCACTGCCATCCGTGTCTGCAGCTGGGTTGTGTCTGTGGTTATCTGGCCTGTGTTCATGGAAGGATCTCGTGATATCATTACTCTTTGCTGCTGTACCATGGCTGTCTGACACATCACCCATGCTATGTCCAGTGACTCCACAGTCGTGTTCAGTCCTAGAGGAGTCGGACTTGAGTGTAGCATTGATGTTTTCAGCAGTAGTGGGGTCACACTTGGCTGTGTTGTCACTGTGATCAGTAGTATTATGGGTGTGTCCATTATCTGTTACACATTGAATGTTTCCGGTGTCAGTTGGATGTGATGCAGTTGTATTTGTGATGGACATGGTAGAATTTCGAAAGGAATCATCTGTAACAATGGACACGTTGTAAGGCCTCACTCATATATCCAGATGTATTATTATGCATCCAGTTGAGTTACACAGACATTGTTGTATCATGCATGTGCCCAACTGTATCGTATTACATCCAGTTGTACCTTGCACATATCCAGAGTGGTCATACATATATCCAGTTGTATCATGCATGCATGCAGTTATGCCATGATCACACCCAGAGCATCCATCAGCAACACATCCACATGTGTCATGCACACATCCAGTGTGGTCACACAAACACCAAATGTATCATGCACACATCCACGTGTGGTCATACAAACATCCAGATGTGTCATGCACACATCCAGTGTGGTCATACAAACATCCAGATGTATCAACCATGTATGCAGTATGGTCATGGCAGCAGGGGACTGTATTCTGATGATACCCATTGCACCCAGTCAGGGTGTGGCTGTACCCAGTGGTATGATTGTGTTGGGTACAGTCATGGACGTGACCAGAGGTGGGCTGGACGTGTTGATGTGACTCAGGTACGTGTCCAAACTGACCAGGACTGTCTGCAGACGTGTGACAAAGGTGACACCCCTTTGAATTGTCCCATGCCACAGGTGTAGCCCCCTGTATGGAAGAGTCCTTCATGCTGACTTCTGCACTGGTGGGGTGTCCAGGGTTTGAGATGAGGATGCCTTGGCACCCTGAAGACATCTGCAAATCTTCATGAACATTTGTAATATTTATTGATTCTGAATGTCTTTATCATACTATGTTATGGAATGAAAAGCTTGTAGTTTGAATTAAGATTTTGTTTTGTTCCTTTTTTGTTTCTTGTCTAGATGTGTGTGTGTGTGTGTGTGTGTGTGTGTGTGTGTGTGTGTGTGTGTGTGTGTGTGTGTGTGTGTGTGTATGTGGTGTGAAGCCTTTTTTGTTTTGAAAGTATGTTTTATGTCTGAAGCCCATTGAAGCCTTAAATAAATTATATGGTATGACCTGATGGAGGAGAGGTGGAGAGCTGACCAAAAGAGATTAGGGATGGGTCATTTGGACATTCTGCCCTAGGTGTGCAGAAGTGCTAGTTATCTAATCTGTTTTGATAGTTCAGCTGTTTGACAGTATTTGGTCTGGTACCTTTTGCATTGCATCTCTGCCTCTGTCTGTCTGTCTGTTGCTGTCTGTCTGTCTCTCTCCTCTCTCTCTCTCTTCTTTCTCTCTCTGTCTCTCTCTCTGTCTCTGTATCTCTCTCTTTATCTCTCTCTCTTCTCTCTCTGTCTCTCTCTGTCTCTGTATCTCTCTTGTTCTCTCTTGTCTCTCTCTCTCTGTCTCTCTGTCTCTGTCTCTGTCTCTCTCTTCTCTCTCTCTCTTCTCTGTCTCTCTCTCTCTCTCTCTCTCTCTCTCTCTCTCTCTCTCTCTGTTTAA
>CM060345.1:4760527-4768027 GCA_030674155.1 Stramonita haemastoma | reverse complement strand
GCATGTGTTTGTTTAAATGGGATTTGTATCTGAAAGTTTTTCCACAGTCTGTACACGCATGTGGCTTTTGTTCTGGATGGATAAGCACGTGTCTGTTAAGATTCGCTTTGTCTTTAAAAGCTTTCCCACAGTCTGTACACACGTGTGGCTTTCCTCTTGTATGGATTCGAATGTGAGCACGCAAAGAAGCCTTAAGTCTAAATGATTTTTCACAAAATGGGCATGCATGTGACTTGTCTCTTGTGTGGATTGGCATAACATTATGTTTGTTTATACCTGACCTCTGGGGAAACAGTTTTTCACAGTTTGTTGAGCTCGAGGCAGCGGTCTTTCGTTCCTTGTGGATGAATGATTGATGATGTAAAGAAGCGTTTGTCTCACATGACTCACCCCTCTGCACACATCTGTCTGACTTTTGCCCAGTGTGAAGGAATGTGGGTTGTTTTAAAGATGTAGATTTGCTGGATGCTCTGCCACCATTTTCACAGACAAGGGGTTTTGAGCCATGTATTTCTGAATTGGGCTGATTACTGAAGTCTTTATCACACTCTGTTGTTGTATCGTCCATGCGTTCTCTTTGCACAACTGATGTCATACCACTTTCACCATCAGGTATCATGGCATCCTGGTCAACAACAGTCATGCCATGGTCATTCTCAGACTGGTAGTTACTGGCACCATCCCAAATCTCTACTGCTCCATACTGGTCTGTGGCTGGATGGCTGCTGGAGACAGTGATGTTCTGACTGCACGAAATGAAGTCACCGCCGTCCTTGTCTGCAGCTGGTATGTATCTGTGGTTATCTTGCCTGCATCTGTCTGAGTCTGGAACAGCTTCTGTCATCTCTCCATTGTTGACTGTGCTACCACGATTGTGCCACACATCACCTGTACTGTGTCCTGTGGCTCCACAGTTATATCCAGTCCTAGTGAAAATTGACTTTGTTGTTACATTGATGTTTTCAGTAGTAGAGTGGTCACACTTGGCTGTTTTGTGACTGTATCCAGTAGTGTCATGGACATGTCCATCGTCTGCTACACATTGAGTGCTTCTGGCGTCTGTTGGAAATAACCCAGTTGTATCAGCAAAGGACCTGGCAGAATTTGGAAAGGAATCGTCTGTATGAAGGATGCATTGTAAGGCCTCACTAACGTAGTCAGATGTCTTCTTCAAGGGTTTAGTCATGTCATGCATTTGTCGACTTGTGTGATGTAAGCATCCAGCTGAATCATGCACACCTCCATTGTGGTCATACAAACATCCAGATGTGTCATGCACACATGCAGTGTGGTCATATAAACATCCAGATGTATCATGCACACATCCATTGTGGTCATACAAACATCCAGATGTATCAACCATGTATGCAGTACGGTCATGGCGGCAGGGGACTGTATTCTGATGATACCCATCGCACCCAGTCATGGTGTGGCTGTACCCAGTGGTATGATTGTGTTGGGTACAGTCATGGACGTGACCAGAGGTGTGCAGGACGTTTTCACCTGTGTCAGGTGTATGGCCATAATATGAAGGAATATGTCCAAAGTTGCCACAAGTGATTTCATTTGAAGTACAGTTGCTCACAGCTGTGTTCTGTTGCATGGAAGGATCAGTGGTGTTGTATTCTTCACTGAACACTATCTCAGGGTTTGAACTGAGGACCCCAAGACTTGCCGAAATCATCTGCAACAGCACAATATCATAAAGGCATAAAGTGTAATATTCAGTGTTTGCTTTTATTGTTATCAGGGGTTTTGTCCAAGAGTTTAAAAAATTTTGAATTATGAATAAAATGTGCTTATTTGTATCTCACCTTTAGTGTGCTCATGTGTGTGGAAGGGGTAGGGATGAAGGAAGGAAGGCAAACGTATATGCATGTGTGAATCTGGTGGTCTACACTGTCTACCTGACATGAAAACAATCATTAATTAATCAGTTCTGATTACAAGAGATATTTTTGATGAAGAGAACCACCAATCAATTTAGTGAGCCATTCACTATGTCATCTCCTCTGAAGTCGGAGTATGGCTGCGTATATGGCGAGGTACTAAAAAACAGTCATACATGCAATTCTCATTCATCGTACAATTTCACTCTCACAGTGATTCCCAGGTTGGATGAATGAGTCAGAGTGCACATTCTGGTGACCCCCAGAGTGTTAAGCTGGGGAAGCACAAGATCAACAAGAGAGAGAGAGAGAGAGAGAGAGAGAGAGAGAGAAGAGAGAGAGAGAGAGGAGAGACAGACAGACAGACAGACAGACAGACAGACAGACAGACAGACAGACAGACAGACAGACAGACAAACAGACAAGCATACCCACACAAACACACACACACAAGCGCACACAAATACACAGGCAAACATGCACACACACAAACACACACAGAAACACAGACACACATACACATGCAACCCCCCCCCCCCCGACACACACACACACACACACATACACATGCAACCCCCCCCCCCCTGACACACACACACACACACACACACACACACACACACACACACACACACACACACACACACACACACACACACGAACAGACAGGTAGTCAGACTGACACAAAAACAGAGAGAGAGCAGTGAATGTGTGTTGCCATTAGAAAGTGCTTGCAACACAACAAAGACACAAGGATTTTTAGAAATCACACTGACATCAAAGGACTTGAAATAATAGGAATGGAAATTTATTGACTAAAGATATGGACATGCACAAGTACTCTCTGAAAAGCTCGTGATAACACTCATGGACACAACCACACCTTTTTTAATGACCAACACTTCTTTTAAAATCCTGCAATCACACACCAAACATTATTACCTAAAGTGTCAAGGCAAAACACTAGCATACTTGTAATAAAAACGATGCGTGTAAAACATCAGTCTTATTCTAGAACATGTAAATAGTAATCACATACGGGATGGCAACTAGATAATATGATATGATCAAACTACACGTTTCAGAAACTAAGGCAGAAACAACATATAACATTAAAAACCCATTACTCTTTTGTCTAATTATGAAACAAATATTTACAAACATTCTCTTTTGCTGGAAGTTATTAGGTTTGGAATGAACACTGATGAATACTGAAGCATGTGTATTTGTTCATATTTTCTGGTAGATAGAATAAATACGCTTACAGGATATACATTTATTTATTTATTGCTCCTTTTATATGGAGGATAATGGACCAAGCACTTATGTGCTTTTTTACATCCAGTTCCTGTGAGTATGCAGTTTTGTAAATCTTGTCATGTGTTTCCACTGGCACAGAATGGACTACTCTTATGAAAAGCGGAACAGGATTTAACCTGTGCTCAAGATGTTCTGCGTGTGTTCTCCATGGGCCTTGGTTTATAGTCTCATCTGAAGGACTTTTGGGGAGAGTGGAGTCAGCACTGATGTTAACTCCAGGGGAGAAATCCCGTCATGTATGCAGAACAATACATTGACTTAAGGAATAGTTGCTATGCAGAAATGAATACAATAGAAAAAAAAACACATTCCAAAAACACACTCAAGGTACTGTTTTAAGCTTATGTTCTGAGTAATGTTTCTTGCGATTAAAAACTGATTAAAACTTTTTTTGAAGAAGGTACATTTTTGTACATGGGAATAGAGCAGAAATAAGCTAACTAACTGGAGCTCAGTTTTCAGCAGGAAATGGACATGTTGTGAAAAACTGTCATATTGTGCTTTTTGTTTTTTAACCCTATATTTATTTCAACGTGTGTAGCAGTTTGATAACTTGATAAAGATATAAATGTTACTGTATGTAACCTACTTAGTGCTTAATAAAAGCAAATATGCATCAGAGCTAATCCTTTATTTCTCTGTGTTCAATCAGGTGAAGATATTTCAGCTGATTCCATCAATTTGTCACTTTATCATTTATACCTGCCTAAAACACAGCAACCTGTTTTTACAGAGCTGGAAAACAGGTAGTCAATGTGTTGTAAAACCTGTTTGTGAGAAATGAGGTACAGATGTTTTATCTCTTGCTAGGTGATAATGTAAAGGAATGAAACACAAGACAGACCATCAATGCAGAACAATGCAGCTGGCTGTTAGGCTGAAAAAAAATCCAGCACTTTTGCACAGTAAAACTACATGTATAAACACAATGAAAAGAGTAATGAAGATGACATAAAACTGACCCTCCCCCTCCTCATACACACAGAGACATAGACAGAGAGACAGAGAGACAGACAGACAGATAGAAAGATAGTGAGAGGGAGAGGGAGAGGAGAGAGAGAGAGAGAGAGAGAGAGAGAGAGAGAGAGAGAGAGAGAGAGAGAGAGAGAGAGAGAGAGAGAGAGACAAGGCAAGGCAAGGCAAGGCAAAGTCTTTTATTCGAGGATAATAGATAAGCACTCGTGTGCTTTTTTACATCCAGTCCCCGCCCTTTTCAGGGATACATCAAGTTGAAAGAGAGAGAGAGAGAGAGAGAGAGAGAGAGAGAGAGAGAGAGAGAGAGAGAGAGAGAGAATCATGTTTATCTGGATTGTTATAAACAATTTCCTTCTTTCTGTCTTTCTGTCTGACCTCCGTTAGATAATAACGTGTTTGCTTTTATTGTAGTTTACACATCCTTGATGATGAAACACTCTTTCCTCTCCGAGATTTCAGTTGTCTTGAAAGAGTTAAGGAAAAAATCTGAGTCTGCATGCTTATAAAAAATTCTTTAAGATTTACTGTTGGTTACCTAAGAAGTTCTTAAAAGTGGATAGAGTAATCGGACATAGGTACTTTGTGTAAAGCATGTTCAAATATGCTGTGGATAATTTTTCCTTTTAAATATCTGTTTCTCTTGTGTGAACCAGCTTATGTGTGTTTAAAGTTGATTTTTTTATCAGAATTTCTTGCACAGTCTGTACAGGCATGTGGCCTTTTTTCTTCTATGGATTAACATGTGTCTGTTTAAATTTGATTTCTGATTGAAAGTTTTTCCACAATTGGCACAGGCATGTGGCTTTTGTCTTGTATGGATAAGCATGTGTGTGTTTAAAGTTGATTTTTGATTGAAAGTTTTTCCACAAATGTCACAGGCATGTGGCTTTTGTCCTGTATGGATAAGCATGTGTCTGTTTAAATGGGATTTGTCTGTGAACGTGCATCCACAGTCCACACATGCATGTGGCTTTTGCCCGGTATGGATAAGCATGTGTCTGTTTAAATTTGTTTTTCTATTAAAAGTTTTCCCACAAATGGTGCAGGTATATGGCTTTTGTCCTGTATGGATACGCATGTGTTTGTTTAAATCTGATTTGTGTCTAAAAGTTTTTCTACAATTCGCACAGGTGTGTGGCTTTTGCCCAGTATGGATAAGCATGTGATTGTTTAAATTTGATTTTTGAATAAAAGTTTTCCCACAAATGGCACAAGCATGTGGCTTTTCTCCTGTATGGATAAGCATGTGTGTGTTTAAACTTGATTTTGCACGGAAAGTTTTTCCACAAATGGCACAGGCGTGTGGCTTTTGTCCTGTATGGATAAGCATGTGAATGTTTAAATCAGATTTTTGAATGAAAGATTTTCTACAATTCGCACACACATGTGGTTTTTCTCCTGTATGGATGAGCATGTGTCTGTTTAAATTTGATTTTCGATTGAAAGTTTTTCCACAAATGTCGCAGGTATGTGGCTTTTGCCCTATATGGATAAGCATGTGTCTGTTTAACTCAGATTTGCACGTGAACGTGTGTCCACAGTCTGTACACGCATGTGGCTTTTCTCCTGTATGGATAAGCATATGTCTGTGTAGCTTTGATTTGTATTTAAAAGCTTTTCCACAGTCTGTACACAGGTGTTGCTTTCCTCCTGTATGGATTCGAATGTGAGCACGCAAAGAAGCCTTAAGTCTAAATGATTTTTCACAAAACTGGCATGTGTGTGACTTGTCTCTTGTGTGGATTGGCATAACATTATGTTTGTTTATACCTGACTTCTGGGGAAACAGTTTTTCACAGTTTGTCGAGCTCGAGGCGGCGGTCTTTTGTTCCTTGTGGATGAATGATTGATGATGTAAAGAAGCGTTTGTTTCACATGACTCACCCCTCTGCACACATCTGTCTGACTTTTGCCCAGTGTGAAGGAATGTGGGCTGTTTTAAAGATGTAGATTTGCTGGATGCTCTGCCACCATTTTCACAGACAAGGGGTTTTAAACTACGCTCCTCTGAATCGGGCTGATTACTGAAGTCTTTATCACACTCAGTACGTGTGTGTGCTAAGTTTCTTCTGGGCAAAATTGTTGTAATACTGCTGTTGTCATCAATGGTGATAGTATTTGGATCACTAGTAGTGATGTCATTTCTCACAGCTTCAGCATTGTATGTATGTGGATCAGCAGCAGTGATGTCATATCTCACTGCTTCAGCATTGTATGTATGTGGATCAGCAGCAGTGATGTCATATCTCACTGCTTCAGCATTGTATGTATGTGGATCAGCAGCAGTGATGTCATATCTCACTGCTTCAGCATTGTATGTATGTGGATGGCTGCTGGATGCAGTGATGTCATGACTGCAGGAAATGAACTCACTGCCATCCGTGTCTGCAGCTGGGTTGTGTCTGTGGTTATCTGGCCTGTGTTCATGGAAGGATCTCGTGATATCATTACTCTTTGCTGCTGTACCATGGCTGTCTGACACATCACCCATATAATGTCCAGTGACTCCACAGTCGTGTTCAGTCCTAGAGGAGTGGGACTTGAGTGTAGCATTGATGTTTTCAGCAGCAGAGGGGTCACACTTGGCTGTATTGTCACTGTGATCAGTAGTGTCATGGGTGTGTCCGTTATCTGTTACACATTGAATGTTTCCGGTGTCAGGGGAAGTATGCAGTTTTTTTTGTTGGATTGGTAAATTTCGAAAGGAATACTGTAACATGGACACGTTGTAAGGTTCACCATATTCCAGATGTTTTATTCTGCATTAGTTGAGTTACACAGACATCTAGTTTTATAAAGTGCCCAACTGTATTGTTTAATCCAGTTGTCCTTAATTTCCCAAGGTGGTCTACATATATCCTTGTATCATCATGCATCCAGTTATGCCATGATCACCCCAATCCAACAACATCCAGATGGTCATGACACATCCATGTGGTCATACAAACATCCAAGGGTCATGCACACATCATGTGGTCAAAAAAACATCCGTGTTCAACCTGTATGCGTAGGTCTGGAGGGGGGGACTGTTTTCTGATGATACCCTTTGCACCCAGTCAGGGTGTGGCTGTACCCAGTGGTATGATTGTGTTGGGTACAGTCATGGACGTGACCAGAGGTGGGGTGGACGTGTTGATGTGACCAGGTACGTGTCCAAACTGACCAGGACTGTTGCAGACGTGTGACAAAGGTGACACCCCTTTGAATTGTCCCATGCCACAGGTGTAGCCCCCTGTATGGAAGAGTCCTTCATGCGGGCTTTGACTGGTGGGGGCCAGGGTTTGAATGGGATGCCTTTGGGCCCCCAAGCATCTGC
>CM060345.1:4739488-4750639 GCA_030674155.1 Stramonita haemastoma | reverse complement strand
TGTTAATAGTGGTTGTGGTAACAGCAGCAGCGACTGTGGTGGTGGTCGTGGTAGTAATAGTGGTGGTGGTAGTTATGTTATTATTGTAGTGATGGTGGCTGGTGTTCATCAGTTAGCTGAGCTTGCGAAAATAGAGAAAATGTTCAATCTGTTCATCAGACCCTTAGAAAAAATATTCACCGAAAAAGATGGCAGAACTGTTAGAGCAAAAGATTGCCTGTTCCTCTTTCCTATTGTACAGATGCGTGGTTTACACATCGCTAGGCCCCTGGGAAATTATCCCGCTGCCCCACAAGCTACAGGCTAATTCAGGCAACGCGCTCTTTAATACAGAGGCTCCCTAGCCCGCCACACGCCTCTGCCCAAAACGCCACTTTCTACAGGGATTTTTGCCGCAACCCGGCCGGCCTAAGATGTTCTTGATTTCACTTTCAGGAGACTAGTGTCCACTCCAGGACTGGCATCGACCTGAACAAGGCGGTTAATTGCATTGGTATTGATTGAGCTGAGGGGGTGTGCTCAGCAGAGGGGATGTTCGCTTCGTTTGGTTCTACATCTTGACCTTCTTTATCATGTAAATGGTGTCAAAGTCTGATTCTTTATTTCAGAAAAAAACTATTTGGATACATGGAAATGCATACATAAAGCCATCTAAATCATATGCAATCGAGGTTGCGATCGTCTTGCCACAGAATGATCAACATCCAAAACAGGAAAACACATCAGCAACACACACACACACACACACACACACACACACACACACACACACACATACACGCACGCACGCGCGCACACACACACATGCGCGCGCACGCACGCACGTATGCGCGCTTGCACGCACAATAGCAGTAACAACAACAGAAATTCGACCATTCCAAACCCATTTTACTACTTAATACAGCTTAAAATGTTTTGTTTCTTTTTATAAACTTTGCGCGGTTTAAGAGCACTTAAAAAAAAAGTACTAGGCAGTGCACAAGACTTGATGACGTTGGGTCTTCTAAAATAAATAACTGTCTCTAAACTTTTTCCTGCCTGCGTGAAAATAATTATGGACATTTGAGAATATAGTGCACCTCGTCACCCAGTTCTTCCTGGTTCATTTTTTACGTAATTTTTCATTTCTTTCAATGCCACTGTACCTGCCTTCTTGTACTTGTAATTTGCGCTTTAATGTTCTCAGCTTCATGAGAGGAACTCTCAAATCAAATCAAACAGAAGTATATACTAAGCACAGTTCTGGGGAGCATCCATGAGACTGACAGACATACAGTGTTATGGGGAAATCAAACTTCTTGGAGTCCCGCCAATTCTCAGAGTGCTGCATTACACGTATTTAAGCTAGCACTGGCCGAGTCTTATGCTGGAAGATCGTGCTTTTTTAAAGAAATGATAAAGCATCTTCTGGTATACTATCTAAAGTTTTAGGGAAAGGTGGGGGGGAGTTATGCTGTAGCAGGAACAACTGCCAGAAAGCCAGTATGGTTTCAGAGAGGAAACGTGTGGGGCCAACTGAACACGAGCAACTGAACACAACTTCATGAATCTGGCTGAGTGCTTTGACACAGAGAGCATCTAAGGGGGCTTGAAAAGCACGGATAGGCGTGGCTACATTGCTAAGTTTTCAATTCTGTTTTTCTAGCACATATTACCCTCCAAACTGGATCATGACGTACTCTAACAAAATCTAAACAAGGACCTGGCAGATCTCCACAGCATTGAACCATGTTAAAGCGCAATAAAAATCAACATTCATTTACTCAAACGACATTGTTTCAGCCCCAGCTGTCCAGCATTACCCAGACTACAACTTTCCGCAGCCTCCCTGCAGTGGGGCTGACTGCTGCAGCCTCAGGCTGAAATGGATGACCTGGCTGACAAGATGGATGCCCTCCCCTGCTCTGTCTTCCCTCTGGTCACTTTTGCCTTTGCACTGCTGCTGCACCCCAGTAGTTCACGGTTGTGTTCTGACTTCGGCAGATGCGGCTGCGATGCAAACGACACAGCGCATGAGAAGGTTCACCTCAACATAGCTTTGTGACAAAGATGCCACTGTTGTTCTTCCTTTATTTACTGGCTTTTACTTGTATATCATCATGCATTTCTGTTGAAGTCACTCTCAGTTTGTCTGTTTCCTTGTCTTTGAGGGGTTTTTTAATAGATCTTTTTCAGGCTGATAGTGACCCTTACCTCTGTCTGACTATCACATTGTTTGTTTACTTCTCTGAACAGTCAGACCCCCCCCCCCTCCTTACACACACACACCTGTCTTGATGTCACTTTTGTCGCTGGCAGAAGTAATAATGGTGGTCCATTCCTTGTTTTCTTTTCTTTTCCTGCTTTTCTATCCTCCGTTTTTTTCTGAAATCCTCACCTTGAAGCAAACAGCAGGCAAGGCTAAAGGGGGTATGGGTGGGAATGAGTTTTCAACACATCAGACATGCACATGAAGAAATCATCCCAGGAAACACCCGCATCCCCAAACTGACGCAATGCTGGCATAGTGCTGTGTGTCAGCCTTCTGTTCTGCCTCTGACCTTTGAAGGTGTGCCATGCATGTCCCGCTATGTGCCAGTAATTCCCACACTATAGCTCTGATGCTGAGAAAACATCAAAGACCCTTTCAACATGATCCCACAGAGCGTCTTGCGAACCCTCGTGTGGCTAGCACCTGATATTTGGACACCTCACTATAGGCGTTGTTTTAGGATGGATTCCGTCTGGCATTTGTTGCAGCAACGTAGTCTACCCACAAGGTATGAGTTTCATCGACAGAAGATCAACAGTCTGCATGCAGGCCAGTTGTGGAGTCCACATGTGTGTTTGGCAACTTCATCTGCCACCAGACTCCTCGATAAGACTGTTGGCAACAGGAGAGAGACTGTGTGGAAGACGTGCTTTGTTTTTGCATGTTGTTTGTTTCTAGACGTAGTTTTTTAGTCAGAGAAAGGGTTTGAATTGAAATGTCACTCCCCATGGGGTGGTGTTAAGGCTTTGTGGGGGATGGATTCCACGTTGCCTTTTGGGCTCTGTCTGTTCCTCGTCTGTTGGGCAGGGCTTTGTTGTTAGTATCATGTTCATTGAGTCATGATAACAGCGAGTAGGGAACACTCTATGTAATTTGGGAAAATCATTCTGTGGTGTTGTTGTTGTTGTTGTTGTTGTTTTTCTTTTTCTTGTTGTTGTTGTTGTTTTGTTGTTGTTGTTGTTTCTCTCTTCTTCGTCTTCTTTTCTTCTTCTTCTTGTTTTCCCTTCTTCTCTTCTTCTTCTTCTTTCTTTCTTCTTCTTCTTCTTTTTCTTCTTCTTTTCCTCCTCCTCCTCCTCCTCCTCCCTTTCTCTCTTTCCCCATCATCATTACCCATTTTTATTATTCACCTTATCTTTTGGGTTTGTTGGTTGTTGTGATTGTTCTGAAAATTGTTTCATGAACATTATTGCAATCGCTAAATGAATCCTAATGGGACATTTCTTTTTCTGTCGGAATTCGAGTGGATCCTACATTATTTGATGACTGTATCTGGTTACGGGACAATTGGAAATTTATAACGATGTCTTAAATTACTTTAACGTGGGTGTTATATACTGTGTTTACATCTAGATCTGATACTGATTTGGTTAGGAACAAGTAAACTAATTCAGCAGTTATAGGTTCCATCCACATTTGCTCTTTCAAATGTCCCCCTGCGAATGACTAAGATCTTAAATCCACAGCTACCAGATCCCAAATTTTTCCAAAATGGCCCTACTAAAAGAGCTTTCTGTATGTATTTTAGGAACAGTTTTTGGTTGATGAAAAACCCATGTCTCGTTACCAAACAGAAGAATTAAACTCTATAGGCACTTCCCGTGTACAAAGGGGAAACTACAGCCGATTAAATCAAAACAGCATATAGTTCAGCTACCATTTGTTCTGCTTCTAAAGATGGTGAGATAAGCAAAAATAACTAAATGGCTATGTAGTACACCCCCGCATGATGTTTTTCTTATACAGGCAAAAAGAAAAATTTGATTAGTTGATAAACCAGCGGTTAAAACTATGTAGCATGCTAAAACCAGACAGGTTGCTAGGCAATAATCCGGTGACAGAGCTGCTAAGTGGAAAGGTTGGCTCCGTGACCAGAAGAGTTTTGAGGGAGTAGAAAAAGAAAGTACTTAATACTGGTGATGTCATAAAATAGGAATACCCAACACCTTTTGGTTTATTTTCCCTACAATAGTAATTACGGAAAATCACTAGTATTGATGACTATGGACACGGGGCGTCTAAGGACAGTGAAGAGGGTATACAGAGCGCGTTGAAATAAGGTAGCATAAATAGTCTTACCAAAGCATATTTCTAGGTGTAATAGACGTTTATTTTCGGCCTCTCCACCTCCTGTTACATACTTTTTCAAAACTTTCAGACTTCAAGAACTGTTCTGCCTACGTGGTGCAGATACATATCAGACTTTTGAGGGCGTTTTGGCATTGTGGTTTTTTTCTAGTACTTTTCCTGGGGGGGGGGGGGGGTCTTGTTTTTTTTTTTTTCATTTAAAATATTTTTTACTTAGTTTCAGACTTGAGAGCAGTTTTGTAACGATGATTTTTCGCCCTTTCCGGGTTTGAAGCAGGCTTTTTAAAGTTTGAAAACTTATAAGTACTTTTTTAATTTTGTTTTGAGGCTGGAGGGGAGGTGTGGGCGTTACTACTGTCGTCCTTTCTTTTATATGGTTCTGCCTTCCTTTGTCCTTTGTTTTTCTCAATTAAATCCACTTTGCAACACAGGTGGTCGTTTCTGTGGGTGGTTAAACGGAGATATAGAATTTTTGTTTTTGACACCAAAAACTCACCTTCGTCTTGTACAATACTGTTTATCTTCTTTTCCCCAGCACGTAGTTCTTGCATGTCCAGTTTACTTTTCACAGATGGATTTGCCATAAACCTTGGCATTACTCGTAGGATAAGCATTAAGAAAAAGGTGGAAAACCAGCTAGCCACATCCTCTGTCCTGTCCAATATTGATTTGCCTTTACTGCAACTGTCTTTTGGGTGGATTTCTCAGGAGCAACACCCTTGTGCGAGGGTTTTGTAGGGTGTTAACACAAAATTTAGAGGGCAAATCGTCGTTTTATGATGTCTTCAGGGTTCCACACTGCTAGGAGAAGACTCCTTGCTTACCACAGAAACATGGTTAAAGAATGGTCATTTCCTTGTTCTGAGATGGATGAGGAGATCACTGGTGATATATACCCACGACACTCAATTAATGTCCGGGAGGCTCTCCCTTCCATTCCAACTCATCGCCTCCCTACAATGAAGAGACAAGAAAACTGTGGACCAAATCACTCATGTGCCGTAGGAAAGGACCGCGAAACTCCCTCTTTCGCGGCAGGCCTTCTTTCTCTCTACTCTCTCTCTCTCTCTCGTCTCTCTCTCTCTCTGTCTCTCTCTCTCTCTCTCTCTCCTCTCTCTCTCTCTCTCTCTCTCTCTCGTCTCTCTTATTGTAAATGCGAAGTACTCACCCACTCTTCTCCAAATGACGGGGCCATGGATCAGTCAAGGCGGAGACTCTGTGTCTTAGAGGATCAGAAGACCTTACCAGCGTAACATGGGTAGGAGCGATTATCAAACAAGGACGGGCCGGCAGTATGTACTTGAAGTATCTGTACCTGCATGATGTTCTGGGGAAAATAATGACCGCGGTTGTCAGAGCAAATTAGAACTGTCCTACCATGCTGTTAGATAGTTATCAGCTTGTGGTTTGACTGGGAAATAAATCCTTGATTGCTGCACGCAAACACGGAAATGCTTGTTCAGGACCCACTCCCTCAGGTGGCTTACATGTGCTTCATTTTACGGATGACACGAAGAATATATAGTGCAACACGTATAATAGTTCAGTTTATCAGGCTTTGGACAAAGTGAATGAATTCATATACATATATCATCTTTATTTTCAAGCGTTAACATATTATAAACATAATTATATATACCTTTTTTTTCATCGGACGCTTGCCGCTGATTAGGGATTGAATCATATAAAGATCCAAGTTACTGTTTATGGTAATATGTATAGAAAGATATAGAAAACCAATGAAAACCTATCATCATCGATTTTCTAAGCTAACCGTTAACCAATGGGGGGCGGTAATACAGGCTGAATGTATTCGCACTACAATACACAAAAGATATCCAGCAAAGATAGCATGCTTTTTAGGGGATTATGCATTATGAATGTTAAAACGGGATTAGTATTTGCATTATAATGGAAGACCGAGAGAGCCTAGTGTTCAGAACATTGCGCTTGCAATTTGACGTCCCGGGGTTCGAGCCATTCTAGGGGATTTTCCCATCTGGAGTTAAAATCAGATGCTGACTCCACCTCTCCAAAAGTGCTTTCGGAATGAGATGTAAACCGAGCCCCCCATGTGCTATGATAACCTCTTGACGCACTCGTTAAATCCTGTTCCTCCTTTTTGCGATAAGTGTGAGGGCCAGTGGGAGGAACAGGGACGATTTAATTTACAAAAATTTGCGATGCACACGGGGACTAGTGGTAAAGAAGAATTGAGTGCTTTTTCCATTGTTCCTCGATATAAGAAGTATCAATCAATCAATCAATTCAATCAATCAATTCAATCGTCAATCAATCCTAATCAATCAATTCAATCCAATCAATCAATCTCAGTCCTTCATCTTCATGCCTATCGTGTAGTCCTCTTGGCGGGGGACCGTGACGGGCAGGGATGAAGACTTTGAAACCAGCATTCCTCCATGTTCCACTCTAGTGTGGTCTCAGCTTTCCTAGCAGTCTTTCAGTCATGTAAACTAGGAGAGAGAGAGAGAGATGAGAGGGAGAGAAGAGAGCAGAGAGAGAGAGAGGATGCGAGAGAGAAGAGGGACGCGGAGGGAGAGAGCTCCGGGAGAGCACCGAGAGATGCGAGTCGAGAGAGAGAGATGTGAGCTGAAAAGCAGAAAGGACCAGAAGGCCTGAGCCAGACGCAGATAGGGATCGATCGGGACAGATCAGGCACGCTACGGCACAGACATCTCATAGAAAGGGCAGGTCCGATAAACAGACAGGACAGACACACACACGCAAATCACTACGGCCAACACACGCCCACACACACTGCACACACGCCCACACACCACACCGCACACACACACCACTACACCCACACAGTGGAAAGACAGACCCACAGCGCAGTCACAGGGACAGGCAGGAGGACTGAACATACGAGGACAGTCAAACAGACACCACAAAAACAGACAGACAGAGAGGACCCCACTTCTGACGCGATCACAATCAGTTCCCCATGTCATTGTTTGTTTGATGTGCACTGCCTACCATTGTGCTTAAGTGCTCCCAGAGGGCCCGAGTCTCATGAGAAAATAATTGCTACTAGGTGCATTATAAGGGTTTCAATCCGTATCTAGTGGGGGCTCTGTGTGCGTTGTGTGTGTGTCGTGTGGGTGTGTGGTGTCGTGTGTGTGTGTGTCCGGTGTCGTGCGTGTGCGCGCGCTCGAGTGTGTGTGTTGTGTGTGTGTGTGCTTTGTGTAGTGTGTGTGTGTGAAAGTCAAGTTCAACATCAAACTCTTTTTTTATTCAGTCCGCGTACACGCCGGATATTAAAGCATTGAATTTGCTTTTTTTCTTGTGTGTGTGAGAGTGTGCTGTGTGTTGTGTGTGTGCGGATGTGTGTGTGCGCGTGTGTGTGTGTGGGTGTGTGTGTCGTGCGCTGTGTGTGAATCGTGGTCGTGTGATATGTGTCGTGTGTATGTGGCTGCTGTGTGCTCGTGGTGAGTGTTATCGTTGACGCCATTTACCTTCTGGTCCCCACCTTCTCACTACATTATTTTACTTTGATCTCCCTCCCCCCACCTCAGCTTTGAAATCATATGCGAACTGGTTTCCCCTTTCTAAAGCAACACTGAGACACAGACAGCAGACGTCAGACAATACACACACTGCTCTGTCTCGTCCGTCTGTCTGTCTGTCTGTCGTCTGTCTGCTGTCTGTCTCTCTCTCTCCTCTCTCCTCTTCTTGTCGGTGCGTGTTACAACATGGATAGGAGGGTAGATGATCCACACAGAGAGAACGAATTAGAGAGCTATATAATAATAAAATGATACAGGCAGGTATACAGAGTGAGACAGACAGACAGACAGACAGAGATACAGACATACAGATAATGAGACATACAGACAGACAGTTACGTAGATACAGAGATACAGACAGACAGACAGAAAGACAGACAGACAAACAGAAAGACAGATTGATAGATAGACAGATAGACAGACAGACCGACAGACAGACAGACAGACAGATGGACGGATAGGTAGGTAGGTAGGTAGGTAGGTAGGTAGGTAGGTAGGTAGGTAGGTTAGGTAGGTAGGTAGGTGGGTAGGTAGGTAGGTGGGTAGATAGATAGATAGATAGATAGATCGATAGATAGATAGATAGATAGATAGATAGATAGATAGATAGATAGATAGATAGATAGATAGATAGATAGATAGATAGATAGATAGATAGATAGATTCCCCCACTTTGTCTCTCTCTCCCTCACTCCTCTCTGTCTCTATAGATATACCTTTGTAACCAACTCTGTATGCATCTCCGTCTCATCGCTCTGTCTATCTTTGTCTCTGTCTCTGTCTCTGTCTCTGTCTTTCTTTCTATCTTTCTATCTATCTATCTATCTATCTATCTATCTATCTATCTATCTATCTATCTATCTATCTATCTATCTGTCTGTCTGTCTGTCTGTCTGTCTGTCTGTCTGTCTGTCTGTCTATCTATCTATCTATCTATCTATCTATCTTTCTTTCTATCTATCTATCTATCTATCTATCTATCTATCTATCTATCTATCTATCTATCTATCTATCTGTCTATCTATCTATCTATCTATCTATCTATCTATCTATCTATCTATCTATCTATCTATCTATCTATCTATCTATCTATCTATCTATCTATCTATCTATCTATCTTTCTATCTATCTATCTTTCTATCTATCTATCTATCTATCTATCTATCTATCTATCTATCTATCTATCTATCTATCTATCTATCTATCTATCTTTCTATCTATCTTTCTATCTATCTATCTTTGCGTCTTTCTCTTTCTCTGTCTTCCTTGATCTTTTTGTCGCCGTCTCTTTCTCTTTCTCTCTCAGCCTCTCTGTCTGTCTGTCTGTCTCTGTCCCTCTCTCTACTGTCTCTGTCTCTCTCTCTCTGCTTCTGTCTCTCTATCTGTCTGTGTCTGTCTCTCTTTTTTTTCTTTCTTTCTTTCAATCTACTTTCATCTGTTTTACGTTTGTGGGATTTCACATTTTAAATCACATGCAGTCTTGTTTCTGTTATTTTTCAGAGAATCGTTGCCAAAAAGTGCCACATCAAACGCGTGTTCTTCGAAGCATTTCTACTGGTCTGGATGAAGCATTTTGGAAGATAATAAACGCCTCCTCTTGCTACATTTTGTGTGGACAATGCTCATTCTGTCTGCATGTCTCTGATTATATCACCCTCTGAGTCTCTGTGTGTCTGTCAGCCTGTCTTTCTCTGCCCTTATAAGTCTGTCTGTCTGTCTGTCTGTCTGTCTGTCTGTCTGTCTCTGTCTCTGTCTCTGTCTCTGTCTCTGTCTCTGTCTCTGTCTCTTCTCTCTCTCTCTCTCTCTCTCTCTCTCTCTCTCTCTCTCTCTTCCGTCTGTCCCTGAAGCTGTATTTAGTGAATTGGTGGTCTGGTGGATTGGTGGATTGGTGGTCTGGTGGTCTGGTGGATTGGTGGATTGGTGGTCTGGTGAATTGGTGGTCTGGTGGATTGGTGGTCTGGTGAATTGGTGGTCTGGTGGATTGGTGGTCTGGTGAATTGGTGGTCTGGTGGTCTGGTGAATTGGTGGTCTGGTGGATTGGTGGTCTGGTGGATTGGTGGTCTGGTGGATTGGTGGTCTGGTGGTCTGGTGAATTGGTGGTCTGGTGGATTGGTGGTCTGGTGGATTGGTGGTCTGGTGGATTGGTGGTCTGGTGGATTGGTGGTCTGGTGGTCTGGTGAATTGGTGGTCTGGTGGTCTGGTGGATTGGTGGTCTGGTGGATTGGTGGTCTGGTGGATTGGTGGTCTGGTGGATTGGTGGTCTGGTGGTCTGGTGAATTGGTGGTCTGGTGGTCTGGTGGATTGGTGGTCTGGTGGTCTGGTGAATTGGTGGTCTGGTGGATTGGTGGTCTGGTGGATTGGTGGTCTGGTGGATTGGTGGTCTGGTGGTCTGGTGAATTGGTGGTCTGGTGGATTGTGGTCTGGTGGATTGGTGGTCTGGTGGTCTGGTGAATTGGTGGTCTGGTGGATTGGTGGTCTGGTGGATTGGTGGTCTGGTGGATTGGTGGTCTGGTGGATTGGTGGTCTGTGTTCTGGTGGATTGGTGACCTGGTGGATTTTTGGATTGTTGGATTGGTGGTCTACTTGATCAGTGGTCTGGATGTAACCCACCAGCCTAGAAAGCGAGAATTCCTGGTTCGATCCCTGTTTGTGCCCAAAACCTTTCCCCTCCATCCGCTAGACCCGTGAGTGGTGGTCTGGGTGCTAGTCTTTCGGATGGGACAATATACATAGGCCTCGTGTGCAACATGCTTTAACGCGCGTAACAGAACCCCTGGCAACAAGAGAGTTGTCCCTTGCAAAATTCTGTAGATAAAAAGCCACTTGGTTAGGGAACAAATGCCACTGTATTTGTTTCCTATCATTGTGGCTTTTTTCTTCAGAAATTTGTCAAGGGACAACTCTCTTGTTGCCATGGGTTCTTTTACGTGTGCTAAATGATTTTGTGTAACACACAGGACGTCGGTTTATCGTCTCATCCGAAAGACTAGCACCCAGACCACCACTCACGGTCTAATGGATGGGGGAAAAGTTTTTGACCCAAACGGGATCAAACCACCGCACACTTCCGACCCGGACTTTTCGCTTTCTAGGCAGGTGCGTTATAATTCCTCTAGACTACCGATCCACCAATCTATGTCACGTGCTTTAGCTTTCCTTGTCTTCTGTTAAACAACCGCTGGGATTTCGAGTGTACGCAATAACTGTATTATGCGAGCATTTGCAGACTGTACTTTGGTTTATATCGTCAGGATATCTTGCTACTGGCTGAAACTGGAGTCAAATTTA
>CM060345.1:4726988-4729488 GCA_030674155.1 Stramonita haemastoma | reverse complement strand
CTGGATGCATGCATGATACAACTGGATATATGCATGACCACTCTGGATATGTGCAAGGTACAACTGGATGTACAGACAATACAGTTGGACACACGTATGATACAACTAGATGTCTGTGTAACTCAACTGAATGCATCAGTAATACATCTGGATATATGAGTGAGGCCTCCAACGTGTCCTTGTTACAGATGATTCCTTTCGAAATTCTACCATATCCATTACAAATACACCTGACACCGGAAACATTCAATGTGTAACAGATAACGGACACACCCATGATACTACTGATCACAGTGGCAATACAGCCAAGTGTGACCCCTCTACTGCTGAAAACATCAATGCTACACTCAAGTCCGACTCCTCTAGGACTGAAACACGACTGTGGAGTCACTGGACATAGCATGGGTGATGTGTCAGACAGCCATGGTACAGCAGCAAAGAGTAATGATATCACGAGATCCTTCCATGAACACAGGCCAGATAACCACAGACACAACCCAGCTGCAGACACGGATGGCAGTGAGTTCATTTCCTGCAGTCATGACATCACTGCATCCAGCAGCCATCCACATACATACAATGCTGAAGCAGTGAGATATGACATCACTGCTGGTGATTTACATACATACAATTCTACAGCAGTGAGAAATGACATCACTGCTGGTGATCCACATACATACAATACTGAAGCAGTTAGATATGATATCACTGCTGGTGATCCACATACATACAATGCTGAAGCAGTGAAATATAACATCACTGCTGGTCATCCAAATACTATAACCACTGATGACAACAGCAGTATTACAACAAGTTTGCCCAGAAGAACCCTAGCACACACATGTACAGAGTTTGATAAAGACTTCAGTAATCAGCCCAATTCAGAGGAGCGTGGTTTAAAACCCCATGTCTGTGAAAATGGTGGCAGAGTATCCAGCAAATCTACATCTTTAAAACAGCCCACATTCCTTCACACTGGGCAAAAGTCAGACAGATGTGTGCAGAGGGGTGAGTCATGTGAGACAAACGCTTCTTTACATAATCAATCATTCATCCACAAGGAACAAAAGACCGATGCCTCGAGCTTGACAAACTGTGAAAAACTGTTTTCCAAGAAGTCAGGTATAAACAATCATAATGTTATGCCAATCCACACAAGAGACAAGTCACATACATGCCAGTTTTGTGAAAAATCATTTAGACTTAAGGCTTCTTTGCGTGCTCACATTCGAATCCATACAGGAGGAAAGCCACACGTGTGTACAGACTGTGGAAAAGTTTTTAAAGACAAAGGAAATTTTAACAGACATGTGCTTATCCATACACAACAAAAGTCACATGCCTGTGACATTTGTGGGAAAACTTTTAGTCAAAATTCAAGTTTAAACACACACATGCTTATCCATACAGGACAAAAGCCACATGCCTGTGCCATTTGTGGAAAAACTTTTACATGCAAATCTCATTTAAACAGGCACATGCTTATCCATACAGGACAAAAGCCACATGCCTGTGACATTTGTGGGAAAACTTTTAGTCAAAATTCAAGTTTAAACACACACATGCTTATCCATACAGGACAAAAGCCACATGCCTGTGCCATTTGTGGAAAAACTTTCCGTGACAAATCAAGTTTAAACCCACACATGCTTATCCATACAGGACAAAAGCCACATGCCTGTGCCATTTGTGGGAAAACTTTTAGTCAAATTTCAAATTTAAACAAACACATGCTTATCCATACAGAACAAAAGCCACATGCCTGTGACATTTGTGGAAAAACTTTCCGTGACAAATCAAGTTTAAACTCACACATGCTTATCCATACAGGAGAAAAGCCACATGCCTGTGACATTTGTGGAAAAACTTTCCGTGACAAATCAAATTTAAACTCACACATGCTTATCCATACAGGACAAAAGCCACATGCCTGTGCCATTTGTGGAAAAACTTTCATTCAAAAATCAAATTTAAACAAACACATGTTAATCCATACAAGAGAAAAGCCACACGCCTGTGTGAATTGTGGAAAAAAAATTAATCAAAAATCAAATTTAAACACACACATGCTTATCCATACAGGAGAAAAGCCACATGCTTGTGCAAATTGAAGAAAAACTTTCAGATACAAATCCCATTTAAACAAACACATGTTAATTCATACAAGAAAAAAGCCACATGCCTGTACAGACTGTGGAAGAAAATTTGATAAAAAATCAAATTTAACCACACATAAGCTGGTTCACACAAGTCAAAGGGATATTTAAGAGGAAAAAAATCCACAGCATATTTGAACATGTTTTACACAAACTACCCCATCCTATTACTCTATCCACTTTTAAGAACTTCTTAGGTAACCAAAAATACATCTTAAAGGATTTTTTATATACATGCAGACTCAGATTTTTTCCTTAACTCTCTCAAGAAAACTGAAATCTTGGAGAGGAAAGAGTGTTTCATCATCAAGGATGTGTTAACTACAATAAAAGCAAACACATTA
>CM060345.1:4721378-4726888 GCA_030674155.1 Stramonita haemastoma | reverse complement strand
GGGGTCTAGTCAAATTCCTTTATTTCGGGATAATGAACAAGCATCATGTCCCTTTTGTTTTTTAATCCAGTCCCGCCCTTACCAGGGATTACATCAATAAAAAAAACACCTCTAAAAACAACAATAAAAAAACCAAGAAAACAAAAATAATAAAACCCAAAACAGTAACAAACAGAAGACAAGAAGAAAGGGCCCAGAAAGCAATAATAAAATAACAAAGTGCAAAGAAGAGAGCTAAAATAAAAAAAATAAATAACCAAATGATCATTATGATGAAAACGAAACCTTTGAAAAAAAACCCAGAAAAATCAGATATTAAGAAAGTAGTAAAAAAAAACATTTTTTATGTATTTTATTCATTTTTTTTTTTATTGAAGACATTGGAATAAGCGCTATCTGCTTTTTTAATCCTTTCCCCGTGTGTAGCAGTTTTTGTAAATTTTGTCATCTTTCCCCCCGGCACACAATGGCCTACTTTAGAAAAGTGCAAGGTTTTTAACTTGTGCGCAAGATGTTCTGCGTGCGTTGCACACGGGGCTTTTTTATGTCTCATCCAAAAGACTTTGGGGGGGGGAGTGGGTCAGCACTGATGTCAATCCAGAGGAAAAATCCCCTCAAACGGGAATGAACCTGGTGTAAAATTTGCGGCGCAATGTTCTGCCACTGGCTATCCCGCCCCCGTAAGTTATTAAGTTAGAAAAGTTACATTGTAAGTACGTTAGAAAATGAAAAATTCCCTCCACCATCTGTAACAAAACTGGTCATAAATCAAAATATTTTGGTAAAAAAAAAAAAAAAAAAAAGGGGGGCCCCCCCCCCTGTTTTTTTTCCTCTTTTTACCAAAATATTAGTAAACCCTGATAGGGCGGGGGGGGCTGGATGTAAATTATTGCAATGCAGAGCTAAAAAAAAATCTCACTTTAAATTAAAGTTTTTGGGGTTGAAAGCTGCAGGGAAAAAAGTGGACATCTGATTTAGACGCCCCCTTTTTATGCCTTCACCCACTTTAAAAAGATTTTATTCTGGGGGAAGGGTTGCCAATTGCTGAAGATTGTCCCCCCCAAAAATGCTTAGCATCACAACCTCCTTTTTACGACGACCAAAAGGTAGCGCAGCGAATGGGGGGGAAATTTCCCCAACCCTTTGCAACAACAGCGGTTTTTGAAAACAAGGTTGCGTCCTTGCCCCTGCTTTGTTCGGTATTTTCTTGTCCATGCTGCTTTAGCTATGTCTTCAGACACTTCACAAAAAGGAGTCCATCCATCTACACACCAGGTGTGATGGAAGGTTGTCCAAGAGGGCCTGCCAAAAAGCCTAGACCAAAACTTCACTCAGTTTTTATAAAAGAGATGCTGTTCGTAGATGACGCAGCCCCTGCCTCTCACACTTAATTAGAACCGCAACAGATGATCGACCTGTTTACCCCTCGCCTGCAAGGAGTTCAGACTCCCGATCGGCATCAAAAAGACCAGTGTTATAGGTCAGGATGTTATCGCACCACTATTAATCTGTATCGAGGGAGTGTTAAAAGCAAACACTACTATTTCATTTACTAGGCTCTGTTCATCACCTTTAATTTGTCTCTTTGAGCCTGAATTTTTAAAAATCCACATTTATTGTGTTCTTGATTAATTAACACTGTCGTTTGGATGCTTCTATAAGTCAATTTTCTTTTATTTTTGTAAAGGCAGGATGAAAAAAAAGTTGTGTAAATTAATCTTTTACCCTCTGTGAAGATCATTTTGACTTGATTGAGTTGTACTTATTTATTGCCAAAACATTGTTGAATACATTAGGCCAAACAGAAAACATATTTTAAGAAAATGGCATACCATGTATTTTAGAGATAGTGGAGTCAGTAAAATATGAAATAACACAGAATCTTCGATCAAACGTAGAGTTATACAAGCTTCTGTGACAAACATTGAAAACAGAAAATGGTTACTGACTACCCTATCCTGTACACAGAGCATAGTCTATTTTCTTCTTCTCTTCTTCACCTGTCCCATAGTCCCATGGACCGTGGGGGCACAACTGAAGACTTTGCAACCAGCTTCCTCCACTCCACACGGTCCTCTGCCCTCCGTAGTAGGTCGTTCCACCCAAGGCCTGTCCACTCTCTGATGTTGTCTTCCTATTTTCTACAGTAACACATACACTTCTTTCGAAATAGTAGGAGGAGGACTGACTGCATGATATCCAAAGTAGATACAGAGCAAATTCTGCAAAGTTGTACAGATTAAGATAATCTAAATAATGATTAATCTATACTGTTACCTTGGTCGTGGTTTAAAGATTAAATCTAACAGGAAGAAAAGTAACCAAGAGAGAAAGAGAGATAAGTCAATCAATCAATTAAAGAGAGAGAGAGAGAGAGAGAGAGAGAGAGAGAGAGAGAGAGAGAGAGGAGAGAGAGAGAGAGAGAGAGAGGAGGAGGGAGAAGGAGGAGAGACAGAGCAAAGAAAGACAGGCAGACAGATAAGAGAAAGGAACCTACTTGCACAACGTCAAGCTAAGGATGAAGAAATACGCGTGTCTTTTCTCTTCTCCACCAAGTGGCTTCAACCCACCAGCAAATTTTGCTGCTCACTGTGCACCACACACAAGGAATGACTCCAGTACTGGATGACAGACAGTTTAAAAGAGAGAACGTCCACAGTCAAGATGTTGGAGGCTGGACAATAATTCAGGAACTGATATACTTTTCATCGACAGATGGACAAATGAATTGTGTCATTTATAGAGCGCATAAAACTCTTTACCTCCAGAAGGTGCTCGCAAGCACTGGCAGAGGACATGCTACTGTCAATTGACAGGGCAGTAAAGAGATCCCATTGCTGAATATCAGACAGTTTAACAGCACTACCCGTTGTAAGATGCTCATAGTCGTCTCATTTTATGTATCAGTTTCTTTCGTAGAGACTATAAACTGAGGTCCAGTGAGAGCTCACAAACACCATCTTGCATTCATATCAAAACTCCGGCAATCTTTGGCAAAAAGAAATAGAAGAAAAAGCAGAACAGGTAAGTCAGTGGTATGGCTGACCAGTTTTTTTTTCAAACTGCTGGCCTTCGGTTAAATGCCAAAAAAACTAAAGTGATGCACATTAATGGCACAGTCGCCCCCCAGACTATCAAAATCGATGAAGCTGACCTAGACTATGTTCAAAGTTTCAAACACTTACGCTCTGTAAAAGGGAATAATGGTTCCCTATCTACAAGACGTCAAGGCTAAAAGTCAAGTCAAGTCAAGTCAAAAACACTTTAATCATCCCTGAAGGGCAATTACAATACTGACAGGCATATTGAAACGAATCATAATCAATGGCCAAGCAAAAAATATGATTCAGTCAAACAACATTTGGAAAAATAGAGACATATCTAAATATCTAAAAAATCAGAGTTGTCAAAACACTTGTCTGGCCTGGATTGCTATATGGGTCAAAAGCCTTGAACACAACGAAAGTTGGAAAGAGACAAAATTTCAATTCGTGTAATATTCTTTCATTTGTTCTTTGATCTGTCCAACTGACTCTGAGCAACCTTCTTAAAAGATGGATACTAGCTAATTAGAATTTTATTTTTTAGAGGGGACAGAAAAATGCTGGTATTTGATTTGATTTATTCTTTTATATCGAGGATAATGGAATAAGCACTCTTGTGCTTTTTTTTACAACCAGTCCCCGTGTATATGCAGTTATGCACTGCTGCTGGTATGAAAGAGAGAGCAGGATTTTGAGGCGATACTGTAAAACAGAAGGAAGTTTTGTGAGTGTCTAACTTCCACTTTTGAAGTTTTAAACAGCTCACAGATTTTTCTTGGGTATAAGGCACAATCCTTGGCAGTCGATCAATAAAAAGAATAATTTTTTAAAAAGATAAATATTCTCCATTTTTTCACAAGCAAAAAGGATTAATATTTTTTGTTTTTGTTTTTTGTTGATGTTTGGTTTTGTTTGTTTTGTTTTTTGCTGCCTCGTCTTCTGTGACGTTCCTGTCTTACTGTTCCCACGCCGCTCATTTCAATCTCTCTGTCTCAGCCTTGTCCAGATTTGCCAAGCCACACCCCAAGGGTCAGAAGTTCGCAGGGAGCCCAACAGTGTCAGGTCGCCATGGGGCCACCAGCCAGATGGG
The DNA here is from genome assembly GCA_030674155.1 of Stramonita haemastoma. Lineage (NCBI taxonomy): Eukaryota > Metazoa > Mollusca > Gastropoda > Neogastropoda > Muricidae > Stramonita > Stramonita haemastoma. The sequence continues at coordinate 4,722,754 of CM060345.1, read as the reverse complement.
CCCTGCACTGCTGCTGGGTCACTTTGGGGCTGTTTATTGGTGCTTTGTTATACAAAGCTTAATTTTCCAATAGCTGTCTATGAAAGCACAAAATACAGAAAGAAAAACTTCAAAAATGAGGGGTTGATTTTATTGACTTATGCTGTAAAACTTTTCTCTATGAGAGAAGAGAGAGAGAGAGAGAGAGAGAAGAGGAGAGGAGAGAGAGAGAGAGAGAGGAGGAGAGAGAGAGAAACACTGAACACTGAACACTGAACACTGAACACTGAAATTGTTTAATGTACATCGGCCTTAGGCCACAATACAAAAGAGTGGTGGGCATAGAGTGTGTGTGCATATGACATAGGTGTTATAAACATATTACCATCAACGTATATGTATATGAAATACTGTATGAGTAATAATAAAGCAAGAAAAGTTATATTAAGCCATTTCTTAACCGTTAATCACGGGACAATTCACACGTATCGTAAACGACAATGTTTTTAGATGTATTATTCATTAATACAAATATCAATTTCTAGAAAGTTATCCTATTTCTTCTATTGGTTGCATGAAAAATAAAACGTGATAAATTGTATCTATCAGTGGGTACAGTGGCTTTGAGTAGTACATAGAAAGGAAGTCTTTTGGAATCTTTAAGAAACTTAGTTCTTAAGTCTTCATAGATAGGGCAATTCAGTATAAAGTGTTCTTCATTTTCTATTTTATCTTTACAAACAGGGCATTGCTTAACTTCGTTTTAAACTATTATACCGCTGTGTATTATTGTTCAATGGTAGAACATTAAATCGAACTTGCGTAACTGCAACTCGAAAACAATATGTATCCATTTCGGTTATATACTTTTCTTTTTCAAAAATAGTTTTAAAGTTTCTATAACCATCATATCGCTCACGGTCTCTAATGGTGCCTGCCCATTCCTGAGCAAACCAATCTACAAGTCTTTGTTTAAAGGCACGCAAGAACATTTTTATGTCTCCTACACCTTGGTTTAACCAAACCATATTATACCCAGTAATACATAATATTTCCCTGATTTTAGAGACCCAACATTGTTTACCTTTTTTATCTAATTCTAACAACATATAATAAGCTTTATATGGTAATCTTTCAGAATTCATGTGTAGCAGTTTAAACCAAAATCTTATGCATGCAACATATGTATTTACATACAGTGGGTACCTGCCAAGATCTCCGTAAACCATCTTATTTGGTGACCTGGCAGGCACACCCAAAAAACCTTTTACAAGCAATTAAATGTACTTTTTCTAGATGTTCTAATCTATACAGCCCCCAAATTTCAGCTGAATATAACAATATTGGTTGGATTTTAGTATCAAAAATTTTAAAGAATGACTTAACTGTCATTTCCT
>CM060345.1:4703878-4718878 GCA_030674155.1 Stramonita haemastoma | reverse complement strand
GCGATGTTGAAGAATCACAGTGAATATCAATTCAGACTTGCCAGAAGAGATAGTAATAAGCTTCTTTTTGCAGTCCCATCTGTTTGCAAAGAAACCCTAAGCTTGGTTTATTGACCCTGATTGGAGGATCTTTGTACAGAATAATGGAAAACAAATAAATGTCATTTATTTGCTTACAGCTTGTCCGAAAATAAATTGTAGAAATTGTTTTCTGCTAAACCAAAAATTCAGCTTCTTTTGGAATCATATGTATCATTTTAAAACATTCCTAAACAATGACGCGCCTCTCTGCAAAATTTTTGAATGCTTGATATATATATATATATATAATATATATATATATATATATATATATATATATATATATATATATTATATATATATATATATATATATATATATATCGTAAAATCCCTAGCATAAGCCCACCATCTAGCAAACGCCCACCCCCCACTTTGGGCCAAAAGTTGTGCACAGGGGTAACTACCTAGCAAACGCCCACCCCCTGCTTTTTTCAAAGAGTACTATGCTCACTTTCACTAGATTTGTGCAGACTGTTCTGAAAGTCATCTTTTCCCCCTTGTTTACCTTTTCATGTTTCCCATTTTCTTATTCTTTTGTCCCTCTCCCTCACTCCCACCCACCCCAACAAAGCGAATTTAAAATTACGTCATGCTTTTTCCATTGACGTCTTTTGTCTGTCAGTGACGTTCCGGTACTTTGACGACGCTTCCTGATGGCTGGGATTTGGTTCTTGAATCTCTCTGTGCCATTTTTGCAAAATGCCTAAGCAACAGTCTTACACTGTATCTTTCAAATTGGAAGCCCTCCAGTATCTGGAAACAAAGCAGGTAGGAATGTTTCGGATGCCCGTGAATTTTCTGTGGATAGGAAGAGGATCAGGAAATGGAGTGAAACAGAGGTAGACTTGAACAGCAGTAGGGAAAAAGACAAAAAAAAAAACGGAAACTGTCTAAAGGACCACCAGTTAGATCTGAACATGTCGACCAAGGTGTGCTGCATTATCTGGAAGATGAAAGGTCTGAAGGACCTACAACTGAAAGCCATGGAACTCGTAGGCCATCTTTGCCTCAAAGTCCATTTTTTCTTATTTTCCATCACTTCTACTCACACGACCTTAGGCCGCGGCCATAGTGAACGGGCGACGGGCGGGGTGTGAAAAATGCTGCCGTCCTGAATTACTCTGTGGGCCTCACTGTAAAACGGCTGGTTGCTTTGGCCATAGTAGAGGGGGCCGGGCCGTTCTTTTTAACCTCTTGTTTTGACGTTCGTGTTGCCGGGTCCAGGGAAAGGAAAATAATCAAGAAAAACTTATTTATGGTGCTTCTAAAAATTCTGACTACAAAAAACTAGTAAATTGACCCTTCCCGATTAACATTCCAATGGTTTTGATAAAAGTTTTTTTTGGGGATTTTACTTTAAAAAACACTTTTTATGTCGAACTATTTTCTGTCGATTTGCGTCACTGTGGCAGCCTCATTTTTGTGTCACTCGCACTCTCGGGGTGACCATATTGTCAGAAAGAGATGGGCGGGGTTGACTATGGCCGCTTTGACGGATCTGTTCTACCGTCAAAGAGACGGCCCGTTTACTATGGCCGGTAGCCTAACTTACATGCTTTGGGGTTTGTATTCACCCAATTACATGGTTTGAGCACAAAAATTACTTTGTGCAAGGGGGGGTCTATCCCTAGCAAACACCACCCCCCAATTTTGCCCAAAATCAGTGCACAGGGGGGGCGTATGCTAGGGATTTTAAGGTATATTTTATATATATATATATATATATTATATATATATATATATATTATATTTTATTATAAATATATATATATCCCAGTTCGGATCTTCACATAGCTGATCATTCAGTTTCATAATCATTCAATTTCTTACTATCAATTTTTGTATGCATGTTAAATCCCGTTCTGCTTTTCGTGGGGAGTAGGCCATTGTGTGCTGGTGGGAACAGATAAGATTTATAAAAATGCATACACAAGGGGACTGGATGAAAAAACACATGACTGCTTATTCCATTTTTCCTCGATATAAAAGAACAAAATAAATAAATAAAATAAAACACGCACTTTCACACAAAAGAAAGACAGAGGACAGGGACACAGAGAGAAAAAGAGAAAATTGATAGTGAATGAAATGGACAGAAGGAATCGGGAGACGGTTAACTCACCTGTTAATTAGTACATGCAGTTGACCCTACTTTCTTTTCCACAAATCAATTGATTCAACATTTGAAAACATCTTTAAAAGTATGCAGCTCACCTGAATCCCCTGTTGGAGGGGAATTTCCCCTGGAGTTAACAACGGTGCTGACTCCACTCTCCCCAAAAGTCCCTCGGATGAGACTAAAAACCGAGGCCCCGTGTTCACATGCAGAACATCTTACGCACACGTTAAATCATGTTTCGCTTTTCGTAAGAGTAGGTGTATGTGGTGGGAACAGATGACAAGATTTACAAAACTGCATACACACAGAGACTGGATGTAAAAAAGCACATGAGTGCTTATTCTGTTATCCTGGATATAAAAAAACTAATAAAACAATAAATGAATGAATAAATAATAAATAGATAGATAGATAGATAGATAAATAAATAAACAAACAATTTTGAACTGTGTTTCAGATGACTTCAGCCTATCCTGATGCACACAGCCCTCGAGCACAGCCTGTCCTCAGTTCAAACCTAGGGCACCTCTCCAACGCAGAAATGGACACTGGTGATCCGCGGGTGCAGTGTGGTGCAACACCGGACAGTTACGAAGCCAGCAGCAGGGCAGAGCAGTGACCCGTGTGGAGAAAAACCTGGGTGGACATAGTGGACACTGTCCTGCCACACACGAACACCCCCAGCAAGACTCTCCTCACCTCCGTCAGCTGACCCGATGCAGTCTCACCACTGTGCACAGCCATACTGGACAACGGCCTCACATGTGTTCAGTAGGGGTGGAAAATCTTTCCAGACCAAATCTGATTTAAACAGACACAAGTTGATCCATACAGGACAAAAGTCACCACATGTGTAGGGAGTGCGGAAAATCTTTCCAGACCAAATCTGATTTAAACAGACACAAGTTAATCCATTTCAGGACAAAAGCCAAAAATGTGTTCAGAGTGTGGAGAATCTTTCAGTCAAATTTCTTTTAAAAGGGGAAACAAGTTAATCCATTAAGGACAAAGCCACACTGTGTTCAGAGTGTGGAGAATCTTTCCTGGACCAAATCTGATTTAAATAGTCATCAAGTAATCCATACAGGACAAAATGGCCACATATGTGTTCAGAGTTGTGGGGAAATCTTTTTCAGTCACAAAAAAGTTCTTTTTTAAAGAGACCACGAAGTTAATCCATACAGGACAAAAGGCCACCTACATTTGTTCAGAGTGTGGGGGAATCGTTTTCAGTCAAAAAAAGTCATGTAAAGTGACACAAAGTTTATCCTAAGGAACAAAAAAGAGCACACATGTGTTCAGAGTTGTGTGGAGATACTTTCAGTCCAAAAAACGTTCATCGTAAAGAGACACAAAATTAATCATAACAGGACAAAAAGTCACACATATGTGTTCAGAGTGTGGAGAATCTTTTCCGGACCAAATTCAGTTTAATACAACACAGTTTGATCCATACAGACAAAAGCCACACATATGTTCAGGTTGTGGAAAAAGCTTTCACAGACAAAAGAAAAATTTAAACAGGACAAGTTAATTCCACAGGACAAAAAGCCAACTCATGTGTTCAGAACTGGAGGAAAAGCTTTCCAGTCATGAAAGTGATTTGAGCAGACACAAATTAAGCCATATAGGACAAAAAGCCACATGGTTGGTTCAGGTGTGTGGAAAAAAACTTTTCGGACCAAATCTCATTAAAATACACACAAAAGTTATCATACATGGACAAAACCATACATGTGTAGGAGGGGTAATGAGGGGAGTGTGTGTGGGGACACATTCTAGTCACTAGGTACTTAAATAGACACAATTTAATCCTTAGGGGTCAAAAAGGCCGCACATGTGTTCAGATGTGTGGAAAAATTCTTTTCTCTCACACAAAAGTTAATTTAAAGAGAACAAGTTAATCCATACAGTACAGCATAAAGCCACATGAACCACCCCCAGCAAGACTGTCCCAGACACTCCGTCAGTTGACTCGATACAGTCTCACCACTGTGCACAGCCATACCGTTGACTCCTGAGGCCTCAATGGATGCCATCCTCCAGAAGTATGACCCTTGCTCAATTGCCAAAATCCACACCAAATATGTGAGAGTGAAACGAATGTCAGTGATGTGGCCAGAATTATGTTCCTGGTACAAGGCGGGTTTCTACTGTGGATTGCACCCGAATCACAGTAGACCCACAACTGGATCCATAACCAAAGCGACATGTCACTGCTCCAAGCAGGGTTTCCATCACACCAGACTTATGCGCACATACAGAGCGGTTCGGTGTGGCTGGGAGTTACCCCAGTGGAGGACGGACCTACCCAGCAACCAGCAAGCAACGACACCCCTTGCCCACGAGATAACCCAGGGGAGCCAATACTCCAGCACCAGTGATGAGTTCGTCATGGCTCCACTGGCCAGGCATTGCTATAGGATAGGGGCGTTGTGGTGAGGGTGATGCAGCTGAGGGCCAGGTTGGGGATGTGAGGGGAAGGTCGTGGTGAGTTGACGCTGAAGGATACAGCAGTTGACACAGGGACACTCTGGGGTGAACAATGAGGGACAAGCAAAGACAGTGCCTGGGGACGAATCGCAGAAGTGAAATGGACAAGTTGGCGGTACTGAGCTCGCCTTTTACACAGCCTTGTGGTGAGCAAACAGGTCCAAATGGGAGTATAGGGAAAGGAGAAAAAAGAGGCACTGTCACCTGGTTGGGGAAAGTGGATGTCTCCATGTTGTCAGTTGTCTGTCACCATGATGTTAGTGGACTGTCACCATTGATGTTAGATGACTGTACCCTGATTGTTCGAGACTTCGACACAGCAGCCCCCCGGTGGAGATCAACCATGAATCACTTCTGTACTACTGCTGCTGCTGGATGATGTCGTGACTCCACAAATCACACTGTGACCGCTGCTTGTACTATTCGTTACAGGGAATATTGGGGAAGAATTTAGTATTTAGAGAGCAAATCAGCATTGTTATGTCGTGTGTAGATGCTTGTGGTGATGTGGGTGGGTGCCCACAGTCGCTTCAGAGGAGGATACTATGTGAATCATTCAGAAAACAGAGCCCTATGTGTCTGCTTAAAAACAAGTTTGTTAGACCTGAAAGCTCAGCAAGAAGGGAAAACTGCCCCATTTTAAAGCCTCCCTTGATTATTGATACTGGGTAAAAAAGAATACAAGTATGATGATTCATGTCGGCCAGAAGAAATGTTGTTATGGTTTACTTATTAATCACACAGTCAGCAGGACCCTTATTGCCTGCACAGTTGAGGGAATCATTTGAAAAGTGAGTCGCCTTTGATGAAAACAGCATCTCTCAGTTCATATGACAGAAAAAGCTTCACATGTGTACAGGGACTGTGGAAGAAAGTCATTTAGACGAAAGTCAGTTTTAAATGACCCAAACGAATTCATACAGGACAAAGGCCTACATGTGTTTCAGAGTGTGGAGAAGGGCTTTTTCCGTGACCCCAAATCTTGATTTAAACAGATCAAAGTTAATCCATACAGGCAAAAGCCACTATGTGTTCAGAGTGTGGGGTAAAAGCTTTCACAGACAAAAAAGAAATTTTTTAAACAGGACACAAAGTTGAATAACATACAGGCCAAAGCCACACATGTGTTTCAGAGGTGTGGGGAAATCCTATTCCCGGGACCAAATATGATTGTTTTTAATATTGTCACAAGTTATCTCATACAGGACAAAAGCCACACATGTGTTCTAGGAGTGTGTGTGGAGATTCTTTCAGTCAAATAAAAGTAAGTTAAAGCGAACAAGTTATTCTCATTCACAGTGTCAAAAGCCAACATGTTGTTCAGAGTGTTGGGAAAAATCTTTCATTCAAATAAGTACTTTAAATACACATAAGTTAATCCTAGACAGGACCTAAAGGCCACACCAACATGTGTTCAAATGTGGGAGAGAGCAAATATCTTTCCGTCACAAAAGTAATTTAATTACACACAAGTTAATCCATTACAGGACAAAAGCCACTCTGTGTTCAGAGTGTGGGATTCGTTCCGGGCCCAAATCTGATTTAAATGAACATGTTGATCCAATACAGGACAAAAAAGCCACACATGGTGTCAGGGAGTAACTAGTGCGGAGAATCTTCAGTCACCCAAAAGTACATTTTTTAAACAGACAACAAGTTATATCCATACAGGACATAAGCCTCACATGTGTTCGCATGGGAGTGCGGAAAATCTTTCCGAGACAATTGTGAGTTATGTGTACAACAAGTTAATCCATTACAGGACCCATAAGCCCCTCATCCCATGGGTTCAGAGTGTGGGGAACGAAGGGGAATCTTTCCTGAACCAAATTCATTTTAAATACATCACAAGTTTAATCCATACTGGACAAATGCCACCACATGTGTTTCAGAACTGTGGTAAATCTTTCACTCACCAAATGTAATTTAAAACAGGCACAAAGTTAATCCATACAGGAAACAAAAGCCACAGATGTGTTTAGAGTGTGGTAAATCTTTCGGATTTAAATGTGATTTAAGCAGACAAAAAATTAATCCTTACAGGACAAAAAGCCACACATATTGTTCAGGACTGTGGAAAAATGCTTTTCACTGACAAAAGTAGTTTAATTAGGCACTAGTTAATCCTTAGGACAAAAGCCACACATGTGCTGAGAGTAGTGTGGAACTCACTTTCCTTCACAAAAAGTATATATAAAGAGAGACACAAGTGTAATCCATTCAGGACCATAAAGCCACATATTTGTTTGAGGGGTACTATGGAAAAGATTTCCACAGACATAAAAGTATTAATTTAAGCAGAAACAGTTTATCCACTAACTAACAACATCCAATATATATGTGTTCAGAATGTGGGGGAAAGAAAACATTGGATACAAATTTTGGTTAAACAGACACCAGCTAACCCATACAGGACCCATAAAACGCTGAGAGAGAGATGGAGAAAAAAAAAAAAAAGCAAAAAAAAATAAGATATTTCTTAAATAAAGATGTTTTAGGCTCTTCTGCAAGCACTTTTGCCCTTGGCTAAATCCATACAAAACAGTTGTTGTTTTTTCTCAAGTGTTATTTCACTTTCAATCCAGAGGCAAAATGAGTAATAATTAACTATGCAATAGGGAAAAGGAACCCCACACAGAAAATGCAATTAACATGAATAAATGAATTGGGGGCAAACATATATATCAGATTCGAAAAATAAAGGCAAATAAATAAAGAAATACGCGCAACAAATGGTTAAACAATTTTAATGATTAAAAGTAATAAAAAGGACAGATCAATGAAAAGTTGTACATAGCCTAGTTTATTAACATTTTGCAGATCAAAAAAAAATTCTTTTGTGCGTTGTTATTTTTTATAGCGTTGTCGTTTTTTTTCTAATGAATGTTGTGTGGTGGTGTGTCGTGTGTGTGTGTGTTTGTGTGTGTTGGTGTGTGTTTTACTTGTTTGTGTGAGTGTGTTATTTTGTGTGTCGTGGTGGTGTGTGTGTGTGTGTTGTGTGTGTTGTTGAGTTTCTCTGCTTTATTTGATTTGTGACCTTATGTGTCCTAGACATCAAAACTGAAGCATTTTTTGTGGCTTGCAGATTCCCACAAGGGGTGTTGTTTGCCACTCTGATGTGCCTTCTTGTAAAGTCCTGGATAGGAGGAATTGAGTCTTGCTGTATGGTTGTGAGGAGGTTACCTGTCTGGTTTAGTGTTATTCTTTTTACCGGAGGGTCAAAATGGTAATTCTTTGTTGTTTAGGTTTGTTGCTGAGTTTCTATTCTATCTTCTGGTGATGTTTGATTATGGTTATTTGTTCCATCCACCCATTTGTAGATAGTGACTACTTGTTGTATTCTGAGGAGTTGTGTTGTGGAGATTGTGAGGATCTAGTGTGACTTTAGTTATTATCATTGGCATTATATTTAATGTGTGCGCATTGTTTTGATCAACGCTTTATTTACACCACACGTGCGGTAAGTTAATCTGTGAGCTGTTTAGTGGTCTGCGTAAGCTCTGCGTAAACTTATATAATAATTATGAGAGGAATGCAGTTCGGTCTTGTAGTGTGGTGTTGTGTGTGGTGTGTGTTGTTGTGTTTGTGTGTTGTGTGTTGTGTTGTGTTGTGTGTGTGTGTGTGTGTTTGTTGTGTGTCTTGTGTTTAATTTTTGTTTATTAAAAATAATAAACTTATAAATAAACAAATTAGGATATGAAGTCAAATTTCACGGTGAAAAAATAACTTGGACATTGTTATAGAACAACTGATAATAATAAAAGTGAATTATATTTTTGGTTATTATTACTCTGTGGATGCTTCCGTTGGAATCTGTGTGTTGTTGTAATGATGTGAAGCACTCGGACCCACCACAGCATTCAAAAAATTGCCCTTCCTCCTCTTCTTGCTGCAATCAGGTTTTTTTATCGTGACTTCTTTACTTGCTTTTTAGTTCTTGGGCTTGGCTTGGAGAGAGCAAGGAGGAGAGGGAGGAGAATGATTTTTGTTAAAAATGGGAGCATTCAGTCGTTTTTTTTTACACATATAGATCGTCTAGTCATTAGCGTTTTTTTTTTGTAGACAGAACAGTAAAGGGCCCAGCTTTGTTTTGAAAAAGGGGTTTAATTCGCATCCTTACCCCCCCCCCCCGCCCCCCCCCCCCCCCACCCCCCCCCCCCCCCCCCCCCCCCCCCCCCCCCCCCCCCCCCCCCCCCCCCTCCCACCCTCCCCTCCCTTCCTCCCCCTAATTGAATGATCCTACTGAAATGCCATTCTTTTTATTCATTTTTTTGTTTTATATTGAGGAGAATGGTATAAAAATAATGAAGAATAAGCCTTAATTGCGCTTTTTTTATTTTTTTTTTTTTTTTTTTTTTTTTTTTTTTTTTTTTTACTTCCAGAAGTCCACACGTCTGCTGGTATGCTAAGTTTGTTTTTTGGGTTTTTTGTAAATCTTGGTCCTCTGTTCCAATCGGGACACACCAATGGCCTACTTCTTACGAAATAGCTGAAACAGGATTTAACGTGTTTGGTGAGCAAGTTGTTCTGGCAATTACGATTGGAACACAGGGGGCCTCGGGTTTTTTTTTGGTTTTTACAGTCTCAATCCGAAGGACCTTTAAGGCAGAGTGGAGTTGGAGTGAGAAGACAACTGTTGTTAACGCCTAGGGTAAAAAAATCCTTCTCTCTCGGAAGGGGGAATCGAACCCAGGTCGTCAAATTGCGCAGCGCAATGTTCTGACCACTAGGCTATTATCCTGTCCTTAGAGCCTTGCGCTGGTGAATCTGATGATCCCCGGGAGAACAAGTCCACTAACCGAGGTTTGCCACTACCGGGTTTTAGGGATTTTACCTGGGGTGTGTAGTGAACAGTGTTACTGATTCCTTTCCGCATACCCCATTCCCAAAGTTTTTCGGGATGAGAATAGGAAACCCATAAAAATAAAAAAAAGTCCCGTGCGCGAACGCAGTACAGCCAGGAACATTTTGCGGGGGCACACATTAAAAAACCCTTTTTGTTTCGCACTCTTTCGGAGAAAAGAGTAGGCCCATTTCTGTTTGCAGGTCGGAATAAGAATAGTATGATTTTTTTGTTTTTTTTTTTTTTTAAAAACGCGAAAAATACATGCACACTCAGTGGTGGCGCGGTTTAGACACCTATCCCCCGGAACGACTAAGTCGGAATGCGGCATACCTTTTTAATGGGGGGGTGGAATGATTAGGGTGGATGGGAATGGGGGAGAGTGGGGGGGGAAAAAAAAAATGGAAACGGGTGGGGGGTGTGGAATAAGGGGAGTGGGAGGGGGGGGTGGAAGTCGTGGTGGGTGGGGGTAAGGGAAATGGGGGGGGGTGAAGGAATGGGGGGATGGATGGGTTGAGGTGTGGTGAATGAAGGAATGGAGGGAATGGAGGTGGTGGGGGGAGGGGGAAGGTAAATGGGAAAGGATATGGGTGGGAGATGGGGTGTTGGGGAAGGGGTTGGTGGATGGGTGGATGGGGTCGGGTGTGGGAAAGATGGGTGGAGATTGGATGAGGGGGGGTGGAAGGAAGTGGATAATGGAAGATTAGATATGGGGTGGGGGGGGGGTGGGGGTGGGAAAGGGAGAGGGAAGAATGGGGTATTTGGAATATATTGATTGGGAGACGAAGTATTGAGAATGGAATGTGTGGGATGGGGAGAAGATGTATGGAAAGGAAAGGTGGATGAGAAAAGGGGAGTGGTATGGACGAGGTGAAAGTGTGGGTGGGGCTGGGAATGGGGGAAGGGAAGGTGGGTGGGAATGGGGGGTAGGGATATAGGGTGTGTATTTTTTGTTGCAATGTTTTGCATATGCAAATCTCACCATTGGTGAGCTCAATTAAATTATGCTAGAACAAAGCAAAACCAAAATAACAAAATAATAAACAGGAATCTTTTTGCACTAGTGGTGATGCGTGTTGTTTTGTGTGTGATAGTAGTGGGCTGTTTTCTGTATATGCTCTGTTATGTCAACATGTTACATTCAAGTATGGCCTGGGGTAAAATAATGATGTTTTTAGTTTGCTACAGGATTAGGCACAATCCAACAATTCTTCTTCTTTTCTCCCTCTTAGTCCAACACTCGGACAAACTACTGTCTGTCATATGAGCGAAAATAGAAAAAAAATGTGTTTTGCGCTGCCGTTAAACGCCTGACCAAGTCAGGGCCCACCAGTTGCATTCATCTTTGGAGTGTCGTAGGTGGGAGATAAAATTATTGTTATCTTTATAAGTCTTTTGTAGGGGGGAAAAAAGAAAAATAAAAAAAAGAAAAAAAAAAGAAAGAGAAAAGGAAAAAAAAAAAGGAAGAAGAAAAAGAAGAAAAAAGGGAAAGGAGGGAGAAATGGGATCAAAGACGGCAGATAAAAAAAAAAATAAAAAAGGCATATTTTTAAAGAAAGAATCTTGGTGACAGGAAGGAAAAATGAACTAGATCAGGAAAATAAAAAAAGAGGAGAGGAGTGATCAGAAGAAAAGAAAAAAAGAGGGAATTCCTTGCACAGAATTTCTGAAGGTTGGGAATGCCATTTATACTGTACAGGCCCCCCCCAGCGCCATTCTTTGGTAGGGGGAAATGGGGTGTGGGTGGGGGGGGTGTGGGGGGGGGAGGGGGGGGATGGGGGGGAGGGGGTTTTTAAGATTTCTGACAATATAGCCTAAAACCAGTTTAGATAATTTTAAAGTTATAGTCATCTGTTAGATAGAAAAAACAAAAGAAGGTCATTCGAAATTTATGCAATATGACTGTTTTAAAAAAAATTATTTTAGTTACATCTTTTATATTTTGGTCTGTTTGTGATCGTTTTTTTACTGTATTCTTGTGATACACATTTTTGACAGCACCGCGTTAGAGCTCCAGCATGCTGCATAAATCATTTATTTCACTGTTGTACATTGGTTAATGCAAAAACGAGGTTTGAATTGGAATGATTTTTGTTCTTTAACTGCTTTATTAACATATTTATTCTGTTATAAATGATGTAGCATGTTCAGAAACAATTAAAGAAAATTGTCTTTTTTTCATGCATTGTTCATGATTTATTAGGCACGGGAGACACGTTTATTTTTTATATGTATTTTTAAGACACGTTCTTATTCATGTATTTTTTTTTTTTATTTGTGTGTCGGTGTGTGTGTACGTGTGTGTGTGTGTGTGTTGTGGTGTGTGTGTGTGTGTGTGGGTGTGTGTGTGTGTGTTGTGTGGTGTTGTTGGGTTGTGTGTGGGTGTGTGTCGTGTGTAGTAAGCTGTGTTACTCTTATTTAAATTGTATTGCATTTTCAGTTTCAAAACACAACTTCAGTAAATATAAAATTCTCTCTCTCTCTCCTCTCTCTCCTCTCTCTCTCCTCTCTCTTCTCTCTCTCTCTCCTCTCTTCTCTTCTCTCTTCTTCATACACCTACCTTCATACTACATTACCCACCCTCCCACCCATCTAATCATATCATCTATCTATCTATCTATCTATCTATCTATCCTTCTTTATCTATCCTATCGATACTATCTTCTGTTCTATCTGTCTATCTGTCTATTCTATCTATCTATCTATCTATTATACTATCCTAAAGGGATAGCCTAGTGGTCTGAACACTGCGCTCGCAATTTGAACGACCTGGGTTCGATTCCTTGTTTCGATGGGGATGTTCAACCCGGAGTTAATTCTCCAGTGCTGACTCCATTGCCCCAAAAGTGTTTTCGATGAGACTTTAACGCATGCCCCGTGTGTGCGAACGCACGCAGAACATCTTGCTCACCACTTTAAATCTGTTACACTCATACGTATGAGTTAGGCCATTGTGTGGCGGTGGGAACAGATGACAAGATTGACAAAAATGCATTTCGCACGGGGACTGGATAAAAAAAAGCACACGAGTGCTGATCCATTCATCCATTGATATAAATGAATCAAAACAAAAAAAAAAAAGATTTCATCTCTCTTCTCTCTCTAAAGCCTGTTGACTCTGTTCAGCGACAGCCTTTGTTCGATGTTATGAATCAGCTTGGAATACAGGGTGAAATATGTAAATGCTGTTATTGCTATGTGATGAATCTGTCGTGTCTTGTGTACGTGTAGAGGACAGACTTACTGATTTTTTTGATTGTTTCCATAGGTTGATGACAGAGGGATGTTTATTGAGTCCGATTTTGTTGTCCATGTATGTAAACGAAATAGCGTCTGTAGTTGACAACAATGGTCTTCATGGTGTTCAGTTTTTTGCCGGGTTTACTGGAATTTTATCTCTTTTGTTGCCGATGGAAAATAGTTCTGTTGTCCAGATACGTGCAGTTGTTTACAAAAATCAAATCAACAATTTAGAATTGCATGTAAAAAATTGTTTTCTTGAAGGTTAACACGATAAGCCTAAAAGTTATGAGATTTTTCGAAAAGGTGATTTTTGGGCAAGATTGAAAAATGGAAACTTGGATGCAGTACACTAGAAGTGAGTGAGATGATACCAGTTATTAGGATTTGTGTTTACCACAAAAATGAGTGTAAACAGAGGTGTGGATGCTCTTGCAATGAAAAGGGAGACGTGCCATGTGTTCAATGTGTAAAACATATATCAAACTAAAAGTCATTACTAAGGATTGGCGTTTTTTTTCACATTTTGATGCGCAGGGTACTGCCAATTCTTTTGTATGGTTCTGAGATGTGGGGACTTCAGAGATGAGAAATATTGAAAAGATACATACATTTGCATGTAAACGTTTTCTAAGTGTACCGCTCGGGTTACCAAATAAGTTTGCTTTATGGACTCTTCTTAGAGTACGAGAAACAGGACGTTTATCCATTATATTATTTAAATTAGTGCAGATCAGGAGTATTCGATATTGGTTTTGGCTTTTAAAAATGGATACGAATAGTAACTTCCTAAGAGGCATATCTAATGCTCACTACGATGGATGAAATTGGTTAAAACATGTTGGGTAACTTTACTTAAAAATGTTTTGTTTTAATCTTGGATTTGGGCATGTATGGGCCCAAACAAAGGAGGTGAGTTGGCTGGGAGCAATCTTTTATTTCCACTGTTTAAGCAAAGAATGAAAGATGTTTATATCAAGAGTGGATGGGTCGAGTCATGGGTCAAAGACATATATCAAACCTATAGACTGTTTAAAAGTAATTTTGAATGGGAACAGTATTTTGAATACATGGATAAAAAAAAGTTTTAGGGGGCTGTTTAGTTTAAAAATTCGTCTTGGCGTTTCTACCGATTAAAGGATCAGTTTTCAGAAGAAAATTTTTAAAAAGAATACGGACTAAAATGTGTAATTTTTGTAATGTACTGGAAGATGGGAGCACTTTAAAAAAGGGCTTGTAAATTTTTATGATAATCTAAGGGATAAATATTTAGACCCCCCAGATTAAACCCCAATACAAATTTGCTGGAAATATGGTTCCCATTACAGCCAAAAACGGCCCAAAATTTTAGCCTTTATCCCTTTTTAATCTTTAAAAGGACGGCAAAGGGTTTTATTGAGAACTTGGGGGGGAAATTTACTATGAGAATTTTGATTACTCAAAGAGGTCATTTGTTCAAAAGGGATTAAGAAGAACCCATTTTCCCCATTGTTCAAGCCTTGTCAGTCGCCACATATGTTATAAAAGCAACTTTTGTTTTGCTTTATTACGCTTTTTTTTGCTTTGCCCCCGCTTTGTAGGGCCCCATTCTAGGGGTGGAGGCCCCGAAGGGAAAAACATTGTTCATTTTTCCCCCGTTCATTGGGTTTTCTCTCTCTCTTCTTCTCCCCCCTTTTCCCCCTCTCTCCCCTCTCCCTCTCCTCTCTCTCTCTCCCCCTCTCTCTCTCTCTCTCTCTCTGTTTTGAGGTGTGGGGGTGACCAGTTTTTTTTTTCCCAAACTGCTGGTCTTTAGTTAAATGCCCAAAAAAAAAACCCCCCAAATGATGCACATTAATGGCACAGTTTTGCCCCTCAGAATTTTCAAAAAACGATGACACTGGGGCCTTTGGCCTTTTGTTCAAAGTTTCAAAACCCCTCACGCTCTGTTTTAAAGGAATAAAAGGCCCCCCCCCTACAATACTTCAAGGCTAAAAGTCAAGTTAAAAAATTTAAATCAAAAAAAACTTTTAAACATCCATGGGAAAGGGGAAAAATTTCAATACTGAGAGGCTTTTTGAAACGAATTTATAATCAATGGCCAAGCAAAAAAAAAAAATTTAGTTAAAACAACATTCGGAAAGTAGAGAAACCCCCCCTAAATATCTAAAAAATAAGGGGTTATCAAAACATTTTCTGGCCTGGTTGTGTATAGGTTAAAAGCCCCTGAACACAACGAAAGTTGG
>CM060345.1:4692352-4703778 GCA_030674155.1 Stramonita haemastoma | reverse complement strand
GCACAAAAATTAATTTGTGCAAGGGGGTCTATCCCTAGCAAACGTCCACCCCCAATTTTGCCCAAAATCAGTGTACAGGGGGGCATATGCTAGGGATTTTAAGGTATATATATATATATATATATATATATATATATATATATATTATATATATATATATATATATATCCCAGTTCGTATCTTCACATAGCTGATCATCCAGTTTCATAATCATTAATTTCTATACTATCAATTTTTGTATGCATGTTAAATCCCGTTCCGCTTTTCGTGAGAGTAGGCCATTGTGTGCTGGTGGGAACAGATAAGATTTATAAAAATGCATACACAAGGGGACTGGATGAAAAAACACATGACTGCTTATTCCATTATCCTCAATATAAAAGAACAAAATAAATAAATAAAATAAAACGCACTTTCACACAAAAGAAAGACAGAGACAGGGACACAGAGAGAAGAGAGAAAAATGATAGTGAATGAAATGGACAGAAGGAATCGGGAGACGGTTAACTCACCTGTTAATTAGTACATGCAGTTGACCATACTTTCTTTTCCACAAATCAATTGGATTCAACATTGAAAACATCTTTAAAAGTATGCAGCTCACCTGAATCCCCGTTGGAGGGGAATTTCCCCCTGGAGTTAACATCGGTGCTGACTCCACTCTCCCCAAAAGTCCCTCGGATGAGACTAAAAAACCGAGGCCCCCGTGTGAAAACACACGCAGAACATCTTACGCACACGTTAAATCATGTTTCGCTTTTCGTAATGAGTAGGTGTATGCTGGTGGGAACAGATGACAAGATTTACAAAACTGCATACACACGAGACTGGATGTAAAAAAGCACATGAGTTGCTTTATACTGTTATCCTTGATATAAAAATAATAAAACAATGAATAAATAAATGGATAGATAAATAAATAAATAAACAAATTTGAACTGTGTTTCAGATGACTTCAGCCTATCGTGATGCACACAGCCCTCGAGCACAACCTGTGCTCAGTTCAAACCTAGGGCACCTCTCCAACGCAGAAATGGACACTGGTGATCCCGCGGGTGCAGTGTGGTGCAACACCAGACAGTTACGAAGCCAGCAGCAGACAGAGCAGTGACCTGTGTGGAGAAAACCTGGGTGGACATAGTGGACACTGTCCTGCCACACACGAACACCCCCAGCAAGACTCTCCTCACCTCCGTCAGCTGACCCGATGCAGTCTCACCACTGTGCACAGCCATACTGGACAACGGCCTCACTTTGTTCAGAGTGTGGAAAATCTTTCCAGACCAAATCTGATTTAAACAACACAAGTTTAATCCATACAGGACAAAAGCCACACATGTGTTCAGAGTGTGGAGAATCTTTCAGTCAAAAAGTCATTTAAAGAGACACAAGTTAATCCATACAGGACAAAAGCCACACATGTGTTCAGAGTGTGGAGAATCTTTCCGGACCAAATTTATTTTAAATACACACAAGTTAATCCATACAGGACAAAAGCCACACATGTGTTCAGCCTGTGGAGAATCTTTCACTCACAAAAGTACTTTAAACAGACACAAGTTGATCCATACAGGACAAAGGCCTCACATGTGTTCAGAGTGTGGAAAATCTTTCCGGACAAAATCTGATTTAAACAGACACAAGTTAATCCATACAGGACAAAAGCCACATATGTGTTTAGAGTGTGGAAAAGCTTTCAGTCATGAAAAGGATTTAAGCAGACACAAGTTAATCCATACAGGACAAAAGCCACACATGTGTTTCAGAGTGTGGGGATACATTCAGTCACAAAAGTAGTTTAAACAGACACAAAATTAATCCATAGGGGACATAAGCCACACATGTGTTCAGAGTGTGGAAAATCTTTCATTCACAAAAGTAATTTAAAGAGACACAAGTTAATCCATACAGGACAAAAGCCACATGAACATCCCCAGCAAGACTGTCCACACCTCCCACAGCTGAATGGATACAGTCTCACCACTGTGCACAGCCATACTGTGACTGAGCACAATGGATGCCGTCCTCAGAGTATGACCCTGCATCGCCAAGATCACACCACATATGTGAGTGAAGCGAATGTCAGTGATGTGGCAGAATATGTTCCTGGTACAAGTGGTTTCGCTGTGGATGCACCCGAATCCACAGTAGACACAACTGGATCCAAACCGAAGACGACAGTCTCTGCTCCAAGCAGGATTCTATCACACCAGACTTCATGCGCACATACAGAGCGTGTGGCAGGATACCCCAGCGAGACGGACATACCCAGCAACGACACCCCTACCCACAGAGATAACCCAGGGAGCCATGACTCCAGTACCAGTGAGATCATCCTCCATGACTCCACCTGGCCAGGCATGGCAAGGAGTGCGTGTGAGGGTGATGCAGCTGAGGCCAGTGTTGGGGATGTGTGTGGAAGGCGTGACGCTGAAGGATACAGCAGTGCACAGGGACACTCTGGGGTGAACAATGAGGACAAGCAAGTCAGCGCCAGGGACGACGCAGAAATGGACAAGTGCGGTACTGAGCTCGCTTACACCAGCCTGTGGTGAGCAACAGTCCAACCTGGAGTATAGGGAAAGGAGAGACACTGTCACCTGGTGAAAGTGACTGTCACCATGATGTCAGTGACTGTCACCATGATGTCAGTGACTGTCACCATGATGTCAGAGACTGTCACCGCAGCAGCCCCCCTGAGATCAACCATGATGTACCTACTGCTGATGATGACTGCGTGACTCCACAAACACACTGTGACGCTACTGCTACTCTGGTTACAGGAATATTGGGGAAGCATAGAGAGCCAAATCAGCATGCGTGTGTAGTGTGTGGTGAAGTGTGGGTGCCCACAGTCGCTTCAGAGGAGGATACTATGTGGAATCATTCAGAAACAGAGCCACGTGTCTGTGAAAAGTGTAGACTGATGCTCAGGAAGGAAACACCGTTAAAGACTCCCATGATTTTTGATACTGGGAAAAAGACATACATGTATGATGATTGGTGTCGGCAGAAGAAATGTTGTTATGGTAACTTATTAATCCACAGTCAGCAGGACCCTTATGCCTGCACAGTCTGGAGGGAATCATTTGAAAGTGAGTCGCCTTTGAAACAGCATCTCTCAGTTCATACGAAAGAAAAGCTTCACATGTGTACAGACTGTGGAAAGTCATTTAGACGAAAGTCAGTTTTAAATAAACACAAACGAATCCATACAGGACAAAGGCCTCACATGTGTTCAGAGTGTGGAAAATCTTTCCGAGACAAATGTGAGTTAAACAGACACAAGTTGATCCATACAGGACAAAAGCCACACATGTGTTCAGAGTGTGGAAAAGCTTTCACAGACAAAAGAAATTTAAACAGACACAAGTTGATCCATACAGGACAAAAGCCACACATGTGTTCAGAGTGTGGGGAATCTTTCAGTCACAAAAGTACTTTAAACAGACACAAGTTAATCCATACAGGACAAAAGCCACACATGTGTTCAGAGTGTGGAAAATCTTTCAGTCGAAAAAGTACTTTAAACAGACACAAGTTAATCCATACAGGACAAAAGCCACACCTGTTTTCAGAGTGTGGAGAATCTTTTACTCACAAAAGTAATTTAAATACACACAAATTAATCCATACAGGACAAAAGCCACACATGTGTTCAGAGTGTGGGGAATCTTTCCAGACCAAATCTCATTTAAATACACACAAGTTGATCCATACAGGACAAAAGCCACACATGTGTTCAGACTGTGGAAAAGCTTTCAAAGACAAAAGAAATTTAAACAGGCACAAGTTAGTTCACACAGGACAAAAGCCACACATGTGTTCAGACTGTGGAAAAGCTTTCAGTCATGAAAATGATTTGAGCAGACACAAATTAATCCATATAGGACAAAAGCCACATGGATGTTCAGAGTGTGGAAAAACTTTCCGGACCAAATCTCATTTAAATACACACAAGTTAATCCATACAGGACAAAAACCATACATGTGTAGGGAGTGTGGGGACACATTCAGTCACAAAGGTACTTTAAATAGACACAAATTAATCCATAGGGGACAAAAGCCGCACATGTGTTCAGAGTGTGGAAAATCTTTCACTCACAAAAAGTAATTTAAAGAGACACAAGTTAATCCATACACGACAAAAGCCACATGAACACCCCCTGCAAGACTGTCCAGCCTCTGTCAGTTGACTCGATACAGTCTCACCACTGTGCACAGCCATACCGTGACTGAGCACAATGGATGCCATCCTCAGAGTATGACCCTGCATCGCCAAAATCACACCAAATATGTGAGTGAAACGAATGTCAGTGATGTGGCAGAATATGTTCCTGGTACAAGCGGTTTCACTGTGGATGCACCCGAATCCACAGTAGACACAACTGGATCCAAACCGAAGACGACAGTCTCTGCTCCAAGCACGATTCCATCACACCAGACTTCATGCGGACATACAGAGCGTGTGGCAGGATACCCCAGCGAGACGGACATACCCAGCAACGACACCCCTGCCCACAGAGATAACCCAGGGAGCCATGACTCCAGCACCAGTGAGATCATCCATGGCTCCACCTGGCCAGGTATCGCTAGGAGAGCGTGTGAGGGTGATGCAGCTGAGGCCAGTGTTGGGGATGTGTGGGGAAGGCGTGACGCTGAAGGATACAGCAGTGCACAGGGACACTCTGGGGTGAACAATGAGGACAAGCAAGACAGCGCCAGGGACGACGCAGAAATGGACAAGTGCGGTACTGAGCTCGCTTTACACCAGCCTGTGGTGAGCAACAGTCCAACCTGGAGTATAGGGAAAGGAGAGACACTGTCACCTGGTGAAAGTGACTGTCAGCATGATGTCAGTGACTGTCACCATGATGTCAGTGACTATCACCACAGCAGCCCCCGTGAGATCAACCATGATGTACCTACTGCTGCTGATGATGACTGCGTGACTCCACAAACACACTGTGACGCTGCTGCTACTCTCATTACAGGAATATTGGGGAAGCATAGAGAGCCAAATCAGCATGCGTGTGTAGTGTGTGGTGAAGTGTGGGTGCCCACAGTCGCTTCAGAGGAGGATACTATGTGGAATCATTCAGAAACAGAGCCACGTGTCTGTGAAAAGTGTAGACTGATGCTCAGCAAGGAAACACCGTTAAAGACTCCCATGATTTTTTATACTGGGAAAAAGACATACATGTATGATGATTCATGTCGGCAGAAGAAAATGTTGTTATGGTAACTTATTAATCCACAGTCAGCAGGACCCTTATGCCTGCACAGTCTGGAGGGAATCATTTGAAAGTGAGTCGCCTTTGAAAACAGCATCTCTCAGTTCATACGACAGAAAAGCTTCACATGTGTACAGACTGTGGAAAGTCATTTAGACGAAAGTCAGTTTTAAAATAAACACAAACGAATCCATACAGGACAAAAGCCACACATATGTTCAGAGTGTGGAAAAGCTTTCACAGACAAAAGAAATTTAAACAGACACAAGTTGATCCATACAGGACAAAAGCCACACATGTGTTCAGAGTGTGGAAAAGCTTTCACAGACAAAAGAAATTTAAACAGACACAAGTTGATCCATACAGGACAAAAGCCACACATGTGTTCAGAGTGTGGAAAATCTTTCCAGACCAAATCTGATTTAAACAGACACAAGTTGATCCATACAGGACAAAAGCCACACATGTGTTCAGAGTGTGGAGAATCTTTCAGTCAAAAAAGTCATTTAAAGAGACACAAGTTAATCCATACAGGACAAAAGCCACACATGTGTTCAGTGTGTGGAAAATCTTTCCGGACCAAATCTGATTTAAACAGACACAAGTTAATCCATACAGGACAAAAGCCACATATGTGTTTAGAGTGTGGAAAAGCTTTCAGTCATGAAAAGGATTTAAGCAGACACAAGTTAATCCATACAGGACAAAAGCCACACATGTGTTCAGAGTGTGGGGATACATTCAGTCACAAAAGTAGTTTAAACAGACACAAATTAATCCATAGGGGACAAAAGCCACACATGTGTTCAGAGTGTGGAAAATCTTTCACTCACAAAAGTAATTTAAAGAGACACAAGTTAATCCATACAGGACAAAAGCCACATGAACATCCCCAGCAAGACTGTCCAGACCTCCCACAGCTGAATGGATACAGTCTCACTACTATGCACAGCCATACCGTGACTGAGGGAAATGGATGCCGTCCTCAGAGTATGACCCTGCATCGCCAGGATCACACCACATATGTGAGTGAAACGAATGTTAGTGATGTGGCAGAATATGCACCAGGTACAAGTGGATTCACTGTGGATGCACCCGAATCCACAGTAGACACAACTGGATCCAAACCAAAGACGACAGTCTCTGCTCCAAGCAGGATTCCATCACACCAGACTTCATGCGGACATACAGAGCCTGTGGCAGAATACCCCAGCGAGATGAACATACCCAGCGATGACACCCCTGCCCACAGAGATAACCCAGGGAGCCATGACTCCAGTACCAGTAAGATCATCATCCATGACTCCACCTGGCCAGGCATGGCTAGGAGTGCGTGTGAGGGTGATGCAGCTGAGGCCAGTGTTGGGATGTGTGGGGAAGGCGTGACGCTGAAGGATACAGCAGTGCACAGGGACACTCTGGGGTGAACAATGAGGACAAGCAAGACAGCACCAGGGACAAGGCAGAAATGGACAAGGACGGTACTGAGCTAGCTTTACACCACCTGTGGTGAGCAGCAGTCCAACCTGGAGTATAGGGAAAGGAGAGACACTGTCACCTGGTGAAAGTGACTGTCACCATGATGTCAGTGACTGTCACCATGATGTCAGTGACTGTCACCATAATGTCAGTGACTGTCACCATGATGTCAGTGAATGTCACCGCAGCAGCCCCCCCTGAGATCAACCATGATGTCCCTACTGCTGATGATGACTGCGTGACTCCACAAACACACTGTGACGCTACTGCTACTCTGGTTACAGGAATATTGGGGAAGCATAGAGAGCCAAATCAGCATGCGTGTGTAGTGTGTGGTGAAGTGCGGGTGCCCACAGTGACTTCAGAGGAGGATACTATGTGGAATCATTCAAAAACAGAGCCACGTGTCTGTAAAAAGTGTAGACTGATGCTCAGCAAGGAAACACCGTTAAAGACTCCCATGATTTTTGATACTGGGAAAAAGACATACATGTATGATGATTGGTGTCGGCAGAAGAAATGTTGTTATGGTAACTTATTAATCCACAGGCAGCAGGACCCTTATGCCTGCACAGTCTGGAGGGAATCATTTGAAAGTGAGTCACCTTTGAAACAGCATCTCTCAGTTCATACGACAGAAAAGCTTCACATGTGTACAGACTGTGGAAAGTCATTTAGACGAAAGTCAGTTTTAAATAAACACAAACGAATCCATACAGGACAAAGGCCTCACATGTGTTCAGAGTGTGGAAAAGCTTTCCGGACCAAATCTGATTTAAACAGACACAAGTTAATCCATACAGGACAAAAGCCACACATGTGTTCAGAGTGTGGAAAATCTTTCCGAGACAAATGTGAGTTAAACAGACACAATTTGATCCATACAGGACAAAAGCCACACATGTGTTCAGAGTGTGGGGAATCTTTCAGTCACAAAAGTACTTTAAACAGACACAAGTTGATCCATACAGGACAAAAGCCACACATGTGTTCAGAGTGTGGAGAATCTTTCCGGACCAAATCTCATTTAAATACACACAAGTTGATCCATACAGGACAAAAGCCACACATGTGTTCAGAGTGTGGGGAATCTTTCAGTCACAAAAGTACTTTAAAGAGACACAAGTTAATCCATACAGGACAAAAGCCACACATGTGTTCAGAGTGTGGAAAATCTTTCAGTCAAAAAAGTACTTTAAACAGACACAAGTTAATCCATACAGGACAAAAGCCACACATGTTTTCAGAGTGTGGAGAATCTTTTACTCACAAAAGTAATTTAAATACACACAAATTAGTCCATACAGGACAAAAGCCACACATGTGTTCAGAGTGTGGGGAATCTTTCCGAACCAAATCTCATTTAAATAGACACAAGTTAATCCATACAGGACAAAAGCCACACATGTGTTCAGACTGTGGAAAAGCTTTCACAGACAAAAGAAATTTAAACAGGCACAAGTTAATTCACACAGGACAAAAGCCACACATGTGTTCAGACTGTGGAAAAGCTTTCAGTCATGAAAATGATTTGAGTAGACACAAATTAATCCATATAGGACAAAAGCCACATGGATGTTCAGAGTGTGGAAAAACTTTCCGGACCAAATCTCATTTAAATACACACAAGTTAATCCATACAGGACAAAAACCATACATGTGTAGGGAGTGTGGGGACACATTCAGTCACAAAGGTACTTTAAATAGACACAAATTAATCCATAGGGGACAAAAGCCGCACATGTGCTCAGAGTGTGGAAAATCTTTCACTCACAAAAGTAATTTAAAGAGACACAAGTTAATCCATACAGGACAAAAGCCACATGAACACCCCCAACAAGACTGTCCACACCTCCGTCAGTTGACTCGATACAGTCTCACCACTGTGCACAGCCATACCGTGACTAAGCACAATGAATGCCATCCTCAGAGTATGACCCTGCATCGCCAAGATCACACCACATATGTGAGTGAAACGAATGTCAGTGATGTGGCAGAATATGTTCCTGGTACAAGCGGTTTCACTGTGGATGCACCCGAATCCACAGTAGACACAACTGGATCCAAACCGAAGACGACAGTCTCTGCTCCAAGCACAATTCCATCACACCAGACTTCATGCGGACATACAGAGCGTGTGGCAGGATACCCCA
Source organism: Stramonita haemastoma (assembly GCA_030674155.1). NCBI lineage: Eukaryota > Metazoa > Mollusca > Gastropoda > Neogastropoda > Muricidae > Stramonita > Stramonita haemastoma. The sequence continues at coordinate 4,694,912 of CM060345.1, read as the reverse complement.
GCGAGACGGACATACCCAGCAACGACACCCCTGCCCACAGAGATAACCTAGGGAGCCATGACTCCAGTACCAGTGAGATCGTCCATGGCTCCACCTGGCCAGGTATCGCTAGGAGAGCGTGTGAGGGTGATGCAGCTGAGGCCAGTGTTGGGGATGTGTGGGGAAGGCGTGACGCTGAAGGATACAGCAGTGCACAGGGACACTCTGGGGTGAACAATGAGGACAAGCAAGACAGCGCCAGGGACGACGCAGAAATGGACAAGTGCGGTACTGAGCTAGCTGTACACCAGCCTGTGGTGAGCAACAGTCCAACCTGGAGTATAGGGAAAGGAGAGACACTGTCACCTGGTGAAAGTGACTGTCACCATGATGTCAGTGACTATCACCATGATGTCAGTGACTGTCACCGCAGCAGCCCCCCTGAGATCAACCATGATGTACCTACTACTGCTGCTGATGACTGCGTGACTCCACAAACACACTGTGACGCTGCTGCTACTCTCGTTACAGGAATATTGGGGAAGCATAGAGAGCCAAATCAGCATGCGTGTGTAGTGTGTGGTGAAGTGTGGGTGCCCACAGTCGCTTCAGAGGAGCATACTGTGTGGAATCATTCAGAAACAGAGCCACGTGTCTGTAAAAAGTGTAGACTGATGCTCAGCAAGAAAACGCCATTAAAGACTCCCATGATTTTTGATACTGGGAAAAAGACATACATGTATTGTGATTGGTGTCGGCAGAAGAAATGTTGTTATGGTAACTTATTAATCCACAGTCAGCAGGACCCTTATGCCTGCACAGTCTGGAGGGAATCATTTGAAAGTGAGTCGCCTTTGAAACAGCATCTCTCAGATCATACGACAGAAAAGCTTCACATGTGTACAGACTTTGGAAAGTTATTTAGACGAAAGTCAGTTTTAAATGAACACAAACGATTCCATACAGGACAAAGGCCTCACATGTGTTTAGAGTGTGGAAAAGCTTTCCAGACCAAATCTGATTTAAACAGACACAAGTTAATCCATACAGGACAAAAGCCACACATGTGTTCAGAGTGTGGAAAATCTTTCCGAGACAAATGTGAGTTAAACAGACACAAGTTGATCCATACAGGACAAAAGCCACACATGTGCTCAGAGTGTGGAAAAGCTTTCACAGACAAAAGAAATTTAAACAGACACAAGTTGATCCATACAGGACAAAAGCCACACATGTGTTCAGAGTGTGGAGAATCTTTCCGGACCAAATCTCATTTAAATACACACAAGTTAATCCATACAGGACAAAAGCCACACATGTGTTCAGAGTGTGGAGAATCTTTCCGTCACAAAAGTAATTTAAATACACACAAGTTAATCCATACAGGACAAAAGCCACACATGTGTTCAGAGTGTGGAGAATCTTTCCGTCACAAAAGTAATTTAAATACACACAAGTTAATCCATACAGGACAAAAGCCACACATGTGTTCAGAGTGTGGGGAATCTTTTCGGACCAAATCTCATTTAAACAGACACAAGTTGATCCATACAGGACAAAAGCCACACATGTGTTCAGAGTGTGGGGAATCTTTCAGTCACAAAAGTACTTTAAACAGACACAAGTTAATCCATACAGGACAAAAGCCACACATGTGTTCAGAGTGTGGAGAATCTTTCCGTCAAAAAAGTAATTTAAACAGACACAAGTTAATCCATACAGGACAAAAGCCACACATGTGTAGGGTGTATGGAAAATCTTTCCGAGACAAAAGTGAGTTAAGTGTACACAAGTTAATCCATACAGGACAAAAGCCACACATGTGTTCAGACTGTGGAAAATCTTTCACTCACAAAAGTAATTTAAACAGGCACAAGTTAATCCATACAGAACAAAAGCCACATATGTGTTTAGAGTGTGGAAATTCTTTCCGGGATAAATGTGATTTAAGCAGACACAAATTAATCCATACAGGACAAAAGCCACACATATGTTCAGACTGTGGAAAAGCTTTCACAGACAAAAGAAGTTTAAATAGGCACAAGTTAATCCATACAGGACAAAAGCCACACATGTGCTAAGAGTGTGGGAACACTTTCCTGCACAAAAGTAATTTAAAGAGACACAAGTTAATCCATTCAGGACAAAAGCCACATATGTGTTGAGACTATGGAAAAGCTTTCACAGACAAAAGAAATTTAAGCAGACACAAGTTAATCCACACATAACAAAATCCACATATATATGTGTTCAGAATGTGGGAAAACATTGGATACAAATTTAGGTTAAACAGACACCAGCTAATCCATACAGGACAAAAACTGAGAGAGAGAGAGAAAAGCAAACAAAAATAAGATATTCTTAATAAATATGTTTAGGCCTGCAAGCACTTTGCCATGGCTATCATCCATACAAAACAGTTGTTGTTTTTTCTCAAGAGTTATTCACTTTCAATACCAGAGCGAATGAGAAAAATAACTATGAAATAGGAAAAGGAACCCACACAGAAAATGCATTAACATGAATAAATGAATGGGCAAACATATAAAATCAGATTTGAAAATAAGCAAATAATAAAGAA
>CM060345.1:4674852-4687352 GCA_030674155.1 Stramonita haemastoma | reverse complement strand
AGAGAGAGAGAGAGACAGACAGACAGACAGACAGACAGACAGACAGACAGACAGACAGACAGACAGACAGACAGACAGACAGACGCACAGACAGACGCACAGACACACAGACACACAGACAGACACACAGAGACAGAGGGAGGGAGGGACGGACAGACAGACAGACAGACAGACAGACAGACAAACAGAGAGTTCGTTTCTATAGTAAAATGCTTTGAACGTATGTCACAAACATTTCCTGCGCACTGTCACGAAACACTGTTCATTTTTCTTTCTCAGAGAGGTCTGAGTGCTGATGGGAATGCTGCTGAACCAGAGATTCAGAGTGTGTCCTATCCGCTGTACCGTCAGTTCATAGGGTGGACATCGTTGGGAAAAGATTGATCAAGTTAGTAGTCTTCTTCTTTTTTTTCTTCTTGTTCTGTTTGTCGTTCTTCTTGTTTTTTGTTTTTCTTTTTTTCGTTCTTGTTCCTCTTCTTGTTCTTGTTGTTCTTGCTTCTTGTTCTTGTTCTTGTTCCTGTTCTTGTTTTTCATCTTCCTGTTTTTGTTATTGTTCTTCTTGTTCTTGTTTTTGTTGTTGTTGTTGTTGTTGTTGTTGTTCTTCTCTTCTTCTTCTTCTTCTTCTCTTCTTCTTCTTCTTCTTCTTCTTCTTCTTCTTCTTCTTCTTCATCATCATCATCATCACTACATCTCTCTCTCTCTCTCTCTCTCTCTCTCTCTCTCTCTCTCTCTCTCTCTCTCTCTCTCTCCTCTCTCTCTCTCTCTCTCTCTCTCTCTCTCTCTCTCTCGGATAGCCTAGTGGTCAGAACATTGCGCTGGCAATTTGAAGACCCGGGTTCGAGTCCGGTCGAGGAAATTTTCTTCCTGGAGTTAACATCAGTGCTGACTCCACTCTCCCCAAAAGTCCTTCGGATGAGACTTTAAACCAAGGCCCCGTGTGCGAACGCACGCAGAACATCTTGCGCACACGTTAAATCCTGTTCCGCTTTTCGTAAGAGTAGGCCGTCGTGTGCCGGTGGGAACAGATGACAATATTTACAAAACTGCATACACACGGGGACCGGATGAAAAAAAGCACATGATTGCTTATTCTGTTATCCTCGATATAAAAGAATAAATCTCTCTCCTCTCTCTCCTCTCTCTTCTCTCTCTCTCTCTCTCTCTCTCTCTCTCTCTCTCCTCTCTCTCTCTCTCTCTCCTCTCTCTCTCTCTCTCTCTCGTTCTCAAATATAATCCATAATTTATTATGGTTAAAAAAAAATCGTGGGTATGGACAAAAATAAGTTACACAATGTGAATCTGCTTACTTATTTTGGTCTCAACAAACTTCTCGGTGTTGACACGAGAACTTTACATGGTTTGATATGTGAAGATTGCCATAGTATTAGATCTACATCAATTCTGCTGTTAGATGCTTCCCTCAGTGGTTTTAATGCTTAAAGATATGAATGACTTCCATAGAAAAGCGCATTGTTTGGTTTAGACACAAGTGGTAAAATCAACTCTTTTTTCCGCCTTTCTTCGGCTAGAGCTCCGAGGTTCACATTATGGTGGGATTTTGCGTATGCGACCAGTTTTTTGCCCACCGCTAAGGTATCCGCATTTCGACTTCGGGGATGATGTCTAGCACAACATCACTGTGCATGCATTTTTGAAATTTTGTAATCCGTTCTTCCTAACCGGCACAAAATGGCCTACTCCTCAGAGAGGCAGATCAGGTTTTTAATGTATGCGCAAGATGTTCTCCCATTGATGGCAACTGGGACCTTGGTTTAAACCCAGGCAGTCAAATCACGAGCGCAACGCTCTAACCACAAGCCTGTCCCGTCCCAACAGGGTTTCAAATAGTATACGAATATATCTATGTGAGCCTGGGTTTCGGTATGTATTGATGTTTCAAGGTAATTTATAATTGCATGCACACTGATGTGTTAGATATACTTCCCGAAATATGTTTATACTTCAGGAATGCTACAAACAACTAGTAGGCTAATTTAAGCCCTGGAACCTCTTGTATAAGTCACCCAACTTTTTACGTACTTGTTTTAGCGGATTCGTGGATGAAGTTCCAATATTTTTTTTCCCAAAACAAGGGAAGTAAATCAATGGAAAAACAAGGAAAGTAAAAAAACAAAAACAGAAAACAAGGGAAGTAAAAGTGAGACGCTACAATGCATGTTTCACCAACGTTAACAAACTGCCTTCTCTGGTAGTTAGAAAAGCTCTGAATAAAAAAGACGTAAATATCCTATCACTAGTGATGTTTCTATCCTTATTGCAGAGCTTTCTGCGAAACTAATGGTTCTAAACGACTTCATCACATTCCTCAGAAACCATGTTCAAATTGCGTTGATTTTGAATATGTATTGTGAGCTTTAAATTCCCCAAGGTAAAACAATACTTTTGGAAAATAATGATTATTGATATTACATTTGTTGTCCATCTGTTATCTATGAAAAAATGGGTGTTGCTTTCTACTGGGTTACTTCTCGTTGGGGTATATTTTTTTTCTCAAATTAAACCGGCAAATAAAGCTAAGACAAGCGTGGGATGTTGAAGAATCACGGTGAACAATTTAGACTTGCCAGAAGGTTATAGGCTAAACTTATAAAAGACATGTCTTATAATAAAACCAATAGGAAAACCAGCAAAAATGCCAGTGTTATTATAACCCAAAACGTCAGAAAATATTAAGAATAAAGACAGTAATAAGCTTCTTTTCACAGTGCCATCTGTTTGCAAAGAAACCCTAAGCTTGGTTTATTGACTCTGATTGGAGGATCTTTGTACAGAATAATGGACAACAAATAAATGTCATTTATTTGCTTACCACTTGTCCTAAAATAAATTGTAGAAATTGTTTCTGACAAAACAAAAAATTCAACGTCTTTTGGAATCATATGTATCATTTTAAAACATTCCTAAACAATGAGCCCCTCTGCAAAATTTTTGAATGCTTGATTATATATATATATATATATATATATATATATATATATATATATATATATATATATATATATATATATATATATATACCATAAAATCCCTAGCATAAGCCCACCATCTAGCAAACGCCCACCCCCACTTTGGGCCAAAAGTTGTGAACAGGGGTAACTACCTAGCAAACGCCCACCCTGCTTTTTTCAAAGAGACTATGCTCACTTTCACTAGGATTTGTGCAGAATGTTCTGAAAGTCATCTTTTCCCCCTTGTTTAGCTTTTCTCTTTCCCATTTTCTTATTCTTTGTCCCCTCTCCTCACTCCACCCACCCCCAACAAAGTGACTTAAAATTACGTCATGCTTTTTTCCATTGACGTCTTTTGTCTGTCAGTGACGTTCCGGTACTTTGACAACGCTTCCTGATGGCTGGGAGTTGGTTCTTGAATCTCTCTGTGCCATTTTTGCAAAATGCCTAAGCAACAGTCTTACACTGTATCTTTCAAATTGGAAGCCCTCCAGTATCTGGAAACAAAGCAGGTAGGAATGTTTCGGATGCCGTGAATTTTCTGTGGATAGGAAGAGGATCAGGAAATGGAGTGAAAACAGAGGTAGACTTGAACAGCAGTAGGGAAAAGACAAACAAAAACGGAAACTGTCTAAAGGACCACCAGTTAGATCTGAACATGTCGACCAAGGTGTGCTGCATTATCTGGAAGATGAAAGGTCTGAAGGACCTACAACTGAAAGCCATGGAACTCGTAGGCCATCTTTGCCTCAAAGTCCATTTTTTCTATTTTCCATCACTTCTACTCACACGACCTTAGGCCGCGGCCATAGTGAACGGGCGACGGGCGGGGTGAAAAATGCTGCCGTCTGAATTACTCTGTGGCCTCACTGAAAACGGCTGTGCGTGGCCATAGTAGAGGGGGCCGGGCCGTTCTTTTTAACCCCTTGTTTTGACGTTCGAGTTGCCGGGTCCAGGGAAAGGAAAATAATCAAGAAAAACTTATTTATGGTGCTTCAAAAATTCTGACCACACAAACTAGTAAATTGACCCTTCCCGATTACATTCCAATGGTTTTGATAAAAGTTTTTGGGGGGATTTTACGTAAAAACACTTTTTATGTCGAACTATTTTCTGTCGATTTGCGTCACTGCCGCAGCCTCATTTTTGTGTCACTCGCAGTCTCGGGGTGACCATATTGTCAGAAAGAGACGGGCCGGGTTGACTATGGCCGCTTTGACGGAGCCGTTCTACCCTCAAAGAGACGGCCGTCAAAACAACGGGAGGGCGGTTTACTATGGCCGTAGCCTAACTTACATGCTTTGGGGTTTTGTATTCACCCAATTACAGGTTGAGCACAAAAATTACTTTGTGCAAGGGGGTCTATCCCTAGCAAACGTCCACCCCCCAATTTTGCCCAAAATCAGTGCACAGGGGGGGCGCATGCTAGGGATTTTAAGGTATATATATATATATAATATATATATATATATTATATATATATATATCCCAGTTCGTATCTTCACATAGCTGATCATTCAGTTTCATAATCATTAATTTCTATACTATCAATTTTTGTATGCATGTTAAATCCCGTTCCGCTTTTCGTGAGAGTAGGCCATTGTGTACTGGTGGGAACAGATAAGATTTATAAAAATGCATACACAAGGGGACTGGATGAAAAAACACATGACTGCTTATTCCATTATCCTCGATATAAAAGAACAAAATAAACAAATAAAATAAAACGCACTTTCACACAAAAGAAAGACAGAGACAGGGACACAGAGAGAAGAGAGAAAAATGATAGTGAATGAAATGGACAGAAGGAATCCAGACGGTTTACTCACCTGTTAATTAGTACATGCAGTTGACCGTACTTTCTTTTCCACGAATATTCAACATTGAAAACATCTTTAAAAGTATGCAGCTCACCTGAATCCCCGTTGGAGGGGACTTTCCCCCTGGAGTTAACATCGGTGCTGACTCCACTCTCCCCAAAAGTCCCTGGATGAGACTAAAAACCGAGGCCCCGTGTGTTTTGCAGAACATCTTACGCACACGTTAAATCATGTTTCGCTTTTCGTAAGAGTAGGTGTATGCTGGTGGGAACAGATGACAAGATTTACAAAACTGCATACACACAGAGACTGGATGTAAAAAAGCACATGAGTGCTTATTCTGTTATCCTCGATATAAAAAGCTAAATAAAACAATAAATGAATAAATAAATAAATAAATAAATAAATAGATAGATAGATAGATAGATAAATAAATGAAAAATAAACAATTTTGAACTGTGTTTCAGATGACTTCAGCCTATCGTGATGCACACAGCCCTCGAGCACAGCCTGTCCTCAGTTCAAACCTAGGGTGCCTCTCCAACGCAGAAATGGACACTGGTGATCCGCAGGTGCAGTGTGGTGCAACAACGGACAGTTACGAAGCCAGCAGCAGACAGAGCAGTGACCTGTGTGGAGGAAACCTGGGTGGACATAGTGGACACTATCCTGCCACACACGAACACCCCCAGCAAGACTCTCCTCACCTCCGTCAGCTGACCCGATGCAGTCTCACCACTGTGCACAGCCATACTGGACAACGGCCTCACATGTGTTCAGAGTGTGGAAAATCTTTCCAGACCAAATCTGATTTAAACAGACACAAGTTGATCCATACAGGACAAAAGCCACACATATGTTCAGAGTGTGGAAAATCTTTCCAGACCAAATCTGATTTAAACAGACACAAGTTAATCCATACAGGACAAAAGCCACACATGTGTTCAGAGTGTGGAGATACTTTCAGTCAAAAAAGTCATTTAAAGACACACAAGTTAATCCATACAGGACAAAAGCCACACATGTGTTCAGAGTGTGGAGAATCTTTCCGGACCAAATTTAATTTAAATACACACAAGTTAATCCATACAGGACAAAAGCCACACATGTGTTCAGAGTGTGGAGAATCTTTTACTCACAAAAGTACTTTAAAGAGACACAAGTTAATCCATACAGGACAAAAGCCACACATGTGTTCAGAGTGTGGAGAATCTTTCACTCACAAAAGTAATTTAAAGAGACACAAGTTGATCCATACAGGACAAAGGCCTCACATGTGTTCAGAGTGTGGAAAATCTTTTAAGACCAAATCTGATTTAAACAGACACAAGTTAATCCATACAGGACAAAAGCCACTCATGTGTTCAGAGTGTGGGGATACATTCAGTCACAAAGGTACTTTAAATAGACACAAATTAATCCATAGGGGACAAAAGCCACACATGTGTTCAGAGTGTGGAAAAGCTTTCACAGACAAAAGTAATTTAAAGAGACACAAGTTAATCCACACAGGACAAAAGCCACATGAACATCCCCAGCAAGACTGTCCACGCCTCCCACAGCTGAATGGATACAGTCTCACCACTGTGCACAGCCATACTGTGACTGAGCACAATGGATGCCGTCCTCAGAGTATGACCCTGCATCGCCAAGATCACACCACATATGTGAGTGAAACGAATGTCAGTGATGTGGCAGAATATGCACCTGGTACAAGTGGACTCGCTGTGGATGCACCCGAATCCACAGTAGACACAACTGGATCCAAACCAAAGACGACAGTCTCTGCTCCAAGCAGGATTCTATCACACCAGACTTCATGCGGACATACAGAGCGTGTGGCAGGATACCCCAGCGAGACGGACATACCCAGCAAAGACACCCCTGCCCACAGAGATAACCCAGGGAGCCATGACTCCAGTACCAGTGAGATCATCCTCCATGACTCCACCTGGCCAGGCATGGCTAGGAGTGCGTGTGAGGGTGATGCAGCTGAGGCCAGTGTTGGGGATGTGTCGGGAAGGCGTGACGCTGAAGAATACAGCAGTGCACAGGGACACTCTGGGGTGAACAATGAGGACAAGCAAGACAGCGCCAGGGACGACGCAGAAATGGACAAGTGCGGTACTGAGCTAGCTTTACACCAGCCTGTGGTGAGCAACAGTCCAACCTGGAGTATAGGGAAAGGAGAGACACTGTCACCTGGTGAAAGTGACTGTCACCATGATGTCAGTGACTGTCACCATGATGTCAGTGACTGTCACCATGATGTCAGTGACTGTCACCGCAGCAGCCCCCCTGAGATCAACCATGATGTACCTACTGCTGATGATGACTGCGTGACTCCACAAACACACTGTGACGCTACTGCTACTCTGGTTACAGGAATATTGGGGAAGCATAGAGAGCCAAATCAGCATGCGTGTGTAGTGTGTGGTGAAGTGTGGGTGCCCACAGTCGCTTCAGAGGAGCATACTGTGTGGAATTATTCAGAAACAGAGCCACGTGTCTGTAAAAAGTGTAGACTGATGCTCAGCAAGGAAACACGTTAAAGACTCCCATGATTTTTGATACTGGGAAAAAGACATACATGTATGATGATTCATGTCGGCAGAAGAAATGTTGTTATGGTAACTTATTAATCCACAGGCAGCAGGACCCTTATGCCTGCACAGTCTGGAGGGAATCATTTGAAAGTGAGTCGCCTTTGAAACAGCATCTCTCAGTTCATACGACAGAAAAGCTTCACATGTGTACAGACTGTGGAAAGTCATTTAGACGAAAGTCAGTTTTAAATAAACACAAACGAATCCATACAGGACAAAGGCCTCACATGTGTTCAGAGTGTGGAAAAGCTTTCCAGACCAAATCTGATTTAAACAGACACAAGTTAATCCATACAGGACAAAAGCCACACATATGTTCAGAGTGTGGAAAATCTTTCCGAGACAAATGTGAGTTAAACAGACACAAGTTGATCCATACAGGACAAAAGCCACACATGTGTTCAGAGTGTGGAAAAGCTTTCACAGACAAAAGAAATTTAAACAGACACAAGTTGATCCATACAGGACAAAAGCCACACATGTGTTCAGAGTGTGGGGAATCTTTCCGGACAAAATCTGATTTAAATACACACAAGTTGATCCATACAGGACAAAAGCCACACATGTGTTCAGAGTGTGGAAAAGCTTTCACAGACAAAAGAAATTTAAACAGACACAAGTTGATCCATACAGGACAAAAGCCACACATGTGTTCAGAGTGTGGGGAATCTTTCAGTCACAAAAGTACTTTAAAGAGACACAAGTTAATCCATACAGGACAAAAGCCACACATGTGTTCAGAGTGTGGAAAATCTTTCAGTCGAAAAAGTACTTTAAACAGACACAAGTTAATCCATACAGGACAAAAGCCACACATGTTTTCAGAGTGTGGAGAATCTTTTACTCACAAAAGTAATTTAAATACACACAAACTAATCCATACAGGACAAAAGCCACACATGTGTTCAGAGTGTGGGGAATCTTTCCAGACCAAATCTCATTTAAATACACACAAGTTGATCCATACAGGACAAAAGCCACTCGTGTGTTCAGACTGTGGAAAAGCTTTCACAGACAAAAGAAATTTAAACAGGCACAAGTTAGTTCACACAGGACAAAAGCCACACATGTGTTCAGACTGTGGAAAAGCTTTCAGTCATGAAAGTGATTTGAGCAGACACAAATTAATCCATATAGGACAAAAGCCACATGGATGTTCAGAGTGTGGAAAAACTTTCCGGACCAAATCTCATTTAAATACACACAAGTTAATCCATACAGGACAAAAACCACACATGTGTAGGGAGTGTGGGGACACATTCAGTCACAAAGGTACTTTAAATAGACACAAATTAATCCATAGGGGACAAAAGCCACACATGTGTTCAGAGTGTGGAAAATCTTTCACTCACAAAAGTAATTTAAAGAGACACAAGTTAATCCATACAGGACAAAAGCCACATGAACACCCCCAGCAAGACTGTCCAGACCTCCGTCAGTTGACTCGATACAGTCTCACCACTGTGCACAGCCATACCGTGACTGAGCACAATGGATGCCATCCTCAGAGTATGACCCTGCATTGCCAAAATCACACCAAATATGTGAGTGAAACGAATGTCAGTGATGTGGCAGAATATGTTCCTGGTACAAGCGGTTTCACTGTGGATGCACCCGAATCCACAGTAGACACAACTGGATCCAAACCAAAGACGACAGTCACTGCTCCAAGCAGGATTCCATCACACCAGACTTCATGCGGACATACAGAGCGTGTGGCAGGATACCCCAGTGAGACGGACATACCCAGCAACGACACCCCTGCCCACAGAGATAACCCAGGGAGCCATGACTCCAGTACCAGTGAGATCGTCCATGGCTCCACCTGGCCAGGCATGGCAAGGAGTGCGTGTGAGGGTGATGCAGCTGAGGCCAGTGTTGGGGATGTGTGGGGAAGGCGTGACGCTGAAGGATACAGCAGTGCACAGGGACAGTCTGGGGTGAACAATGAGGACAAGCAAGACAGAGCCAGGGACGACGCAGAAATGGACAAGTGCGGTACTGAGCTCGCTTTACACCAGCCTGTGGTGAGCAACAGTCCAACCTGGAGTATAGGGAAAGGAGAGACACTGTCACCTGGTGAAAGTGACTGTCACCATGATGTCAGTGACTGTCACCATGATGTCAGAGACTGTCACCACAGCTGCCCCCGTGAGATCAACCATGATGTACCTACTGCTGCTGATGATGACTGCGTGACTCCACAAACACACTGTGACGCTGCTGCTACTCTCGTTACAGGAATATTGGGGAAGCATAGAGAGCCAAATCAGCATGCGTGTGTAGTGTGTGGTGAAGTGTGGGTGCCCACAGTCGCTTCAGAGGAGGATACTATGTGGAATCATTCAGAAACAGAGCCACGTGTCTGTAAAAAGTGTAGACTGATGCTCAGCAAGAAAACGCCATTAAAGACTCCCATGATTTTTGATACTGGGAAAAAGACATACATGTATGATGATTCATGTCGGCAGAAGAAATGTTGTTATGGTAACTTATTAATCCACAGTCAGCAGGACCCTTCTGCCTGCACAGTCTGGAGGGAATCATTTGAAAGTGAGTCGCCTTTGAAACAGCATCTCTCAGTTCATACGACAGAAAAGCTTCACATGTGTACAGACTGTGAAAAGTCATTTAGACGAAAGTCAGTTTTAAATGAACACAAACGATTCCATACAGGACAAAGGCCTCACATGTGTTCAGAGTGTGGAAAAGCTTTCCGGACCAAATCTGATTTAAACAGACACAAGTTAATCCATACAGGACAAAAGCCACACATGTGTTCAGAGTGTGGAGAAGCTTTCCGGACCAAATCTGATTTAAACAGACACAAGTTAATCCATACAGGACAAAAGCCACACATGTGTTCAGAGTGTGGTAAAGCTTTCACAGACAAAAGAAATTTAAACAGACACAAGTTGATCCATACAGGACAAAAGCCACACATGTGTTCAGAGTGTGGGGAATCTTTCCGGACCAAATATGATTTAAATAGACACAAGTTAATCCATACAGGACAAAAGCCACACATGTGTTCAGAGTGTGGAGAATCTTTCAGTCAAAAAAGTCATTTAAAGAGACACAAGTTAATCCATACAGGACAAAAGCCACACATGTGTTCAGAATGTGGAGAATCTTTCCGGACCAAATCTGATTTAAATAGACACAAGTTGATCCATACAGGACAAAAGCCACACATGTGTTCAGAGTGCGGAGAATCTTTCAGTCACAAAAGTACTTTAAACAGACACAAGTTAATCCATACAGGACAAAAGCCACACATGTGTTCAGAGTGCGGAAAATCTTTCCGAGACAAATGTGAGTTAAGTGTACACAAGTTAATCCATACAGGACAAAAGCCACACATGTGTTCAGAGTGTGGGGAATCTTTCCTGACCAAATCTCATTTAAATACACACAAGTTAATCCATACAGGACAAAAGCCACACATGTGTTCAGACTGTGGAAAATCTTTCACTCACAAAAGTAATTTAAACAGGCACAAGTTAATCCATACAGAACAAAAGCCACATATGTGTTTAGAGTGTGGAAAATCTTTCCGGGATAAATGTGATTTAAGCAGACACAAATTAATCCATACAGGACAAAAGCCACACATATGTTCAGACTGTGGAAAAGCTTTCACAGACAAAAGAAGTTTAAATAGGCACAAGTTAATCCATACAGGACAAAAGCCACACATGTGCTGAGAGTGTGGGAACACTTTCCTGCACAAAAGTAATTTAAACAGACACAAGTTAATCCATTCAGGACAAAAGCCACATATGTGTTGAGACTATGGAAAAGCTTTCACAGACAAAAGAAATTTAAGCAGACACAAGTTAATCCACACATAACAAAATCCACATATATATGTGTTCAGAATGTGGGAAAACATTGGATACAAATTTAGGTTAAACAGACACCAGCTAATCCATACAGGACAAAAACTGAGAGAGAGAGAGAAAAGCAAACAAAAATAAGATATTCTTAATAAATATGTTTAGGCCTGCAAGCACTTTGCCATGGCTATCATCCATACAAAACAGTTGTTGTTTTTTCTCAAGAGTTATTCACTTTCAATACCAGAGCGAATGAGAAAAATAACTATGAAATATGAAAAGGAACCCACGCAGAAAATGCATTAACATGAATAAATGAATGGGCAAACATATAAAATCAGATTCGAAAATAAGCAAATAATAAAGAAATGCACACAACAATAGATAAATAACCAATTTAGTGATTAAAAGTAATAAAAAGGACAGATCAATGCAAAGATGTACATAGCCTAGTTCTTAACATTTGCCAGATCAAAAATATCTTTGTCGTGTTATTTTTATAGCGTTTCTAACTGAATGTGTGTGTGTGTGTGTGTGTGTGTGTGTGTGTGTGTGTGTGTGTGTGTGTGTGTGTGTGTGTGTGTGTGTGTATTAGTTATCTCTGCTTTATTTGATTTGTGACCTTGTCCTGGACATCAAACTGAAGCATGTGGCTGCAGATTCCACAAGGTGTTTGCACTCTGATGTTCCTTCTGTAAATTCCTGGAGAGAATCTAGTCTTTCCTGTCTGGTGTGAGTTTACCTGTCCTGGTTAGTTTATCGTTTTACCGGAGTCAACACATGGTTATTCTTTGTTGTTTAGGTGCTGAGTTTCTATCCTACTTCAGGTGATGTTGATAGGGTTCTTCCATCCACTTTGTAGTGACTACTCTGATGATCTGAGGAGTGTTGGTGTGAGGACAGTGTGACTATAGTTATAATCTTGGCATTATTTTTAATGTGTGGCATAGTTTTGATCAACATTTAACCACCAGTGCGGCAACGCGAGTTTCTGTGGACAGTAAGGCTATGTAAACTGTAATAATTATGATGAGAATACAGTTCGTGTTGGAGTGTGTGTGTGTGTGTGTGTGTGTGTGTGTGTGTGTGTGTGTGTGTGTGTGTGGTTTAATTTTTATTATTAAAAAAAACCTATAATAAACAATTAGGATGAAGTCAGATTTCAGGGAAATAACTTGTACATTGTTAGAACAACCTGAAAAAAAGTGATTCTATTTTTGTATAATACTCTGTGTCATGCTTCGTTGAAACTGTGTAATGATTTGA
>CM060345.1:4654852-4669852 GCA_030674155.1 Stramonita haemastoma | reverse complement strand
CCAAACCAAACCAAACCAAACCAAACCAAAACCAAACCCAACAAAGCCAACCAGGCTATATCCCCATTTCCCAGTATACTATAATTAGTTTTTCATGTGTGTCTTCCTTTTAATGTCTGTCCACTAAAAACTGATTTAAGACGAATAAATGGGACGGAAAAGAAAATTTTTTAAAGAAGAAGACAAAAAAAGTGAATGTCGGTGTGTTTGTGTGGACAGGTGAATGGAGGATAATAGAAAAAAAACCCACAGGTCTATCTACCAAGAAAACTGCTTGAACTATACATACAAAAAAAAAAGAACAAAATAGAAGCAAAAAGTAAGATAAATGCTACAGTTTTTCATGTTGATGTCAGGAGATGTGTGTGTTGTACATAGGTTAAAAGTTAAAAGTTAAAGTCTGTCCCGAGCCTAAGCCTAAGGTGCTAATCCCGGTTTCTGTGGGACTGAGAGTCATAGACTCCCCCCTGGATAGGACGCCAGTCTATCGCAGGGTTAACCCCCAACACAAGATTGGTGCCCCTTTTACACCTGGGTGGGGTGAGAAAATAGCTGTAAAGTGCCTTTTCCAAGGGCACAACGCCATAGCCGAAAGCTGGGATTGAACCCGCAACCTTTAGATTACGAGTCCAACGCCCTAACCACTAGACTACAGCGGCTGCTGCAAGTAAACTTGTGTAAGATAAATGCTACAGTTTTTCATGCTGATGTCAGAAGATGTGTGTGTGTGTTGTACCAACAAATAGAAGCAAAAAGTAAGATAAATGCTACAGTTTTTCATGCTGATGTCAGAAGATATGTGTGTGTTGTATCAACAAATAGAAGCGAAAAATAAGATAAATGCTACAGTTTTTCATGCTGATGTCAGGAGATGTGTGTGTTGTACCAACAAATAGAAGCAAAAAGTAAGATAAATGCTACAGTTTTTCATGCTGATGTCAGGAGATGTGTGTGTTGTACCAACAAATAGAAGCAAAAAGTAAGATAAATGCTACAGTTTTTCATGCTGATGTCAGGAGATGTGTGTGTTGTACCAACAAATAGAAGCAAAAAGTAAGATAAATGCTACAGTTTTTCATGCTGATGTCAGAAGATGTGTGTGTTGTACCAACAAATAGAAGCAAAAAGTAAGATAAATGCTACAGTTTTTCATGCTGATGTCAGGAGATGTGTGTGTTGTACCAACAAATAGAAGCAAAAAGTAAGATAAATGCTACAGTTTTTCATGCTGATGTCAGAAGATGTGTGTGTGTGTGTGTTGTATTGTAGGTACCTGGATGAAATGGAGAGTCACCCAGACGCCTGGTTTCGGAAGGAGGTGTCCCAGAAGTGGAGAGAGGCCACGGCAGCTGTGGCTGAGTTTGTGGATGCAGATGCTCAGGACGTCGTGCTGGTGACCAATGCTACTGCTGGTGTGTTAGTGTATACATGGTGGTGGTGGTGGTGGTGTGGTGTGGGGGTTGGGTTGTGTGGGGGGGGGTGGGTGGTGGGAGTGGGGTTGTGTGGGGGGGGGGGTTGTGTGGGGTGGGTGGGGAGTGTGGGTTGGGTGTGGTGGTGGGTGGGGGTGATGTGTGGTGTGTGTGTGGTGTGTGTTGGTGGGTGTGTGTGTGTGTGTGTTGTGGTGTGTGTGTGTGGTGTGGTGTGGTGTGGTGGGTGTGGGGGTGTAGTGTGTGTATGTAGTGTATGTGTGGTGTCACACACACACACACACACACACATACATACATGCACACACGCGCATGCAGACACACACACACACACACGCATGTGAAGACACATACACACACACACACACACACACACACACACACACACACACACACACACACACACACACACACACACACACACACACAAACACACATGTCTAATATCACAGTTTTGTGGAAGGATATTAAACTGAAGAACTACACACAACACACACACACACACACACACACACACACACACACACACACACACACACACACACACACACACACACACACACACACACACTGCAACTGAGATATGTTTTTTGTTTGATTTTAATACCATATAATGACTGCTGGTTTGTTACAGAATTGACAGCTGGTGACATTGATAAAATTTACATGATGCTATAGAATATAATTTCCTGACATTGTTCTGAAGCCTGATAAAAAAAATATGGACTTTTACAATCTGGCAATAATATAATAAAGCAGTTATAATATACTTTTGACACATGAAGCAAAAAATTATGAATATGTTTTGTTTGTGTAAAAAAAGAAAAAAAAAGAAGTGAATTGTGATTGTCTTTTCTGACTATTCAAATCTTTCAGTATCATTTATAAACATTATTGTAGAAAAGAAATTCTGAGATCTTCAGCAACAACAACAAACAACAACAACAACAACAACAGACAAGGCCATGGTAGGAAAAATCATGAGAGATTGTGGAAAGACTGAAAGGAAAAAGTAAGTTTGAGTAGGTTGTATCAAAACAACCCCCCCAAACCCCCCCCCAAAAAAAACAACAACAACAAAACTCCCCCCCAAACCCCCAAAGCCACCAAGCTATACAACCAGGATATGTGTGTGTATGCATGCTGCACACAGCTGTCAGTTTCCCCACTTTCAGCTCCTCTCAGCTGCTAATTAACCCATCCTACCCCAGCCCAGCTGGGGGCCAGCTGGTGCTATTTTTAGCGGGAGCTGACCACACAAGGACAAGGTAAAAGGAAGGAGCGCGCTAAATTTAGCACTCTTGACTAAGCGCTACTGAGTGATGTTAGATTTGTGCACTGTGTGCATACCGTCTAATTCATCCTAACCAGGAAGCATCGTAAGACTTCAAAGTACATTGGCTGTTTTTTTTAATAACCCGGCCATATGAGCAGTCACACTGTGATGTTACTGGTGATTGTAGGTTGTTATGCTTAGATTGACACACATGACCTTGGCAGTGCGTGAAGACAGTGGTAACGTAATAATTATATTCATGGATCGTGATATATTGTTTGTATTTTTTTGTTTTTGTTTTCTATTTTGTACTACTTTATGTCACAGCAGATTTCTCTGCGTGAAATTCGGGCTGCTCTCTCTCCCCGGGGAGAGCGCGTCGCCACAAGTGCAGTGCCTACCCAGAACTAAAATTGAAAATGAGAGAAACCCCCCACCCCCCACCCCCCACCCCACCACCAAATTCCAGACCTCACAATATAAGATAAAACAAAAAAACCAAGACAGTACAACATATGGTCAATTCAGACAGACAATAAGTAACGAAGGAAACAAAGTAACAACAAGCCTAAGAGTAACAATTTTGCAAAGCGTAGCAACTCTAATATAACGTATGCTGAGACACACAAGAGCATTTCATGGCTGAAGAGAATAATTATAACATGTCAAGGCATAATAATATGTTAATGTCGACCTTGACACTTTGCTTATGTAATGAACTGACACATTTTTTGCCTAAGCCAACACAACATAAAATGACGACAACAAAACTACCCATCAGAAATTTATTTATTTTTCTATTTTATACCACTTTATGTCACAGCAGATTTCTCTGCGTGAAATTCGGGCTGCTCTCCCCGGGAAGAGCACGTCGCCACAAATGCAGCGCCAATCCAATTTTTTTTTTTTATATTAAATTTTCCCCCCTCAGGGATGGTGTCTAAACACAACACCTGTGTGCATGCTGGGTTTTTAAAAATTAAAAATTTTTTTTTTTTATCCGCTCCTACCAGCACACAATGGCCTGCTCTTCTGAAAGGCGGAATGGGGTTATAACGTGTGCGCAAGATGTTCTGTGTGCGTTCGCACACGGGGCCTCTGTTTATAGTCTCATCTGAATGACAGAATCACAAACAGGAAACACAGATTAACAGATCTTAACAGATTAAAAAAAGAAAAAAAATGCCTCAGAACTCCAAGTTGTGAGACTTCTGAAATGGAACAGTAGTTTGTATCCACATTTAAAAAAAAATAAAAAAAAGAATAATTAGCTTTTCATGTTACCAAAATGGGGTGTGTGTGTATGATCTGTGTGTGTGGTGTGTGTGTGTGTGTCTGTGTGTCTGTGTGTCTGTGTTTTTGTTTTTTTTAAGTTTCTGTCTTTTTTTATATAAAGTTTTTATCTCATTCTTTTATTTTGAGGATAATGGAATAAACACCCATGTGCTTTTTTTATGTCCAGTCCCCATGTGTATGCAGTTTTGTAAATTTTGTTATCTGTACCTCTGGCCTGATAGAGCTTTGACACATGGTAACAATTAGTGATGGTCACTGCGTGATGGAAATCTACTGTGTGTAAATCCCGGCATATCCTGGATTGGGGTTCAGGGGTGGGGCCAGTTATTCAATCCTGGCAAATCCAGGTTCGGGATTCGGGGGGTGTGGGGGGGGGCAGTTATTCAGTCCTGGAAAATCCTGGTTCGAGATTCAGGGGGGGGGGCAATTATTCAATCCCGGCAAATCACAGTTCAGGACTGAGAGGGTTAATTAAGAAAGAATGAGAAATAAATTTGTTCAAAAATGATGTTTAAACTGTCTGCTGTGTAGGGGTGAACTGTGTGCTGAGGTCTTTGAAGCTGAAGCCTGGGGACGCCATCCTGGGAACCTCCCTGACCTATCACTCCATGAAAAACCTGCTGGAAGACCTGCAAGGCAACATAAACCCGCAAGGTTTTATTTATTTTATTGTACTTTTTTTTTTTTTTAATTTATCTTTTGCTGCCTCATCTTCTGTGACGTCCTCGTACTGCTGTTCCCACGCTTTATTTTACTTATATTATATCACTTTATGTCACAGTAGATTTCTCTGCGTGAAATTCAGGCTGCTCTCCCCAGGGAGAGCGTGTCACCACAAGTGCAGCGCCTACCCATTATTATTTTTTTTCTCAGGGATGGTGTCTAAACACGACACCTGTGTGCATGCTGTTTTTTTTTCATAATTTTGTCATCCGCTCCTACCGGCACATGATGGCCTGCTCTTCCGAAAGGCGGAACGGGGTTTTAACGTGTGCACAAGATGTTCTGCGTGCATTCACACAGGGGGTCTGGGTTTATAGTCTCATCCAAATGACTTTGACATTCAGTTCAATTTTTTTGTCAAACTGGGAAGAAAGGGCGAGGCTGGGTACAAACCCAGAAACTCACGGTTTACTTGTTGGCAGGCGAATGTCTTAACCATCCTGCCACCATCCTTCCTAGGTTGGTTAGAATTCTTGCTCATTTCCTGTATCCCTCCACTATATGCACATGAGAACCGCGCGCAGCCCCTACTGTCAGTTTGTAGAGACTAGCTGAGCTACTGTCCAGATGTTATCACATCGAATCGCCTCTTGCTGTGTCAGTATGAAGTTAGCCATGTTTGTCTTCAGTGCTGTGGTCAGTGATGTACAATATGAAATAGCCATGTTTGTCTTACTGGATGTTGCTGTGTGTGTGTGGTCACATCAGTGATATACAGGATGAAGTAGCCATGTTTGTCTTCAGTGCTGTGGTCACTTCGGTGATGTACAATATGAAGTTAGCTATGTTTATCTCACTGACTGTTGCTATGTGTGGTCAGTGATGTACATTATGAAGTATCCATGTTTATCCTACTGGATGTTGCTATGTGGTCAGTTATGTACAATATGAAGTAGCCATGTTTGTCTAACTGACTGTTGCTGTGTGTGTGTATGGTCAGTGATGTACATTATGAAGTTAGCCATATTTATCTTGCTGACTGTTGCTGTGTGTGTGGTCCCTTCAGTGATGTACAATATGAAGTTAACCATTTTTGACCTCAGTGTTGTGCATATGTACAGTGTAAATGTAGCCATGTTTCTCTTACTGGCCGTTTCTGGGTGTGTATGTGTGTGGTCAGGGATGTACAGTATGAAGTGGTCACTTCAATGATGTACAGTAGGAAGTTAGCCATATTTATCTCACTGACTGTTGCTGTGTGTGGTCACCGATGTACAGTATAAAGTTATCCATATTTATCTCACACTGACCGTTGTTGTTGCTGTGTGTGTGGTCAGTGGAGACGTTGTTGATGGAGGTCAAGCTGCCCATCGTCAGTGAAGACGACCTGGTCCAGCAGTATGACCTCTTCCTGACACAGCATCCTCAGGTCAAGTTTGTGCTAGTTGGTGAGTATGTATGTACTGCCCCTGTGTGTGTGTGGGGGGGGGGGGGGGGGGGGGGGAGGGGGGGTGTTTGTGTGTGTGTGTGCGTGTGTGTGTATCTGATGAGGATGATGTAGTGGTGCTGGTAAAGGTGATGATGACAATGAGGATGAAAAACAACCATGAAAAAGATGATAATGAAGATGATGATGATGATGGTGATGATCATGATCATGATCATGATCATGATGATGACACCATGATGGTGATGATGATAACAACCATAATGGTGGTGGTGATGATGATGATGATAACAGTGATGATGATGATGATGATGTTGATGATGATGACAATGACAACCATGGTGATGATAATGATGATGACAACCGTGATGATGATGGCGACGATGATGATAATGATGATGTGGACAACAACCATGATGATGACGATAACGACGACAATGATAACAACCACCACAGTGATCATAACAAATGACGACAACAGTAATGACAATAACAACTTCGACGACAATAATCATAATGAATACACCAACGTCAACAACAACAACAGCAACACAACCCTCACAATGATGACGATATTGCAGACCATATCACCAGCCCCAGTGGCATCGTGATGCCGATAGAGTGCATAGCGGCGGTGTGTCGCAGGCACGGAGCCCTGGTGATGGTGGACGGGGCTCATGCCCCTGGACAGCTGTCCCTTCACCTCAGACACCTGGACGTCGACTTCTACACAGGTGAGGCAGTATATAGGTAGAGAGAGGTAGTGTTTATTTATTTATTTGTTTATTTGTTTGTTTATTCATTTATTTATTTTCATTGGAAAGACTAGCACCAAGACCACCACTCATGATCTAATGGATGTGGCAATACTGTCATTTTCCCCCACTTTCAGCTCCTCTCAGCGGCTAATTATTTCTTCCCATCCCAGCCCAGATGGGGTGGGGGCCAGCTGGTGCTATTTATAGCAGCAGCTGACCACACTTGGACTAGGTAAAAGGAAGGGGTGTGCCAAATTTAGCTCTGTGGACTGAGTGATGTTGAATTTGTGTGCTGTGGTGGGAAAAGTTTGGGGCCCAAACGGGATACAAACCACCGCACACTCTGACCCGAACTTTTCACTTTTTAGACAGGCGCGTTAACCTCTAGACCACCGACCCATAGTATCTACAATGTTACCTACATTCTCTGCCAAACCTACCTTTTTTTTTTTTTCTTTTTTTTAAAATTTTTTTTTTTGTATTTCATTGTAACAAACTGTCTTTGATGAGTTAATTTGTTTGGTTTGGGTTTGATTTGAGGTTTTTTTTTGGTTTTATTTGAAAAAAATCTTAGTGACAGTATTTAAAAATTTTGTTTTTAGACTGATTTGTTATAGATTGAATTTTCCTTTTCTTTAAGCAAAGAAAAATCAGTACAAAATACCCTCTACCCCCCAAAAAAAAAAAACCAAACTCAAAAAGAAAAAAAAAAGAAACTCCCCTCCCTCTTTTGATACTTGAATTAGTTGTGTGCTTTGTTTCTCTTGAATCAAACAAGTGTTTCAGTGTAGCTTCTTTCTTGTTACAGCTTATTCATTCATTCATCTATCCATCAAGTTGTTGATTTTTTTTTTTAGATTAGTTTATTATTTTGTTTTACTCTGTGTGTGTGTGTGTGTGTGTGTGTGTGTGTGTGTGTGTGTGTGTGTGTGTGTGTGTGTTTGTGTGTGTGTGTGCATGTGCGTGCACTCGCGTGCATGCATACATGTCTGTGTTTTGTGCATGTGTGTATGCATACATGTGTGTGTGAATGCGTGTGTGCACGCCTGAGAGCACGTGCACACACACACACACACATACACACACACACACACACACACACACACACACACACACACACACACACACACACACACACACACTTACACACACAACACAACACACACACATACACACACACACACACACACAAACACACATCTATCCATCCAAGCGCACGCTCACATAACACTTGGTTTGCAGGCAACATGCACAAATGGGTATACACCCCTCGGGGCTGTGCCCTGCTGTGGGTCAAGCGAGAGCACCAGGGCTGGGTCTCCCCCCCCTCCACCTCCTCCGAGTTTGGCAAATCCTTCTCCCTGCAGTTCCTGAACCAAGGCACCCGCGATCACATCCCCTTCTTCTGTGCAAAACAGGCGCTGCAGTTCTATCAGGCCATAGGGGGAATGGTGAGGCTCGTTCTTTATGGTAAAGGTGAAAAAAAAGGTAAAGGTGTGACACGTACGCACGCACACGCATGCACGCACGCACGCACACACACGCACGCACACACACACACACACACACACACACACACACACACACACACAGATGACAATATTTACAAAACTGCATACACACGGGGACCAAATGAAAAAAAGCACATGATTGCTTATTCTGTTATCCTCGATATAAAAGAATTAAAAAAAAAAAAAATGAAAATAAAAATAAAACACACACACACACACCCACACACACACCACACCCACACCGCACACCCACACCCACACACCACACACACACCACACACACACGCACAAACACACACACACACACACACACACACACACACACACACACACACACACACACACACACACACACACACACACACACACACACACAGCTGTCTGTCAGTTTCCCCCACTTTCAGCTCCTCTCAGCAGCTAATTAATTCAACCCAGCCCAGCCCAGCCCAGAAGATGGGGCCCCCGTCTAGTGCTAATTATAGCTGCTGACCACACTGGGACTACTAGGTAACTGGAAAGGGTGTGCTAAATTTAGCACTCTGGACTGAGTGGTGTTGGATTTGTGCACTGTGTGAGGCTCGTTCTTTCTGGTAAAGGTAAAAAAAGGTAAAGGTGTCTCATAACCTGTGTGGTTGTAGGGGAGCGAGGCGTCAGAGACCTCAGCTTCTCTAGCGCGTTTGCGCGCCTTGACTTCAGTACAGTCCCCCAGTTTACCCAGCTGTAAATGGGTACCCCTGCCCTTTCTAGGGTCAGGGAAGGTAAAGCAGCGAGCGAGGAAGAGGAGATGGGTGCTGCCCTCAATATGCTGGCCCCTAGAGAAGCTGACCTTACGACTACATAGGTTACGGAACACCTGTCCCTTTTTACCTTTTAGATCTTTCTGCATGAAATTTTGCGTGTTTTTTTTTTTTAGATGGAGAGAGTATTCAATGATACTATACCTTCTTTGTTTTTTTTGGTGCTGTCTGAGGTTTAAAAAAAAATACTATGATGTATATAAAATTATTTCATTGTAAATAAAATTCTTTTGTTGTAGATAAAATTCTTTTGTTGTAGATAAAATTCTTTTTTGCTAATGTCCTTTTATACATGTACATACAGGAACAATCTTTAAAAAAAGTTTTTAAACAGGGGGTGTGTGGTACTGCTCCTGCTTTACCTGGGGGGATGAGGGGGGGGGGGGCATCCCAAATTTCATGCAAGGAAATCTACAGGGGAATAAAAGAACTGTAAAATACATGCCTACACAGCATATTTCTACAAGATACAATACAATGCAGCACAAACTAAGGTGTAGCATAACTGTAGAGATTGATTGATAACCAATTCTATTCAGCTGTAATCCCCATTACTTGAGCTTTTGGGAATCTAGTCAAGGGAAGTAGAACCTCTTTTCTGTCTGTGACTGCAGAACTGCAGTTACTTCCCATTGAAGAACTGTGACAGTGTGACTGACTTAGAACTTGTATCAGAACAGAACAGTTACTGTCCCCATCCATGTCATACCAGAATAAACACACACACAGACATGTGTGCATGCATGATGCAGACATGCATGCACACATGCACGCACGCACGCATGCATGCGCACACGCACACACACTCACACTCACACACACACACACACATACACACACACACACACACACACACACACACACACACACACACACACACACACACACACACACACACACACACACACACACACACAACCAACCAAAACAATTGGCATTTTCAACACACACACACACACACATACACACCACACCACACCACACCACACCACACCCACACCACACCACACCACACCACACCACACCACACCACACCACACCACACACACACACACACACACACACACACACACACACACACACACACACACACACATACACACACACACACACACACAAGTACTTATTCCATTATCCTCGATATAAAAGAATAAATTTAAAAAATCAAATAAAAATAAAATAAACACACACATGACACGCCCCCCACCACCACCACAACCCCCCCCCTAACCTCCCCCCCACTCACCCCTACACCCCCCCACACACCCCCACACACACACACCCACACACACACAAAAGCTAAACAGTATTTCACAATCTTCCCTACAAGGCAAGGCAAGGCAAGGCAAGGCAAATTCTTTTATTCGAGGATAATAGATAAGCACTCATGTGCTTTTTTACATCCAGTCCCCGTCCTTTTCAGGGATAACATCAAGATAACTAAACAAAAACAACTTTGTCCTACAGGACAAGGTAGTAGGCTACATCAGCGACCTGGCCACTAAAAGCCGAGACCTATTATCCTCGATATAAAAGAACAAATAAAATAAAAAAATAATAACACACACACACACACACACACACACACAAAAGCTAAACAGTAGTATCTCACAATCTTTCCTTACAGGACAAGGTCGTAGGCTACATCAGTGACCTGGCCACTAAGGGCCGAGACCTTTTGGCCACTGAGGTGGGGATGACCCCTATGGCCATTCCCCCTTCCCTGGAGGCCCCCAATCTACGTCTGCTGAAGATGCCCGGCAAGTTTCCTGATCCGTCACAGTATGGGAACACGAGCGCTCGGGTATGTTTGTCTTTTTTTGCAAGGTTGTGGTGAGTGGATTGGTTGGTTGTATTGTGTTGGGTTGTGTTGGTTGCTTGGTTTATTATTTCATGGTTTATTACGTTCGCCTGCCAATATGTAAACCGTGAGTTTCTGGGTTCGTACCCAGCCTCGCCCTTTGTTTCCAGTTTGATGAAAAAATCGAACTGAATGTTAAAGTCATTTGGATGAGACTATAAACCAAGGCCCCGTGTGTAAATGCACGCAGAACATCTTGCACACACGTTAAAATCCCGTTCTGCCTTTCTGAAGAGCAGGCCATCGTGTGCCGGTAGGAGCGGATGACAAAATTATTTTTTAAAAACCAGCATGCACACAGGTGTCGTGTTTAGACACCATCCCTGAGGGAAAAAGAAAAAAAAAAGGGTAGGCGCTGCACTTGTGGCGACGTGCTCTCCCTGGGGAGAGCAGCCTGAATTTCACGCAGAGAAATCTGCTGTGACATAAATTGGTATTATTTATTTATTTATTTATTTATACAACTTTATCTTACAGCAGATTTCTCTGCGTGAAATTCAGGCTGCTCTCTCTCCCTGGGGAGAGCATGTTGCCACAAGTGCAGCGCCTACCCATTTTTTTTTTCTTTTTCCTGTCTGCAACTATATTTGTTTTCCTATCAGAGTGGCTTTTTTTGGACAGAATTTTGCCAGGGACAACACTCTTGTTGCCGTGGGTTCTTTTACATGTGCTAAATAATGTGTGACACATGGGACCTCGGTTTATCGTCTCATCCGAAAGACAAACACCCAGACCACCACTCATGGTCTAATGGATGGGGGAAAAGTTTTGGGCCCAAACAGGATTCAAACCACCGCACACTCTGACCTGGACTTTTTGCTTTCCAGGCAGACATGTTACCTCTAGACCACCAATGGTTGGTTGACCGGTTTGTTGGTTGGTTGATTGGGTGGGTGGGAGGGTAGGTGGTAGGGTAGGGTAGGTGGATAGGGTAGGTTGGTAGGGTAGGGTAGGGTAGGGGTAGGGTTGGGTAGGTAGGGTAGGGTAGGGGTAGGGTAGGTAGGGTAGGGTAGGGTAGGGTAGGGTAGGGTAGGGTGGGTAGGGTTGGGTAGGTAGGGTAGGGTAGGGTAGGGTAGGGTTAGGGTAGGATAGGTAGGGTAGGGTTGGGTAGGATAGGGTAGGGTTGGGTAGGGTAGGGTTGGGTAGGATAGGGTAGGGTAGGGTTGGGTAGGATAGGGTAGGGTTGAGGTAGGGTAGGGTTGGGTAGGATAGGGTAGGTGGTAGGGTTGGGTAGGGTAGGGTTGGGTAGGATAGGGTAGGGTTGGGTAGGGTAGGGTTGAGGATAGGATAGGGTGGGTTGGGTAGGGTTGGGTAGGATAGGGTAGGGTAGGGTAGGGTAGGATAGGGTAGGGTTGGGTAGGGTAGGGTTGGTAGGTAGGGTAGGGTAGGGTAGGGTGGATAGGGTTAGTTGTGTGGTTAGGGTAGGGTGGTGGTTAGTGGTTAGGGTAGGGGTAGGGTGGATGGTTGATTGATTGTTACCTAGGCCTGTCAGCAGTTATCAAGTTTTTATCTATTTCTTTGTTAGTGGATGGGGGGGGGGGGTGGTTTGGGAGGGTAGAGAATTTTTTGTTTGTTTTTGTCTGAATGTGCTGTTGCATGAGAGTTGTACAAAGACACAGCAGATCACATATCTGCACACTGTTACCAAAAAAAAAAAAAAAAAAAAACCCAACAAAATTAAATGACACTTCAAAATAAAGTCCCTTTCCGTCTGTGTGTGTGTGGTTTTTCAGGACCTGATTAAAAAAATTAAATGACACTCCAAAAAAAAAAATCGCTGTCTGTGTGTGTGTGTGGTGTTTCTTGACCAGATAAAAAAAAAATTAAAGGACACTCCAAAAAAGTCCCTTTCTATCTGTCTGTGTGTGTGTGTGTGGTTTTTCAGGACCTGATTAAAAAAAATTAAATGACACTCAAAAAAAGTTTGCTTTCTGTCTGTCTGTGGATGATTTCTCAAGACCTGATTAAAAAATAATTAAATGACACTAAAAAAAAGTCCCTTTCTTTTTGTGTGTGGATGGTGTTTTCAGGACCTCATTAAATAAAATTAAATGACACACACACACACAAAAAATCCCTTTCTGTCTGTCTGTGTGTGTGTGGGTGTGGTGTCTTCAGGACCTGATTAAAAAAAATTAAACGACACTAAAAAAAAAAGTCCTTGTCTGTCTGTCTGTGTGTGGGTGGTTTTTCAGGACCTGGTAAAAAAAAAAATTAAATGACACTCTCAAAAAAAAAAAATCCCTTTCTATCTATCTGTCTGTGGGTGTGTTTTCTCAGGACCTGGCCTTACAGCTTCAGGCCCACGTGTTGGCGGAGGAGGATGTGCAGACGATATTCGACGTGGTGGATGGGGAGATGTACCTCAGGATCTCCCCTCAGGTCCACAACACCATCCACGACTTCCACAGGCTGGTCGCCATCATGAAACGCTTCCGCGACCAGGGCGTGCCTTACGGAGTCTGACTTTAAAGTCTGGTTTGTTTTTTATGGATTGGATTTGATTTGATTGATTTGTTTGTTTTGATTGATTTGTTTTGATTTATTTGATTTATTTGTTTGGTTTAATCAATTTGTTTTGATTCGATTCATTTGATATTATTCGATTCATTTGATTTGATTCATTTGTTTGATTTGATTTATTTGATTGGATTGATTTGATTTGATTTATTTGGTTTGATTTATTTGATTTGATTTGATTCGATTTGATTTAATTGATTTGATTTGATTGATTTGATTTGATTTATTTTTTTATATCGAGGATAACGGAATTTACAGCACTCTTGTGCTTTTTTTCATCCAGTCACAGAGCCTGACTTAGTCTGGTTTTATCGAGCCTGACCAAGTGTAATTGTAATTGTATTGTAATTGCCCTTCAGGGATGATGAAAGTGTTTTTGACTTGACTTGACAAGTCTGGTTTTACGGTCCCCTGACATGGACAGAAAGTGTTGCAGGATAGGAAAGGAAACCCATCTGCAGGGAACCCAGGCTTTATTTATTTATTTATTGTATTTATTTATTCATTCTTTGATATCCAGGATAATGGAATAAGCACTGATATGCTTTTTTTTAACGTTTAGTCCCCCTGTGTATGCAGTTTTGTGTATACAAAATGTAAATCTTGTCATCTGTTCCCCACCGGCACACAATGGCCTACTCTTACAAAAAGCGGAACAGGATTTAATGTGTGCGCAAGATGTTCTGCGTGCGTTCGCACACAGGGCCTCGGTTTACAGTCTCATCCGAAAGCTTTGGGTACATCATCAAAATAATTGGAGGAATCTTGTGAATAGCTCTCATTGTTGTTGTGTCAGCGGAGTTTACAGAGAAGAGAATGAAGGAATTGTGTTTTTTTTATGGTGATTGTATGTGTATTTGAGGGGTCAAGAAAAATTTATATTTGGAATATTTTAGTTTTGAAGGAAATTTTCCATTGTTTTGTTGTTGTTGTCACCTGGGTGATGGGATGTAGCATTGAAGGTGATGTTGTGCTTACAGTCACTCCTTGAAAAACGGAAACAATAAGAAAGCGTCACAGGATGTTGATTAGCTTGAATCTATGATAAATTAAATTTTTTAAAAACCCATCAATTTTGATTGAAAAAGAGAAGGGTTGAACAAAAAAAAGTTTTTAGGAAAGAAACTTGAGATGATCATACAAAATTAAGGGCAGTCAAAATAGCTCTCTTCTTTTTTTTATATTTTTGTCGCAGAGATACAAAGGCTGGAAAATAAGTATGCAGTTTAAACGTGCATAAAACAGGGTACGTTAATGCAATTTAGTGCGCAGTTGTGTGAGCCTTTTGGAAAATGACGTTAAAACTGAAGAAACCAAATTTTAAACTTGATATAAATCCAAAAGAGAGAGAGAGAGAGAAAAGAGAGAGAGAGAGGAGAGAGAGAGAGAGAGAGAGAGAGAGAGAGAGAGAGAGAGAGAACACTGAAACACTGAAATGATTTAA
>CM060345.1:4619852-4627352 GCA_030674155.1 Stramonita haemastoma | reverse complement strand
CCCCCCTAACCACCCCTCCCCCTCCCTCTCCTCCCCCCTACCCACCCTCACCCCTACCCCCCTAACCCCCCCCCCCCCCCCTCTCTACAACAAACTTGACGGAGTACACAAAACCAAACCTCACGAAACGAACAAGCCAGTCGATCGATCCCGCCGCCAACCACGGTCGTCATGACAACGGCAGTGTTTATGCCAACCAGGTTTTATCTGTTCGTCTGGGTAGCGGGAGCACACCAGTCAGCACTAGACAGTCCACCAGAGCAGACGTGTGTGTGTCTCCTCCCCGTGAAATTTGTACCAACCGTAACACTTTTGTACGCACTCGCTAACCCGCCATCATGAGAGAAATCGTGCACATGCAAGCCGGCCAGTGCGGTAACCAGATTGGTGCCAAGGTGAGAGTTGATTGATTGATTGATTGATTGATTGATTGATTGATTGATTGATTGATTGATTTTTTAATTCTTTTTTTTATTTTTATATATCGAGTCATTGGAATGAGACTATAAACCGAGGCCCCGTATGCACGAACGCACGCAGAAACATCTTGCGCACATGTTAAAACCCCGTTCCGCCTTTTTGGAAGAGCAGGCCATCGTGTGCCGGTAGGAGCGGATGACAAAATTATTTTTTAAAAACCCAACATGCACACAGATGTCGTGTTTAGACACCATCCCTGAGAAAAAATTGGGGAGTTGGAGTCCCAGGGCGGCTCGGGGCTGTATATGGCAACGTTCTGGTGGCTCCCGCGACGGTAGGGAACCATTCGTATGGGTCATTGCCTTTCCAATGGATCATTCCAGTGGTGGTGGAGAGGGGGGGGGGGGTCTGCTGCATGGGTAACAGCTTGCCCTCCATACTTACTTACCCAGGCTTTGCGCTCTAAATACTAGAGCGCAACTCCATAGTCTTCCGAGACTGATGGGTGCCTGCTACATATATCAAGGATAATGGAATAAGCACTCGTGTGCTTTTTTACATCCAGTTCCCATGCGTATGTAGTTTTTGTAAATCTTGTCATCTGTTCCCACCGACACACGATGGCCTACTCTTACGAAAAGCGGAACAAGATTTAACGTGTGCGCAAGATGTTCTGCTTGCGATCGCACACGGGGCTTCGGTTTATAGTCTCATCCGAAGGACTTTTGGGGAGAGTGGAGTCAGCACTGATGTTAAATCCAGGGGAAAAATCCCATCGAACGGGATTCGAACCCGGGTCGTCAAATTGCGAGCGCAATGTTCTGACCACTAGGCTATCCCGTCCCCCTGCGTGTGTGTGTGTGTGTTTCTTTGCTGGTTGTAATATTTGAGCGAGGATGTCTGTGTGTATCGATTTTATTATTATTATCATTTATATTATTTTTACTTCAAAGGGATATTAGACGAAAAGCATACCCCTCTCTCTCTCTCTCTCTCTCTCTCTCTCTCTCTCTCTCTCTCTCTCTCTCTCTCTCTCTCTCTCTCTCTCTCTCTCTCTCTCTCTCTCTCTCTCTCTCTCTCTCTCCTCCCCTCCGTCCCCCCCTCTCTCTCTCCCTCCGTCCCCCCTCTCTCTCTCCCTCCGTCCCCCCTCTCTCTATCTGTGTGTGTGTGTGTGCGTGCGTGCGTGCGTGCATGCGTGCGTGCGTGCGTGCGTGCGTGCGTACGTGTGTAGTCTGCCATTTTCTTACATGTTACTTGCCTCTTCTAAATCCGAAGCTGCGAAGATCAGAAATGAGGATATAGATCGTATCTGTTTGTTATGTCTGCTATTAGCATCATTATAGGAAGGAAGGTGGCAGGATGGTTTAGACATTCACCTGCCTAACAAGTAAAACCCCGCAGGTTTTGGGTTTGATTCCCAGCCTTGCCCTTTCTTCCAAGTTCGATGAGAAAATCGAACAGAATGTCAAGTCTTTTCGGAGGAGACTAAACCCGTTGGGCCCAGAGTGCTAACGGATTGGTGCACATCACAAGAACGCACGCACGCAGAACATCTTTGCGCACACGTTAAATCCTGTTCCGCTTTTCGTAAGAGTAGGCCATTGTGTGCCGGTAGGAACAGATGACAAGATTGACAAAAACTGCATACACACTGAGACTGGATGTATAAAAGCCCATTATCCTCGATATAAAAGAATAGATAAATAAATGAATAAATAAATAAATAGATGAATAAATAAATAAATAAATAAGAACCTCTATTTCATTTACCATTGTTATGTTCAGACTGCCTTCAGCCATAGTAGACTCTTAGCATCACATGGTTTGTTTTTTTCTTGTTTGTTTGAGGGAGAAAAAAAGGAGAACGATATTTTAAAAAAATGTTTTAATTCAAGGAGAAAAAAAAAACCTCTGAAGACAGAGTACGGGTGCCTACATTAGTGAGGTTGGGTGGGACTAGAAAACGCATTTTTTTGCTCATAAAACAAAAATAATCGCTATCAAATCAAGCCTACGACGACAACGACAGCGACAACGACGAAAAAGAAAAAAACCCAGTCATATACACCAATACAAAAGGGACACACACGACAGGCACTGAATTGATTGAACAGAACAAGCAAAGTAAAAAAAAAAAAAAAAAAAACTACAACAACAATGATAGCACTGTGGTGTCTCCACAAAGTTCTTAAAGGACAAAGCCAGCCACCTTAGTAGGAGGTGGATATGAATGCAGACGGGAATAAATGGGGAGACTGGAGTGAAGAGAGGACATAACGGGTTGGGTGGGTGGGGGGTGGTGGTGGTGTGGTGGGGGGGGGGGGGGTAAGTGGGGTGTGGGGGTGGGGGTGGGGAGGTGGAGGGTAGATACTAAAAGCGACGCAGCATTTTTTTTTTTTAGCTAGCTGAGAGAGCTAGCAGCGAGAATTTCAGGCAGAGAAACTAGTAGTAGGCCTAGTATAGGGCGGGCGTGAGTGTGAATACTAAATATCTGTACAGAACAATACAGGGCATTGACTGACTCACAGACACCTACCTACCCTACCTACCTGTCAGAACTGGTACCTTGCATGTAGTATGATCAATTGCTGTTTGTGTGGTGTGTGTGGGGTGTGTGTGTGTGTGTGTGTGTGTGTGTGTGTGTGTGTGTGTGTGTGTGTGTGTGTTCTGTGTTGTGTGTGTGTGTGTGTGGTGTGTGTGTGTGTGTGTGTGTGTGTGTGTGTGTGTGTCTGTGTGTGTCTGTGTGTCTGTGTGTGTGTGTGTGTGTGTGTGTCTGTGTGTGTGTGTGTCTGTGTGTGTGTGTGTGTTGTCTAGTCTCACTCTCTCTCTCTCCTCTCTCTCTCTCTCTCTCTCTCTCTCTCTCTCTCTCTCTCTCTCTCTCTCTCTCTCTCTCCTCTCTCTCTCTCTCCTCTCTCTCTCTCTCTCTCTCTCTCTCTCTCTCTCTCTCTCTCAGCTATATTGAGGGCGGCGGTGCCCATCTCCTCTCCCTTGTTGCTTTACCTTCCCTGACCCTAAAGAGGGCAGGTACCCATTTACAGCTGGGTGAACTGGGGGGACTGTACTGAAGCCAAGGCATGCAAACGGTCACCCATCCAACTGGTTGGTAACCACGCTCGACGCTGCTTAACTTGACTGGGGGAAAGTGAGCGCTCTGACCACTGAGCTATCCCGCCCCCTAGAGAAGCTGAGGTCTCTGATGCCTTGCTCCCCTACGACCGCCTAGGTTATGGAACACCTTTTCCTTTAAAGTGATATACGGGGACGGAATAGCATAATGGTCAGAACATTGCGCTCGCAATTTGAGACCCGAGTTTGACTCCCGTTCGAGGGTATTTTTCCTCTGGAGTTAACATCAGTGCTGACTCCACTTCCCCCAACAGTGTTTCGGGTAAGACTGTAAACCGAGGCCCCGTGTGCGAACGCACGCAGAACACCTTGCACACATGTTAAATCTTATTCCGCTTTTCGTAAGAGTGGGCCATTGTGTGCCGGTGGGAACAGATGACAAGATTGACAAAACTGCATATACACGGGGACTGAATAATAAATAAATAAATGGATAAATAGATAGATAAATAAAATGAAATAAAGTGATACAAATAAAGTGATATAACATGATTTGCTTTTCTGTGTGTGTGTGTGTGTGTGTGACACCAGTTCTGGGAAGTGATCAGTGACGAGCACGGCATTGACCCCACAGGCACCTACCATGGAGACTCCGACCTGCAGCTGGAGAGAATCAACGTCTACTACAATGAGGCCACCGGTAAGGGACACCCCGCCTCACCCCTGTCCTGTTCTGCCCCACCCCACCCTGTTTTGTCCTGTCCTGTCCTGCCCTACCATGCCCTACCCTGCTCTGCCCCACCCCACCCTGTTTTGTCCTGTCCAGTCCTGCCCTACCATGCCCTACCCTGCTCTGCCCCACCCCACCCTGTTTTGTCCTGTCCAGTCCTGCCCTACCATGCCCTACCCTGCTCTGCCCCACCCCACCCTGTTTTGTCCTGTCCAGTCCTGCCCTACCATGCCCTACCCTGCTCTGCCCCACCCCACCCTGTTTTGTCCTGTCCAGTCCTGCCCTACCATGCCCTACCCTGCTCTGCCCTACCCTACCCTTTCCTGTCCTGTCCTGTCCTACCCTACCCTACCCTACCCTATCCTATCCTATCCTATCCTATTCTACCCTATCCTATCCTACCGTACCCTACCCTATCCTATCCTACCCTACCCTACCCTACCCTACTTTACCCTATCCTACCCTACCCTGTCCTACCCTACCCTACCCTACCCTGCCCTATCCTACCCTACCCTACCCTGCCCTACCCTACCCTACCTTACCCTACCCTACCCTGCCCTACTCTACCCTATCCTACCCTACCCTACCCTGCCCTATCCTACCCTACCTTACCCTATCCTATCCTATCCTACCCTACCCTACCCTACCCTTCCCTGCCCTATCCTACCCTACCTTACCCTACCTTACCCTACCTTACCCTACCCTATCCTGCCCTACCCTACCCTATCCTATCCTACCCTACCCTACCCTACCCTACCCTATCCTATCCTATCCTATCCTACCCTACCTTACCCTACCTTACCCTACCTTACCCTACCCTATCCTGCCCTACCCTACCCTATCCTATCCTACCCTACCCTACCCTACCCTACCCTACCCTATCCTATCCTACCATACCCTACCCTATCCTACCCTATCCTATCCTACCCTACCCTACCCTACTTTACCCTATCCTATCCTACCCTACCCTACTTTACCCTATCCTACCCTACCCTACCCTATCCTACCCTACCCTACCCTACCCTATCCTACCCTACCCTACCCTGCCCTACCCTACCCTACCTTACCCTACCCTACCCTGCCTACCCTACCCTATCCTACCCTACCCTACCCTACCCTGCCCTATCCTACCCTACCTTACCCTACCCTATCCTACCCTACCCTACCCTGCCCTATCCTACCCTACCTTACCCTACCTTACCCTACCCTATCCTGCCCTACCCTACCCTGCCCTACCCTACCCTACCTTACCCTACCCTACCCTGCCCTACCGTACCCTATCCTACCCTACCCTACCCTGCCCTATCCTACCACCTACCTTACCCTACCCTATCCTACCCTACCCTGCCCTATCCTACCCTACCTTACCCTACCTTACCCTACCCTATCCTGCCCTACCCTACCCTACCCTGCCCTACCCTACCCTATCCTGCCCTACCCTACCCTACCCTGCTCTACCCTACCCTACTCTACCCTACCCTATCCTACCCTATCCTACCCTACCCTACCCTACCCTACCCTGCCCTATCCTACCCTACCCTACCCTACCCTATCCTATCCTACCCTATCCTACCCTATCCTACCCTACCCTATCCTACCCTATCCTACCCTATCCTACCCTACCCTACCCTATCCTACCCTATCCTACCCTACCCTATCCTACCCTATCCTACCCTATCTACCCTACCCTACCTATCCTACCCTATCCTACCCTACCCTACCCTGCCCTATCCTACCCTACCCTACCCTATCCTACCCTACCCTATCCTACCCTATCCTACCCTACCCTATCCTACCCTATCCTACCCTATCCTACCCTACCCTACCCTATCCTACCCTACCCTACCCTACCCTGCCCTATCCTATCCTACCCTATCCTATCCTACCCACCTATCCTACCCTACCCATCTACCCTGCCCTACCCTTCCCTGCCCTGCCCTGCCCCTGACACAGTTGAAAACACAGACAATCCCTTTGTTGATAGAATGTCTGTGCATATGCATCATTATTGTACTTTTTTTTTTTATAAGACATCCTGTTTGTGGATCTGAAAAATATTTAACTTTCAGTTACAGCCATGAGGAAATATTTTCATGTGTCATTTAAAAAAAAGTATGTGTACCTGGAAATGTAGGCTAACTGTCAATTGAAGCCACATGAAATGTTTGTATGGGTAATTTCATGAGGCAGCGATCACTTATATGTGGATCTGAAAATGGAATGTTATTTACAGCCCTGATGAAATGTTTTCAGGTGAAATTTCATAAAGCATCATGTCTGTGCATCTGGAGCTGTAACTAAATTGCAGCCAGGACTAGGTGATTTTGTGTATATTTTCCAAAAAAGAAAAGAAAGCTATCTTAAACTCTGTAAACTATCATCTTTAAATAGGAAAATTCAAGCCTTTTTTTATTAGGAAACTTTGAAATTTAAAAAGTCTGGAAATTTTCCTTGAATTTTGGTCAAAGGGAAATTTTAAATTGTAGGGTTGAAATGACAACGTGTAAACATGTGGGACCAGGCAAAAGAGAAAAAAAAAAACAACACTTGGTATTTTGTATGCTGTCTGGGCATGTAAGGGAACGGGATAGCTCAGTGTCACTGCACTGGCTTTCCCTCAGCCATTCTTAAGCAACATCGAGCGTTTGGTTACCAATTGGATGGGGTGACCGTTTGCGCGCCTTGGCTTCAGTTTCAGTTCCCCCGGTTCACCCAGCTGTTTCATGGGTACCTGTCCCTCTGTTTGGGTCGGAAGGTAAAGCAGCGAGGGAGAGGGGAAAGGCACCGCCCTCAATATGCTTGGCCCCTAGGAGAAGCTGAGGTCTCGACGCCTTGCTCTACTTGCGACCCACACAGGTTATCGGACACTTTACCTTTTTACCTTTACTGGTCATGTGATTTAAAAAGAAAACAGGTTGAATATACCATAATTTTTCGTACTGTCATACTTCTAAAGAAGCTTCTAGATTTTGAAGTCAGACAAGTCACGCATCAAAGTTTTTAACTGAAAAGTTTTTTAAAGGCACGAAACAGATATACCCCCAATTGATTGGACTAATCAATGATAGACTAAGAATTAAGAGTTGATTGGTTGTTTATTGATATTGATCAGGAATTGATTGTTTTATTGTAATTAACTGGTTGATTGGTTGGTTTATCGACTGACTAATTTATAATTGACCAATTAATTGATCAAATAACAGACTTTAACAACCATGACCCGAAATTCATAAAACAATCTTAACCCTCTTCCCCCCCCCCCCCCCCAAAAGGCGGAAAATTCC
>CM060345.1:4617054-4619752 GCA_030674155.1 Stramonita haemastoma | reverse complement strand
ATCTATCTATCTGTCTATCTACATATCTATTTATCTATCTATCTATCTGTCTATCTACATATCTATTTATCTATCTTTCTATCTATACCATTCGTCCCAAACTGATTGAAAACAGCAATATTAAAGCTCATTCAGAAAAAAAAACTTTTTTTCAACATTGAACTTGGAGTGCTTCTAGCAATGAACTGTACGTTTGTCTTACTCTCACAAGTGTTGTGGAACTTAGTCCGTCTCAACGAACTAGATCGTGGCCAGACCTCCTGTCACCTCTTCCTGGACTGGCCATCTCTATTCATTTATTTATTTATTTTATACCACTTTATGCCACAGCAGATTTCTCTGCGTGAAATTCAGGCTGCTCTCCCCGGGGAGAGCGCGTTGCCACAAGTGCAGTGCCTACCGATTTTTTTTTCTTTTTCCTGTCTGCAACTGTATTTGTTCCCCTATCAGAGTGGCTTTTTTTTCCACAGAATATTGCCAGGGACATCCCTCTTGTTGCCGTGGGTTCTTTTACGTGAGCTAAATAATGATGTAGTGTAACACACAGGACCTCAGTTTATCGTCTCAACCGAAAGACTAGCGCCCAGATCACCACTCATGGTCTAATGGATAGGAGAAAAGTTTTGGGCCCCAAACGGGATTCAAACCCCTGCACACTCCGACCCGGACTTTTTTGCTTTCTAGGCAGGCGCGTTACCACCTAGACCACCGATCCATCTCTTTGATATTGCATGGCTATCGTGACTATTAAAAGTGATGGTAAAATGTGTTTCCAAAACCTGTGCAGTCATTGGGGGAGTGAAGTGTCAGAGACCTCAGTTTCTCCAGAGACCAGCTTATTCAGGGCAGCACCCATCTCCTCTCTCCCCTGCTGCTTTACCTTCCCTGACCCCTAAAGAGGGCAGGTACCCATTGACAGCTGGGTGAACTGGGGACTTTACTGAAGCCAAGGCGTACAAAATAATGGTCCCCCATCCTTAATGCCTGAATCAGGGATGCACACAGCCTTGGTGAGTGCTTCTGTCACTGCACGGTGCCTGGCGCCGTGCCCTGTCTGCTAGTGGTGATTACATTGCGTTCGCAATTCGATGACCCGGTTCGATTCCCGGTCGAGGGGATTTTCCCCTGGAGTTAACATCATGCTGACTCCACTCTCCACAGAAGTCCTTTGAATGAAACTGTAAACTGAGACTCCGTGTGCGAACGCACGCAGAACATCTTGCGCACATGTTAAATCCTGTTCCGCTTTTTCTAAGAGTAGGCTATTGTGTGGCGGTGGGAACAGATGACAAGAGTTTCAAAGTTGCATACGCACGGGGAATGGATGTAAAAAAGCACATGAGTGCCTATTCCGTTATCCTCGATATATAATAACTAATACTATCACTACTAATAATAATGCTAATAATGCTAATAATAATAATAATAATAACAATAATAATAATGATAATAATAATAATAACAATAACAATAACAATAACAATAACAACAACAAGAGCTAAATAAAATACATCAGTTCTAGTTACTCCCTTTTCACTGAGAATGGGTGTAAGGATGAAAATGAATACTACAGACAAAGCTGACCTGGTTCCAGAAATGGAAACCAAACCAGTCTGAGCCCCTGTTCCCCTTAATTAATACCATGAACCTTTAACTTGAGTAAGGATCATGCGGATTCGATGACCTTAATGAACTAAGCCAGTCTGTGCAGTGACAAATGTAGACAAATCTGCTTAGTGGTTTCAGAGACTGCACAGCAGTCTACACAGACATCCAGACAGACGGGTCAAAATTGCCCATCCAAAAAAAACTACAAATTCTCTCTCTAGCTTAAAAGATCGATAAGATAAAAGACACCCTGGCCCGTAGTTTCCTCCCCCCCCCCCTCCCATCCCTACCCTCTCCCCCATTAACCATCTCTCCATCCTTTCGGCCACCACTGTCACCCCCCACTGCACTAAGGAAATCTCCAGCTGTGGTGCACGTGCAAATAAGGCTTTGGCTGGTAACCATGACGACAACACGTCTGTGTCATTTCGGACAGAGTTAAGGGTGTGTTCAACCAACCGTAACGTTGTCAGGTGATGGGTTTGTGTTGTGGTTACAGAGCTTGGTTTCTGCTCTTTAGTGAAGATGAAGTTATTCTTTTCGGTCTCACTTGTGCCTTGTGGATAGTATATACATACACACTCTCTACTCTACACACGCAGAACATCTTGCGCACACGTTAAATCCTGTTCCGCTGTTCGTAAGAGTAGGCCATCGTGTGCCGGTGGGAACAGATGACATTTACAAAACTGCATACACACGGGACTGGATGTAAAAAAAGCACAAGAGTGCGTATCCCATGATCCTCGATATAAAAGAATAAATCAATCAATCAATCAATCTACTTTTATGACATCCTAAGTCAGTGTATATGCAGACCTGCTGGTACCTTGATCCTGTTTGTGTTTATACACACGTGATCAAAGGTGCAAGCTAAAAATCATCAAAATCATGTCAGCAATCTACAGTTTGTTGGTAAATGATTATACATACCAAGCATGTACAGATTTCGAACAAAATCCCCCCAAAAAAAATCTGCAATTACAGCAGTTTGAAATATCTTTTCTGTCACTAATGTAGTAAAAATCCTCCATACAATCATACAAAATATAAACAAAGTTTCAAAGAAGTGTACAATAACACTTTGTTG
>CM060345.1:4592054-4594554 GCA_030674155.1 Stramonita haemastoma | reverse complement strand
TTGAATACATCACATGGTATATGATATGATATGATATGATATGATATGATATGATATGATATGATATGATATGATATGATATGATATGATATGATATGATATGATATGATATGATATGATATGATATGATATGACGTGACGTGACGTGACGTGACGTGACGTGACATGACGTGACGTGACGTGACATGACATGACATGACATGACATGACATGACATGACATGATATGACATGATATGATATGATATGATATGATATGATATGATATGAGGGGAGAGAAAGAACCCGCGATACATACTGGACACACACACACATACACACGCACGCGCGCGCGCGCACGCGCGCACACACACACACACACACACACACACACATATATATATATATATATATATATATATATATATATATATATATATATATATATATATATATATATATATATATATATATATATATAATATATCTAAATATATATATATAAAGAGAAAGAGAGATCTATCAATATATATATATATATATATATATATATATATATATATCAATACACTTATGTACTATATATGTATATGTATATTATATATATATATATATTATTGTTGTTGTTGTTCTCATTATTGTCATTATTGGATATATTTAGATAATATAATTTTGGTTTTAATAGTACTGATAGTGGTGGTGGTGTGTACGTGTGTGTGATGTGTGTGAGCATGCTCGCGCACGTGCATGCGTGCGTGCGATCGTGCGTGCATGTGTGTCTGTGTCTGTGTCTGTGTCTGTGCTTGTGTGCTTGTGTGTGTATGTATGTGTGTCTGTCTGTTTGTCTGTGTCTGTATGTGTGTGCATGCGCGCATGTGTGTGTGAGTGTGTGTGTGTGTGTGTATGTCTCCTCCACCCCCCCACCCCCCTTCTATCCTATCCCC
The DNA here is from genome assembly GCA_030674155.1 of Stramonita haemastoma. Lineage (NCBI taxonomy): Eukaryota > Metazoa > Mollusca > Gastropoda > Neogastropoda > Muricidae > Stramonita > Stramonita haemastoma. Next base: position 4,593,632 of record CM060345.1, on the reverse strand, counting down.
CCCCCCCCCCCCCCCCCCCATGTTAACTAACTGACGGTGTGAACTGACAAGATAATCAGCTTTCAAATGATGACAGCCGCTGCTGCAGCAGCAGACCTTTCCCCTCATGTCTCCAAGTGATGGATGGCTGCTGCTGCTGCTGCTCTGTCCACTGGACAGCCTCAATGGGATGACCCTAGCTGGTGTTTTGTGAAGGTCAAGGTAACCGTTAAGGTCACTGGCCAATTTTTGGAAGGACAAAGGGTTTTTCCAGAGAATCGGTTTTGTACGTGTGTACATACATAACGTGTGCGGATATGGTTCATGTCCGGTTTTCTTTGTTTTTGTCTTTTGTTGTTGTTATTGTTGTTGTTATCATCATCATCATCATCATCATCATCATCATCATCATCATCATCATCATCATCATCATTATTATTATTTTTTATTTTTTATTTTTTTTTAATTATGATTATGATTATGATTATGATTATGATTAGTAGTAGTAGTAGTAGTAGTAGTAGTAGTAGTAGTAGTAGTAGTAGTAGTAGTAGTAGTAGTAGTAGTAGTAGTAGTAGTAGTAGTAGTCGTCAAATTCTTCTTCAAATTCTTCACATTCTTCTTCATCAAATTCTTTTTCTTCCTCTTCTTCTTCGTATTTGCATTCGCATTCGTCTTCTTTTTTTCATTTTTCTTTGCATTTTTCTTGAACTTTGCATCATTCTTCTTTGCATTTTTTTTTTTGCACTCTCCCTCTTTTAATTCTTCTTCGCATTATTTGCATTCTTCTTCATTTTTTTTTCTTTACTGATTTATGGGTGCTTTTTATATTGTGATATGTGCGAGCTGATGTTCGGATACTGTGTTGTGATATTTTTTCCGAGATGTTACTTTTTACATGTTTGTTGTTTTATGTGTGGCATGTAACCCGCGTGAATTTCTCTATGAGATAATAAAGTATTCGAATTTGAATTCTTTGCATTCTTCTTCTTGTTTGCATTCTTGTTTGCATCCTTTTCAATGCATTCTCTTTTTTTTTTTATTCTTTGCATTCTTCCTCTTTGCATTCTTCTCCTTTGCATTCTTCTTTTTCTTTGCGTTCTTCCTCGTTGCATTCTTCCTCGTTGCATTCTTCTTCTTTGCATTCTTCCTCGTTGCATTCTTCTTCTTTGCATTCTTCTTCTTTGCATTCTTCTTCTTCGCGTTCTTCTACTTTGCATTCTTCTTCTTTGCATTCTTCTTCTTTGCATTCTTCCTCGTTGCATTCTTCTATTTGCATTCTTCCTCGTTGCATTCTTCTTCTTTGCATTCTTCTTCTTTGCATTCTTCTTTTTTGCATTCTTCTTCTTTGCATTCTTCTTGTTTGCATTCTTCCTCTTCGCATTCTTCCTCTTCGCATTCTTCTTCTTCGCATTCTTCCTCTTCGCATTCTTCTTCTTCGCATTCTTCTTCTTCGCATTCTTCCTCTTCGCATTCTTCTTCTTCGCATTCTTCTTCTTTGCATTCTTCCTCTTCGCATTCTTCTTCTTCGCATTCTTCTTCTTTGCATTCTTCTTCTTTGCATTCTTCTTCTTTGCATTCTTCTTCTTCGCTTTCTTC
>CM060345.1:4584554-4587054 GCA_030674155.1 Stramonita haemastoma | reverse complement strand
GTGTGTGTGTGTGTGTGTGTGTGTGTGTGGAATGGGGGTAGGGGGGAGGGTGTGGATTGGTGTGTGTGTGGGTGTGTCTTATGTCTGAGTGTCTGGAGTGTAAGTTTGAGTGCGCGTCTGTGTTGGCCCATACATTTCTGTGTTTGACTTTATTCAAAGACACTGAAAGCAAGCTAGCGAGCGAGCGAGCGAGCGAGTGAAAGAGAGAGACAGAGAGAGAGAGACAGACCGACAGACAACAGACACAGAGACACACATACGCATCAACAACAACAACACAACAACAACAACAACAACAACAACAACAAGAAAGGTAGAAACATAGAAAGCACAACAAACAAACAAACAAAACATAGAAGGAAAATAAAAGAAAAATAACATAGACATTCCAACACACACACACACACACACACACACACACACACACACACACACACACACACACACACACACACACACACACACACACACACAGCGAGAGAGAGACAGAGACAGACAGACAGACAGACAGACAGACAGAGAGAGAGGCAAGGTATTACCATCAGACTCTACCTTAGTCTCGAATACACAAGAAGACAAAAGAAAACGTGAAGGGGAGGGGAGGGGGGTTGGGGGGGGGGGCATAGCGAAAATAATAATAATAACAATAATATGAGAGGGAGGGACAGGACCTCCCACCGTTGACAAGGCAGACCAAGATGACTTGAGATAAGACAAGTACAGTTATTATACACTACCCCCCCCCCCCCCCTTCAATTAGGTACCCCGGCCCCCTGTCTCTGTGCTGATATGATGTAGTAGGTATGCTCTGTCTGTCTGTCTCTCTGTCTGTCTGTTTGTCTGTGTGTCTCTGTCTGTCTGCCTGCCTGTCCGTCTGTGTCTGTCTCTGTCTGCCGGCCTGTGTCTGCCTGCCTGTGTCTGCCTGCCTGTGTCTGCTGTCTGTCTGCCTGTCTGATAATTATATGTCTCTCTGGTTGTCTGTCTCTGTCTCTGTCTCTCTCTGTCTTTTAACTATTTTACCTGTCTCTCTTGTCTCTGTCACTCTAACTCTGTATCTGTCTGTCTGTCTCTCTCTGTCTCTCTTGTCTGTCTCTCTTGTCTGTCACTCTAACTCTGTCCTCTACTCTGTCCTCTCTCTCTCTCTCTCTCTCTCTCTCTCTCTCTCTCTCTCTCTCTCTTCTCTCTCTCTCTCTCTCTCTCTCTCTCTTTCTCTCTCACTCTCCTCTCTCTTCTCTCTCTCTCTCCTCCCTCTCTCCTCTCTCTCCTTCTCTCTCTCTCTCTCTCTCTCTCTCTCTCTCTCTCTCTCTCTCTCTCTCTCTCTCGAACATCCTGTGGGCTAAATTTTTTAATCCTTCACACAGTGAGAAGTAAGGTGAAGGTGTCTCATAACCTGTGTGGTTGTAGGGGAGCGAGGCGTCAGAGACCTCAACTTCTCAAGGGGCCAGCATGTTGAGGGCGGCGCCCATCTCCTCTCCCTCGCTGCTTTACCTTCCCTGACCCTAAAGAGGGCAGGTACCCATTGACAGCTGGGTGAACTTGGGGACTGTGCTGAAGCCAAGGCGCGCAAACGGTCACCCATCCAGTTGGCAACCACACTCAATGCTGTTTAACCTTGGCTTTTATTTATTTATTCATTTATTTATTCTTTTATATCGAGGATAATAGAATATAAGCACTCGTGTATAAGTGGGTTTTTTTACATCCAGTCCTCGCGTGTATGCAGTTTTGTAAATCTTGTCAACCGTTCCCACCGGCACACAATGGCCTACTCTTACGAAAAGCGGAACAGAATGTAACGTGTGCGTAAGCAAGATTTCTGCATGCGTTCGCGAACAGGGCCTCGGTTTATAGTCTCATCTGAAGGATTTGTGGGAAGAGTGGAGTCAGCACTGATGTTAACTCCAAGGTAAAAAAAAATCTCCTCGAACGAGAATAGAACCCGGGTCGTCAAATTGCGAGTGCAATGTTCTGACCACTAGGCTATCCTGTCCCCTTTGGAAAAGCGAGTGCTCTAACCACTGAGCTATCCCGTCCAGCAGGTGAGAGGACTAAAGACACTTAAATCCCCCAGTGAAAGTACCAGTGTTTCTATTTACCTTTGTCTTAGGCAGGTGTCTTTGATGTGAGGACGGTGCAGTTAAGCCTAAGGTGTGAATTCTCGCATGTAAAACAGTTAGTTTCACCGCCAGTGCACACACGCTTACTTCAAAGCCGATACAAACAGGCGTGCACAAGTATGCATGCGTGCATGCATGCGTGCGTGCGTGCGTGCGTACTCTGAATTTGAATATTATACAAGGTGTTTGGGTTTATATATAGAGAGAGAGATATATATATATATTGATATAGATATATAGATATAGAGATATAGATATAGATATATAGATATATAGATATATACGTGTGTGCATGTGCAAACGTGTGTGTGTGCGTGTGTGTGTGTGTCTGTACATGCGTGTGCACTTGCTATACACCTGCACAAATGCACACGCACAGACAT
>CM060345.1:4577054-4579554 GCA_030674155.1 Stramonita haemastoma | reverse complement strand
GATTATGGTTGTGGTGATGGTGGTGGTTGTGGTGATGATGATGATGATGATGATGATGATGATGATGATGATGATGATGATGATGATGATGATGATGATGATGATGATGATGATGATGATGATGATGATGGTGGTGGTGGTGGTGGTGGTGGTGGTGGTGTGTGGTGGTGGTGGTGTGGTGGTGGTGGTGGTGGTGGTGACTTTTAAAAGTTAATGCTCTGATAAGTTGATCTATGTACAAAATCTATAACCTTAGTACTTAAACCTTTAAATCTTTAATACTCTGACAAATTGATCTATGCACAACTATAACCTTAGTACTTACACCTTTAAAACTTGAATACTCTAATCAGTTGATCTATGTACAAAAATAGTCCTAAATCTTTAAAAAGTTAATAGTCTGATCAGTTGATTTATGTACAAAATCCATAACCTTAGTACTTAAACCTTTAAAACTGTAATACTCTGATCAGTTGATCTATGTACAAAAATAGTCCTAAAACTTTCAAACGTTAATACTCTGATAAGTTAATCTAAGTACAACAACTATAACCTTGATACTTAAACCTTCAAAACGTTAATACTCTGATCAGTTGATCTATGCGCAACTATAACCTTAGTACTTAAACCTTTAAACCTTTTATACTCTGATTAGTTGATCTATGTACAAAAATAGTCCTTAAAATTAAAAAAGTTAATACTCTGATCAGTTGGTTTATGCACAGTGACTATAATCTTAGTACTTAAACCTTTAAAATGTTAATACTCTGACAAGTTGATCTATGTTCAAAAAATAGTCTTTAAACCTTTAAAACTTGAATACTGTGATAAGTTTACCTATGTACTACTACTACAACCTTAGTGCTTAAACCTTTAAAACTTATATACTCTGATCAGCTAGTTTATGTACAAAAACAGTCTTTAAAACTTTAAAAAGTTAATACTCTGATAAGTTGATATATGTACAAAATCTACGTTAACACTTGAACCTTTAAAACTTGAATACTCTGATCAGTTGACCTATGTACAAAATCTATAACCTTAGTACTTAGGTTTTTAAAACTTGAATACTCTGATAAGTCGATTTGTATACAACTATTATAACTTTAGTACATGAACCTTTAATACTTTAATACGTTAATACTCTGACAAGTTGACCTAAGTACAACTATAACCTCAATACTTAAACCTTTAAAACTGTAATCCAACCGATCACTCTTTTTTTTTTTTACATTATCAACTTGACCTCTTGCTAACAAGGTATCTGACCATCAGGTCACAGGTATTTTCCCCCTGGTACATAGTGTATTGTTTTTTGTTTCTGACCACACCTATCTATACCTCCCTGCTGTCCTAACCTGTCCTGTCCTGTCCTGTCCTCCCATCTGTCCACTGTCTGTACCTGACAAACTGGACACAGGTCAGTCCTATCTGTGTATGAAGGCTGGGCTGATTGATCATTGCCTGGGGGGAGTAGTGAGAGGGGAGGGGAGGAGAGGAGGAGAGGAGGAGGAGGGTGATGGTGGAGAGTAGAGGTGATGAATTGAAGTGATTGGAGAGAGATGATTGAGAGAGATGATTCGTGTCATGTAGAAGGGGAAGGATGGGGGAAGGGGGTTGCATTCGATTTTTTTTTAATGTTTTCAATTTGATGTTAGGACTCGTGAAAAGGATTGTTTTTGTTTTTAGACAGCCTCGCAGAACATCTTGCGCACACGTTAAATCCTGTTCCGCTTGTTGTAAGAGTAGGCCATTGTGTGCCGGTGGGAACAGATGACATTTACAAAACTGCATACACACGGGACTGGATGTAAAAAAAAAAAGCAGATGAGTGCTTATTCCATTATCCTCGATATAAAAGAATAAATAAATAAATTGAGATTGACTGCTAGTGTAAAAAAAAATCAAAAGTGCTACTTTGGGGATTTTTTGGTTGTTGTTTTTTTGTTGTTGTTGTTGGATTGTTGTTGGATTTGGGGGGGGGATCATATTTTGTCATTTTATTATACTTTATTATGGACTGATAGCTTACTGTACAGATAAAAAATGAAATAAAAAAACTATTAGTGGAATGCAAGAAATGAAAATATGTCCCTTCTTATCTTACATATGAGTCACTGCAGATTTCTCTTTGTGTCAAATTCCAAAATGCTTTTTCTCTGGGGAGAGCGCGTCGCCACAAGAGTAGCGCCACTCATGTGTTTTCTTTTCTTTACCTGTCTGCATGTGTCTTTGTTTCCCTGTCAAAGTGGTTTTTTTCTACAGAAGTTTTGATCATACAACTCTTTCTTCTCGTGGGTTCTTTTCTATCTATCTATCTATCTATCTATCTATCTATCTATCTATCTATCTATCTATCTATCTATCTATCTATCTATCTATCTATCTATCTATCTATCTATCTATCTATCTATCTACCTCTCTATCTATCTATCTATCTATCTATCTACATCTCTATCTATCTATCTATCTATCTATCTATCTATCTACCTCCCTATCT
>CM060345.1:4569554-4572054 GCA_030674155.1 Stramonita haemastoma | reverse complement strand
GGCGGGGTAAAGAAAAAAAAAGGAAGGGGGGGGGGGGGGAGGGGAGGGGGGGGGGGGGGGGGGGGGGGTAAAAATGGGGGGGGGGAGATTTCCCCCCCCCGCGCGCCCCGCAACAAAAAAAGGGTGGGCGGGGGAAAAAAAACCCTCAAAGGCGGGGGGTTTGGGAGTGGAGAACGCGGTGGCGGGGCAAACAAAAATTTGGGTGGGCGCCCCGGGGGCGCAGAGGTAAAAAAACCCCCCCTGGCGAAAACCCCCCCCCTGGCCCCCGGGAGGGCAAAGCAACCCAAAAAACCCTGGCCCCTCAAAAGCGGCGGCCCGGGCCCGCGGGGCAGAAACCCAGGAGAGAGAAAAATAGCGAAAAGGAACAAAAGACCCCCAAAACCCCAAAAACCCCCCCACTTCCCCTTTTAAAAAATTTCTGCCTTTTAAACAAATAAAAAAAAGAAAGAGGTTTTGGGGGAGAAAAAAAGGAGAAAAGAGAGGAAGAGAAGACCGAGAAGACAGAGAAGACGAAAAGACAACAAAAAAAACACGACGACCCCGACAAAAACGCAAAAAAAAGCCAAAGCGCACACCAAAAACAACAACCCCCCAACAACAAACACACACAACAACACCCCAAACCCCAAAACCAAAACCCCAACACCCAAACACAAACAAAAAAAAAAGAAAAAAAAAAAAAAAAAAGAAAAGAGAAAGAGAAGAAAAAGAAGGGGGGGTGGGAGTTTAAAAAAAAAAAAAAAAACTTGGGAAAAATATCCCAAAAAAAAATAAGAGAAATGAAGTTTGTCCCACGAGAAATCCATTTTTTTTCCTTTTTTCCTTCTCTCCATGGGGGGGGTACTTTATGGCGCCAGCTTTTCCCCCAGCAAAATTTAAGCAGCATCGAGCGGGGTTTAAACCATTTGGGTTGGGTGACCTTTTTTCCCCGCCCCCTTTTGGGCATCAGACAGTCCCCCCATTCATTCGCTGAAAAGGGGAAACCTCCCTCTTTAGGGTCAGGGAAGGTAAAGCAGCGAGGGAAAAGGGAGGGGCCCCACCCTCACATGCGGGCCTCTAGAAAAGCTAGGGTTTTGTGAAGGCCCCGCTCCCCTAAGGGCCACACAGGTTTTTGGGGAACCTTTACCTTTTCCTTTTTTTCTTCTCTCACCCTGTCCTGTTTCTAATTAGGAAAGATGCTTAAAACGGAAAAAATGTTTTTATTTATACATGATTTTGTATAAGCACACCCTAGAGGGGAGAAAAAGACAGACAGACAGACATACTCGGAAAAGAATTTAAATTTTGGGGAAAAAGTTAAAAAAGGAAAACAAAGACAGACAGACAAAAAACAAAAGACAGAAAGACCCGATCGGGGGGGGGGGGGGGGAGGGGGGGAGGGAAATTTGGGGGAAAGTGAATAGGGGGAAAAAAGAAAGAAAAGACAGACAGATTAACAAACATACAGACAGACAGCGGAGACAGATAGAGGAGAAGGGGGAAAAGTTAAAAGGGGGAAAAACCCCACCACACACACACACACACACCACACACACCCACACACACACACACACAACAAAACAACCCCCGCACGCACGCACGCACCCCGCAAAAGCAAAGCACGCACGCACAACCACACCACACACACCACACAAAACCGGAATTGCAAACAAACCCTTTAGCACAAAGTTTTTAAACCTGTTTCCCCCTTTTCGGGAAGAGTAGACCATTTTGTTTCCGATGGGAACAGGGTAACCCCTTCGGGGGGGGAAAGTAAAAAAAAAAACACATGACTGCTTTTTCCTTATCCTGGATAAATTTAAAAAATAGATAGAAAAAAAGGAAAATAGACATGAGAAATCGGATAACTGAAAAGGAAAAACAGACCCGACAAAAGACGACAAACATACAGACCCGACAGACCCGAAGACAGACAGACAAAAAATACAGACAACAGACAGACAGACAGGCAACAGACCAGACAGACAAAACAGACAACAGAAAAGACAGAGTGGAGAGAATGGGGAAACGTAAAAAAAGGGGGTAAAAGAAAGAAAGGGAACAAGCAAAAAAAAGGGGCAAGAAAATTTTAAGAAAAAAAAAAACATAAAAAAAAGAGAAGAAAGAAAAGGAACGGGAAAGGGAAAAAAGAAAAAAAAGGAAATAAAATGGAGGGGGTTAGGGGGGGGGGGAGAAAGTAAAAAGGGGGGGAAGGTTTGGGAAAAATAAAAGCGAGGTCAAGATTTACCTTAAAATGCAAAAATTTTCCCTTGCGAAGGGGGGTGTGTTTGTATTTTTTAGTGGGTGGTGTGGTGGGGTGGTTGTGTGTGTGTTTTGAGTTGGGGTGTGTGTGTGTTTTTGTGTGTGTTGTGTGTGTGTTTTGTGTGTGTGGTGTGTGTGTGTGTTTGTGTTGTGTGTGTGTGTGTGTTTGTGGATGTGTGTGAGTGTTGTGTTGTGTTTTTGTTGTGTTTTTTGTGTGTGTGTTTGTGTGTGTGGTGTGTGTGTTGTGTGTTGTGTGTGG
>CM060345.1:4559133-4569454 GCA_030674155.1 Stramonita haemastoma | reverse complement strand
TAGGGGTGGAGGGTGGGGGTAGGGAAAAGGGTTGGGGTTTAGGGAAGGGTTGGTAGGGGGGTGGGGTTTTAAAGGTATAGTATAGTATAGTATAGTATATAGTATAGTATAGTATAGTATAGTTATTTAGTATTGTATAGTATAGTATAGTATATTTTATAGTATAGATATAGTATATTAGTATATTTATTAGTAATTATAGTAAGTACAGTATAGTATAGTATAGTATATTTATAGTTAGTATAGTATAGGTTATAGTATAGTTTAGTATAGTATAGTTTTGTATAGTATAATGGTATAGTTAGTAGTACAGTAAGTGCAGTGCAGTACAGTACAGTACAGTACAGTGGCAGTACAGTACAGTAACATTTACAGTACAGCGTGTGTAGGGAAAGTACGTACGAACGTACAGTACAGTACAGTACAGTACCAGTACAGTACAGTACAGTACAGTACAGTACAGTACAGTACAGTTCATTTACAGTCTAGCCTAGTCTATTTCTAGTCTAGTCTACACTTTAAGACACAACAGATTTCTTTCCGTGATATTTTGGCTGCTCTCCACAGGGAAAGAGCGCCGTCGCCACTAGACCAGCGCCACTCATTTTTTTCTTGTTGCATAATTATGTATCTGGCTCCTATCAGAGTGGCTTTTTTTCTACAGAATTTTGCCAGGAACTAACAACTTCTTGTTGGCGTGGGCTCTTCTACGATCACTAAATATTGTTAATTATTGTAGAAATAAGCATTGTAATGGACCTCGGTTTATTGTCTTACCCGAAAGACTAGCACCCGGACTACCTCTCACGATTTAGTGAATGGGGGAAAAAGTTTTGGGCACAAACGGGGATCGAACCACCACACACACACACTTGAAACCTGGTCTTTTGGCTTCTTAGGGAGGTGTGTTATAACCTCTTAACCACCAATCCACCTGTTGATTGTTTTTACCATTGTGTTATGTTATGTTTGGTCATTATGGCAGTGTGCTGTTTATTGTTGAATTGTGTTATGTTTGATCATTGTAGTGCTTGTTTTGTCAAAATGATATATTCATTTATCTTACTGTGCAGATTGCAAGTACTTAAATCTTCCTGATTTAATTTTTTTCATAGATTGTGAAGTATTTCATTACGAATTATTCAATGTTTATGATATTTGAAACAGCTGATATATATATATATATATATATATATATATATATATATATATATATATATATATATATATATATATATTATATATATATATATATTATTTTCTTAAAGCTGACACAGTTTATGAGCACCAAAACTGTCAACAACAAAAGAGAAAGGGCTAGTTTTCCACATGCTGAACAGAAATCTTTTCATTCCAGGCACTTTGAAAATTTATCTTTTCGTATATGTTCTAAAAACATTTGTTTAAATCCAACTTCTGATCTCTAAGGGCTTTCTTTGTCCTCTTTTATCCCCCTTTTTCTTTTTATTTTTATAAGCGTTTCAGTGGGGGAGCAGAAGGATATCCCCCCCCCTCTCTCTCTCTTTCTCTCTCTGTGCTCTCATCAAAGTCAAAGAGGGCAGCTTTCCTTAATACTTCTTCCCAACCCACCATCTTCTTCCCTTCCCAACCCCAATCTATTCCTACACCACTATCACCGCAGTATCATCACTCTCTTTTGCGCAATACACACATAAACTGATTGATGCCCAACACAAACTTTATCCCTACCCCCTGTCTGTCTGTCTGTCTGCCCTCCCAAAGCCCCAGGTCTGATGTTGTCCTGGTTACTGACACATAGAGATTGGCACATGAAGATAGAGAGACGTGGTTGCGACTGACACAGTGAGTTTGGCACATGAAGATAGACAGATAAAGTTACTACTGACACAGTGATATTTCACATGAATATATACAGACGTGGTTACTGACACAGTAATATTTGCACATGAACATAGACAACAGTTCTTCAGATGAAACTATAAACCGAGGTCCCGTGTGTGAACGCACGCAGAACATCTTGCCCACACGTTAAAACCTGTTCCACTTTTCGGACAACCACACCATTGTGTGCCCAGTGAGAACAGATGATAAAAATTTACAAAACTGCATGCACACAGGGACTGATTGTAAAAAAAAAAAGCACATGAATGCTTATTCCATCATCCTCAAAATAAAAGAATGATAATAAGAGAAAAAGACAGACATGGTGATGAGAATGGAATAGCCACTATACACGAGGGCAGACCCGCAAGGAAGATAGATGGAGCATTGAGCGTAGTGGTGGTTGGGGCAGGGACGGTGGGGGAGGGGGTGATGGTGGGTGGGGGGATGGTGGGGGGTGGGGGTGGGGGTGGTGGTGGGAATGAGGTCAGTGTGTCAGGGCTGGGGATTTCTCAGAGATTCCTCGTTTTTTTGTTTTTTCGTTTTGTTTAATGTCCTTCACTACTTGGTGATTTAGACACATCCGCATTCAAACTATCACCTCTCTGTCTCTGTCTCTGTCTTTCTCTCTGTCTGTCTGTCTGTCTGTCTGTCTGTCTGTCTCTCCTCTCTCTCTCTCTCTCTCTCTCTCTCTCTCTCTCTCTCTCTCTCTTATGCCATGGCCCTCTTTAAATAAAATTTATTCAATTCAATTCAATTCAATTCAATTCAACTCAATTCTCTCTCTCTCTCTCTCTCTCTCTCTCTCTCTCTCTCTCTCTCTCTCTCTCTCTCTCTCTCTCTCTCTCTCTCTCTCTCTCTCTCTCCTCTCTCTATTATGCCATGACCCTCTTTAAATAAAATTTATTCAATTCAATTCAATTCAATTCTATTCAATTCAGTTCTCTCTCTCTCTCTCTCTCTCTCTCTCTCTCTCTCTCTCTCTCTCTCTCTCTCTCTCTCTCTCTCTCTCTCTCTCTCTCTCTCTCTCTCTCTCTCTATTATGCCATGACCCTCTTTAAATAAAATTTATTCAATTCAATTCAATTCAATCAATTCTATTCAATTCAATTCAATTCAATTCAATTCTCTATCTCTCTCTCTCCTCATCTCTCTCTCTCTCTCTCTCTCTCTCTCTCTCTCTCTCTCTCTCTCTCTCTCTCTCTCTCTCTCTCTCTCTCTCTCTCTCTCTCTCTCTCTCTCTCTCTCTCTCTCTCTCTCTCTCTCTTCTCTCTCCTCTCTCTCTCTCTTCTTCTTTATACAGAACATTCCTCGTTTTTTTTATTTTTAATTTTTAAAAAATTTAAATCAGCGTTATCTGCTGCATGAGATGTTCAAGACCTGACTCCTGTTTAGAGAGATGGTATTATATAATATTTAGTGTAGCACAGTAAGATCAGATTTTGTGTTTCAACTATCATTAATATAAATTACCATAATATTAGCCTGTGACTGTTTCGTCCAATTATGATACATTTGTCCGAAATAACTTACAAATAGATATTTAGTTATTCATTTTATTTCTCTCTCTCCTCTCTCTCTCTCTCTCTCTCTCTCTCCTCTCTCTCTCTCTCTCTCTCTCTCTCTCTCTCTCTCTCTCTCTCTCTCTCTCTCTCTCTCCTCTCTCTCTCTCTCTCTCTCTCTCTCTCTCCACACACAGACACATACATACATATATACCTACCTACCTACCTACCTACCTACCTACCTACCTACCTACCTACCTACCTACCTACATACACACATACACACATACACACATACACACACATCATTTCCCTACATACACACACACACACACATCGTGATTGCACCCATAGCTGCAGGCCAGTCAGACATATAATATATAACCCTGCTTCCTGACATCACAGAGAAAGAACTATAGCAAAAAAACCCAACCCAAACAAACCCAAAAGCACCACCCTCCAAACCCACCACTCCATGCACACAGACACAGACACAGACACAGACACAGACACAGACACACACACACACACACACACACACACACACACACAGACACAGACACACAGACACACAGACACAGACACAGACACAGACACAGACACACACACACACACACACACACACACACACACACACACACAACACACACACACACACACACACACACACACACACCGCACACAGAGAGTGTGATCTGCACACATGAACACATCAATGGAAAGAGAGGAAGAGGGAGAAGGAAAAAAGGAATGAAAGAAGACAGAATACATGGAACTCTATCATCAGGGGACAAGATCTGCACAGGAAGATAGAGTCCTGAATATTCTGATGGAATTGGGGGGAGAGTAGGGAGTGCATGGAGGAGGGGGCGGGGGAGTGGAGTAGAAGAGATGGAGTAAAAGGGGGTGGAGAGGAGGATGGGATAAAGGTCAAGGTATGTGTGAGGTTAGGGGTCAAGTCTGAACATGATGGTCTGGGATAGCCTTGCAAGCGTTTTCTTTTTTCTTTTTCTTTTTTTTGGATCTGTCCGTAAGGCTGTGAGGGGTGGGGGTGGGGGGTGGGTGGAGGAGGGAGGCGTGGAGGAGGGGGTGATGATCGATCAATGATGCATTTTTTTTGCCATGCTGACTGTAAGGGGGCCATATCAGGGTTTTTACGTTGTTAGAAACTAAAACATTGGGTGGTGGGAAATTGTCAGGATGTAGAACGTGGGATGAGGGGGTAGGGGTAGGGAGATAGATAGATAGATAGATAGATAGATAGATAGACAAATAGATGGATAGATAGATAGATAGATAGATGGATAGATAGATAGATAGATAGATAGACAAATAGATGGATAGATAGATAGACAAATAGATGGATAGATAGATAGATAGATAGACAAATAGATGGATAGATAGATAGATAGATAGACAAATAGATGGATAGATAGATAGATAGATAGACAAATAGATAGATAGATAGATAGATAGATAAGACAGATAGATAGATAGATAGATAGATAGATAGAGAGATGGAGAGATAGACAGATAGATAGATAGATAGATAGATAGAGAGATAGATAGAGAGATAGAGAGATAGATAGATAGATAGATAGATAGAGAGATAGAGAGATAGAGAGGTAGGTAGGTAGGTAGGTAGGTAGGTAGGTAGGTAGGTAGGTAGGTAGGTAGGTAGATAGGTAGATAGATAGACAGATAGAAAGATAGAAAGATACATGGATGGAAAAAAATACACGGATGGATAGGTAGATAGATAAATAGATAGATAGAAACAGAGATAGATAGATAGACATACAGACAGACAGACAGACAGACAGACAGACAGAAAAGACAGACAGACAGACAGACAGACAGAAAAGACAGACAGACAGACAGAAAAGACAGACAGAAGAGACAGACAGACAGACAGACAGAAAAGACAGGCAGAAAAGACGGACAGACAGATGGATCGACAGACAGACAGACAGACAGTACAGACAGAAAAGACAGACAGACAGACAGACAGACACTCTCCCAGCAGGACATTCATCAGATTACATTTCCCCCTTAAGCCATTCCTGCTGGATCCCATGTCCCTAGGGTCCACCATATCAAAGCCCCATTTTCAGAAGACACCCCCTTCCTCCCCCTCCTTCCCTTTCCCTCCCTCTCCTCCCCCCTTTTCGCATCCATCTCTGTTCCAGAACCTTTCACCACTCACCCTCCTCTCTCTCTCTCTCTCTCTCTCTCTCTCTCTCTCTCTCTCTCTCTCTCTCTCTCTCTCTCTCTCTCTCTCTCTCTCTCTCTCTCTCTCTCTCTCTCTCTCTTCTGTGTCAGATTTGACAATTAGGCTAATGTGGTAGAACATATCTATTTACGCTATAGTTTTCTGATATTCGAGAGGGAGCTGAAACAACGTCGAGCGTATCATCAGTTTTGATTACTTTGTATGTCCCCCCCCCTCCCCCTCCCTCCGGCCCTCTTTTGAATTCTAATTAGGAAAGACAGACTTTAGCTTAACATTAGCTTGGGGAAAGTGAGTGCTATGACCACTGAGATATCTCGTCCCCAGCCAAACCATTGTTACCCATAGAGAAACCTCTGGCATCCTCACCCGAGCACTCAGTATATTTAGTCTGGGACCCCGTGAGGACATATCAAGGTCCAGTCTTCCAGCCAATAGCTCCAGTCTTCCACACAATAGCTCCAGTCTTCCAGCCAATAGCTCCAGTCTTCCTCACAATAGCTCCAGTCTTCCTCACAATAGCTCCAGTCTTCCACACAATAGCTCCAGTCTTCCACACAATAGCTCCAGTCTTCCACACAATAGCTCCAGTCTTCCAGCCAATAGCTCCAGTCTTCCTCACAATAGCTCCAGTCTTCCACACAATAGCTCCAGTCTTCCACACAATAGCTCCAGTCTTCCTCACAATAGCTCCAGTCTTCCTCACAATAGCTCCAGTCTTCCACACAATAGCTCCAGTCTTCCACACAATAGCTCCAGTCTTCCACACAATAGCTCCAGTCTTCCTCACAATAGCTCCAGTCTTCCTCACAATAGCTCCAGTCTTCCACACAATAGCTCCAGTCTTCCACACAATAGCTCCAGTCTTCCACACAATAGCTCCAGTCTTCCAGCCAATAGCTCCAGTCTTCCACACAATAGCTCCAGTCTTCCACACAATAGCTCCAGTCTTCCACACAATAGCTCCAGTCTTCCTCACAATAGCTCCAGTCTTCCTCACAATAGCTCCAGTCTTCCACACAATAGCTCCAGTCTTCCACACAATAGCTCCAGTCTTCCAGCCAATAGCTCCAGTCTTCCTCACAATAGCTCCAGTCTTCCTCACAATAGCTCCAGTCTTCCACACAATAGCTCCAGTCTTCCACACAATAGCTCCAGTCTTCCACACAATAGCTCCAGTCTTCCAGCCAATAGCTCCAGTCTTCCTCACAATAGCTCCAGTCTTCCACACAATAGCTCCAGTCTTCCACACAATAGCTCCAGTCTTCCTCACAATAGCTCCAGTCTTCCTCACAATAGCTCCAGTCTTCCACACAATAGCTCCAGTCTTCCACACAATAGCTCCAGTCTTCCACACAATAGCTCCAGTCTTCCAGCCAATAGCTCCAGTCTTCCAGACAATAGCTCCAGTCTTCCAGCCAATAGCTCCAGTCTTCCAGACAATAGCTCCAGTCTTCCAGACAATAGCTCCAGTCTTCCAGACGATAGCTCCAGTCTTCCAGACGATAGCTCCACCAGGCTGTCTGTCTACTGGACCACGTGCGGCAGCTGCTGGTGTGATGGCATCATTCAGTTACACTTGATGCTGGCAGATACACGTAGACACAGGCATGCCTTCACAATGTGATGTTTGCGCTGTGCATCACCTCCACTTAGCTTGATTACACGTGGCATCTACTCCGTCTGATGCTGTGGACCATAGCACAGGTTTTGGGGGGACGGGATAGCCTAGTGGTCAGAACATTGCGCTCGCAATTTGACGACCTGGGTTCGATTCCCGTTCGAGGAGATTTTTCTACTCCACTCCCCCAAAGGTCCTTCAGATGAGACTATAAACCGAGGCCCCGCGTGCGAACGTACGCAGAACATCTTGCGCACACGTTAAATCCTGTTCCACTTTTCGTAAGACTAAGCCATTGTGTGCCGGTGGGAACAGATGGCAAGATTTACAAAACTGCGTACACACGGGGACTGGATGTAAAAAAGCACACAAGTGCTTATTCCATTATCCTCGATGTAAAAGAAGAAATAGATAAATACAATGTATTTAGTTTTTTTCCCGGCTGGATTCCATATTTGTGACGCTCCAGCACAAAATGAGTCGCATTGTGCCTGACCCACTTTTCTGCTAGGAGCCTTTTTTTTTTGGTAGGTGGGGGTCAGGTTGTGGATTTTTATATTTTGAATGATTATTAAACTATAGCCATATGAAACTATAGTCCATCTTTTTACCTTGTACTGAAGTATCAAAAAGGCGTAATTGTTTTCATTTTTTGCTTTAAAGGGACGTTTAAAAACACCCTAGCCCTCCATCTGACCACCTATTAAGATTCAAAACTTGTTAAATTATCAGTTTTTGTCACTTCCTGCAGTCAATCGTTTCAATTTATGATCCCTTTTCATAGAATTGTTCGATTTTCAGGCTGCTTTTTGTATTGAGTATCTTTTTTTTTGTTTCTTGCAGATAATAATGTTAACAATTCGCAATTGACCTCGGGTGCAATGCAATTCATTATGTGGTAGAGCGTCACTTTTTTTTTTTAGTTAAATAAAAAAAAATCTATGGTGTCTCGTCTCTTCTCTTTTCTCCTCTCCTCTTCCTTAATTAACCCTTTGAGAAATCTTTTTGGCATGGCGTTGCATATTCAGGCTGCATCTCTTGAGCTAGTTCAACCTGGCGGACCCCAATCTTTTTGCATGGTGCATGCTGGGTATATTTAATACCCTGAAATCACCTAGCATTGTCATGAGTTATAGGACCTTTCAACAGGCATATATATAAACTTCTGCATGCCATGTATAGCCTACACGACAGGCATGAAAGCACTTATAGGTCTCTTGAGTTAAGTTGACCTTCACCTTCACTGTCATCAAACCCGTACTCTTGTAGACCATTGGGGGAACAACTGAAAATTTTTTAAACAAAATCTTGAGCTGGGAAATAAAAACAAAAATTCCCCACCTTTAATTCACCAGAGTCTGCTGCCGAGATTCGAACCCAGAACTAAAAAAATCCACAGGACAGATGATACATGCTGTATCCACTGAGCTTCTGTGTCCATCATCATAGCAATGCAACACCAGTCTGATATCACGATCAGACGCAATTTTCTCTACAATATTCCATATTTATATTTTGTGTGATGAAAGAAATTTGGCTTCTTTTATTTTTTTTAAACAAAGGGGGAGGGGGGGGGGGGGGGAGGGGGGGGGGGGGGGGGGGGGATGGAGGGGAGGATGACACTATAAAGATCTCGTCATGTCTCACGATAATTTTCTCTTTCAAAGCCATCTCCCATCACCCCTTGCAGAAAAATAAAAATGGCGGGAATTGGGAGGCTCATGGGAAATTTGATAGCGAGGTTTTGTGTACTGACGCTTCTATGCTAATTAGGTTTTTGATTCTGTTAGAAAACTCTCCAGGGCCCAATGATGGTAGAAGATAGCAACTATAACCCTGATATGGCCTCAGCTACTGGCAGGGACACAGAGAAATGGAGTGGAATAAAAACCAGGAGAGGAAGAAGAAGAAGAAGAAGTGTTGTTTGGATGGTTTCCACTCAGTTTGGGATCAGCTGGTCTGGTAAGGGAGTATTTTGATGTCGGTTTTTTATCTCTCGGTTGCTTTTGTTTGATATCAGCTGGCTTTTTTGTGTTACTGTTGAGAGTTGTGTTTTTCTCTTTCTGTATCTCTCTGTCTGTTTCTCCATGTGTATGTCTGTTTCTGTGTCTGTATCTCTGACACTCTCGTCCTGTCTGTCTGTGTATGTATGTCTCTGAATCTGTATCCATGACGCTCTCTCTTGCACTGTCTCCTCCCACAATCTCTCTCTCTCTCTCTCTCTCTCTCTCTCTCTCTCTCTCTCTCTCTACTCTCTCTCTCTCTCTCTCTCTTCTTTTAAAATATTGGCTGAACTGCTGTTGTTGGTGATGCCGGTATGTAGGGGTAGGGAGGGGGGTTCTGAGCTTTATTCTCTGATCAGGGCAAGGGCTAGATGAAAAAAAAGTATGTAATGCTTACTCTGTAACCCTTGAAAAATAAAGACCATTCATTCATTCATTCATTCATTCATTCATTCATTCATCCATCCATCTATCCATTCATTCATTCATTCATTCATTCATTTATTCATTCATTCATTCATTCATTCATTCATTCATTCATTCATTCATTCATTCATTCATTCATTCATTCATTCATTCTCTTGCAGACGTACGTGATTCATCTTCCTCCCTTCTTCTGCTACTCTCTTTTTATTCCCTTGGGAGTCATGAGGGCACGACACTGAAGAGCTATTCAACATTTTCCTCCCATCTCTGCTGCTGATGATGCTGATGCACCTCCCTATTGACCCTAAAATGATTGGATCTGAGTCATCAGCATTCACATTCACAGCAGCAGCAGCCACCATGCAGAAAGAATTTACAGCCAGAGTGACTGATGGGGACAGAAGCAGGAACTCTCGCTCATTGCAGATTTGCTGATGTTCATAATGCTGGACATGTACACTAATAACACGCAACTCCCCACAATATTGGTAGCCCTCCTCCCTGAAAATTTTCCACATTTCATAATGCTAGACATGTACACTAATAACACACAACTTCCCACAATAATTACTAGCCCTTCTTTCATCAAAATTTTCCACATTTCCACATTTCATAATGCTGGACATGAACACTAATAACACGCAACTCCCCACAATATTAGTAGCCCTCCTCC
>CM060345.1:4551633-4554133 GCA_030674155.1 Stramonita haemastoma | reverse complement strand
AAGTATTGTTATCATTATTTTTAGTACTATTGTTGTTGTTGTCTTCAATTTAACGTCTGTTCACACTCAGTGATACTAGACGAGGAAAGTGGAAAGTAAAGAAAGATTGTTGTATTATTGTTATTGTCATTATTATTCTCATTATAGTTTCTTTAGTTCCTTTTGGGTTTACTTTGTTGTTATGAGTTGTAGCAATGTTGTAGTTAAATATATTTTGGGTGGGGGGTTGTATTTTTTTTGGTTGTATTTGTTTGTTTGCTTGCTGCTTTATTTTTGTTAGTTCCTCTGTTTTTTGTTTCAGTGGTTTTTATGGGTTTTTTGTTTTTGTTTTGTTTTGGTTTATTTTTTTGGCTAAATAGATAGCTTGATGAAAAAAAGCAAATTTATTGCTTACTCAATGTACCATCTCGAAATAAAATTTTGACTTGACTTGATCTGACAATTGTCTGTCATCTGAGCTAAAATGCGTTGTGCTGCTGTTAAGCGCCTGACAAGTCAGGCCCAGCACATCCGACTGCGGCGTGGGAGAGAATTATTATCTTTAAGTCTTTATGGGAACAAGGAAGGAGAATAGGCTAAGAAGGCAGAAAACAGACAAGAAAGAGGTGACAGCAAGAAAAGGAACAAGGCAGAAACGAAGAGAGGGATAGAAAAGAGGGACTTTCTAGCACAGAATATATCCAGAAGGTGAGGATACTATTTATACTGAGAAGTCCCCGGCATCCCCACGCATGTTATACATACATACATACATACATACATACATACATACATACATACATACATACATACATACATACATATATATATATATATATATATATATATATATATATATATATATATATATATATATATATATATGTACATACACATATATACACATTTTAAACATGGCTGTATATGGCAACGTTCTGGCGGCTCTTGCGACGGTACTGGAACCATTCGTATCGGCGACTGCCTTTCCAATGGATCATTCCAGTGGCGTGGATTGGGGGGGGGGGGGGGGGGGGGGCGGGGGGGGGGGGGGGGCGGGGGGGGGGAGGAGGGGGGTTTCTGCTGCATGGGTAACAGCTTGCCCTCCATACTTACCCAGGCTTTGCGCTCTAAAGACAGCGCAACTCCACAGTCTTCCGAGACTGATGGGTGCCTACTATATAATAAACATGAGACAATTGTAGCTAAAGTTTATAGAAAGATAAGTATCAATACATGATAAAGTCTGCTAGTTTTACAATGTTGTGAAAGTGTCCCTATGTTTGTTTGCTTTTCCGCATCTGTGAAAAAGCATGCTAGGCATAATCTACACACACTGATGTTCCCTTCGTTGGAAAGTTGAACTTTACTGAATCCAGCTCAGAAGCATGCAATGCAGCAAGGTTACTACAACCTTTGGAATAATGCCAGGCCCAGAAGTGTATGTAGAAAACCATTTTCATTCAATCAGCCACCCTGGACTATGGACTTAGTTCAAAGCATCATTTACATTGTAATACAGGGTTTTATTTCAAGGGTTTTGTTTTGTGTAAATATTTATAGATGTGAACATAGAAACAGAAGCATTTTGATAAACAGAAGCAGAGAAATGATAAGAGACAGGGAACGAGGGCAATGTAGGAGGTAAACACATCACGAAACAACAAAGAGCCCAAACCAAAAGTGATGGAAATGGTCCCCAAGGCAGCAAGCAAATAATGATAATAATCATAGATAATGTCATTATCCTGTCCACTGTCTGCTAATAACGCAGGCCTGTTGCTATTGTTGTTGTTGCTGTTGTTGTTGGTGCTGTTGTAGTTATTGTTACTGCTGCTGCTGTTGTTGTTGATGCTGCTGCTGCTGCTGCTGTTGCTGTAGTTGTTGCTATTGTTGTTGCTGCTGCTGTTGTTGTTGTGTTGCTGCTATTGTTCTTGCTGTTGTTGTTGCTGCTGCTTCTGCTGCTGCTGTTTTTGTTGTTGCTGCTGTTGCTGCTGTTGTTGTTGTCTGTTGTTGTTGATGTTGTTGCTGATGTTGTAATTGTTGCCGTTGGTATTGTTGTTGTTTTTGTTGCTGTTGCTGCTGCTGTTTTTGTTGTTGCTGCTGCTATTGTTGTTACTGCTCTTGTTATTGTTGTTGCTGTTGTTGCTGCTGCTGCTGCTGTTTGTTGTTGCTGCTGCTGCTGTCGTTTCTTTACCATCGTCAGAGATACCAAAGGCTTTATGTTGGTCCTGCATCTGGTCTGGTAGGCCCAGAAAGAAACGAAAGAGCCCAAAACCAAAAGTGATGCAAATGGTCCCTCAGGCAGCAAACAAATGATATATAATCATCATAGATAATGTCATTATCCTGTGCACCGTCTGCCAATAACGCAGGCCTGTTGCTGTTGTTGTTGTGTTGTTGTGTAAAGTTTAGCCAGGCTAGTAATATGGTTTGAACTTCAGTACTTGTACTGCATTGCAAGTTGAGTTTTTTTATTTGCAGAGATCAAGGCTTTGCCACACAACTAATGTAAGTGAAGGAA
>CM060345.1:4544133-4546633 GCA_030674155.1 Stramonita haemastoma | reverse complement strand
AACGCTATATAAGTTCCATTTATTATATATATATATATATATATATATATATATATATATATATATATATATATAATATATATATATAATATATATATATATATATATAACAGCCCCGAGCCGCCCTGGGGACTCCAACTCCTCGATTTTCCTCTGGGAATATATTATGATCTCCATGATCAACAAGGATATAAACCAGATAAAAGAAGGAAAGGGGATATCGATAATATGGGATAATTGCAGAAAGGCTTAAACTTGTGTGGTTAGTGGTGCTTGTAGTGGATATTTGAGTCATGTGCCTCTAAGTCAGCCAACTTGAGTTGTGTGCCTTTAAATCAACCAATCACACATTTTTATTTTATTTTTTATTTTATCTATTTTATCTATTACCACTTTATGTCACATTAGATTTCTCTGCATGAAATTCGGGCCGCTCTCCCCGGGGAGAGCACGTCGCCATAAGTGCAGCGCCTACCCATTATGTATATATATATATATATATATATATATATATATATATATATATATATATATATATATATATATATATATATTATATATATTATATATATAAACACACACACACACACACACACACACACACACACACACACACACACACACACACACACACACACACACACACACACACAGCCCCGAGCCGCCCTGGGGTCTCCAACTCCCAATTTTTCCTCAGGGATGGTGTCTAAACACGACACCTGTGTACATGCTGGTTTTTTTTTATATATAATTTTGTCACCCGCACCTACCCGCACACCATGGCCTGCTCTTCCGAAAGGCGGAACGAGGTTTTAACGTGTGCGCAAGATGTTCTACGTGCGTTCGCACACGGGGCCTCGGTTTATAGTCTCATTGGTTCTGTCCAGTCATAAAAACTGATTTCTCTTTTATCTCTTGCTGCCAGTACAGTGCCCCCTCCTTCTCTATTCTCTTGATGAATGGGATGTTGTCCACCCCACTTCTCCTCCTCCTCCTTCCCCTCCACCCTCCCCCTCCTCCACCCCAACTGACCCTGCAGAATATTGGCTGTGAGTCACCAGCACTTAAAGCAACCGGCAGAAAAAAAGATTTTACAGCTAGGATTAGTGATCGTGCAGGACTTTGGTGCTTGAAGCGTGAGTTATGTCACTGCAGTCACAGGTCGATCTGAATGCTCACTAGCTGGTCTCCAGTGCTGACTCCAGTCTCCCCAAAAAACCTTCGGATGAGACTATAAACCGAGGCCCCGTGTGTGAACGCATGCAGAACATCTTGCGCACACGTTAAATCCTGTTCCGCTTTTCGTAAGAGTAGGCAGGCCATCGCGTGCCGGTTGAAACAGATGACATTTACAAAACTGTATACACACACGGGGACTGGATGTAAAAAAGCACGAGTGCTTATTCCATTATCCTCGATATAAAAGAATTTTTTTTTAATCCCACACTTCCAGCCCACTCTGTCCAACGCTTTATAGTCCTGTATTTCCCAATGTCTCCCCAATCAAACAAAATTAATGCCAACAATGAACGTACTCTTGTAAAGAGAAGTGATATCAAACTCCATTTTCTTAATAATAATAATAACTGGAATTTATATATCTATATATTTTCTTCCTCTGTTTCTGACAATCTCTGGATTTGATCTCTAGATGGATCGGTGGTCTAGGTGGTAACGCGCCTGCCTATACCTAGAAAGCGAAAAGTCCGGGTCGGAGTGAACGGTGGTTCAAATCCCGTTTGGGCCCAAAACTTTCCCCCCCCCCATCCATTAGATCATGCCGACTCCACTCCCCCCCAAATTCCTTCGGATGAAACTATAACCCGAAGTCACGGTTGAGAAGGCGCGCAAAATATGTTTTGCGCACACCTTAAAACCTGTTCCGCTTTTTGGAAGAGTAGGTCATTGTGTGCCTTGAGGAAGATTAGCTAAGTTGTTGGATAATTATATCTCCTGTTAACACTGTCTAGTCTTTGTATGGAATACTCCGTGGTTTTGTCTTGTCTAAGGCATCTTGAAGGACTGCGTCATTGGAAACAGCTCTGAGCAGAGAAAAAATGAAGTGAATATAATATAGAACAATGCAAGGGTAGGGACAATATAAAGAAGAATACTGAGACAATAAAAAGAGCAATAATAACCAATAATAAGATAAAAAATAAAGAAACAATAAGATTACAATAAAGAAACAATAAGATAGCCATAAAGAAACAATAAGATAACAATAAAGAAACAATAAGATAACAGTAACGAAACAGTAAGATAACAATAAAGAAACAATACAATAACAATAAAGAAACAATAAGACAACAATAAAGAAACAATACAATAACAATAAAGAAACAATAAAAAGCAAAATAAAGAAACAGTAAGATAACAATAGAGAATAAGGTAACGATAAAAAACAATAAGACAACAATAAAAAACAGAATAAGATAACAAAAAAGAAACAATAAGATAACAATATAGAAATAATAAAGGAAAGAAAAAAAGAAACAAT
>CM060345.1:4521633-4539133 GCA_030674155.1 Stramonita haemastoma | reverse complement strand
TACACTCTTTCGTTCTTTCATAGGGATTTCATAATGGATAACAAAGGCCGTTAAAACGTTATCATCATGAGGCGTTTCTGACGGGAGTTCAAAACAAGTTCACTTGATACCAGAACAGGAATCACTGAACACCACCAAAGTGACCCAACAGAAGTGCAGGGCCCCTCTGGCTGGTGGCCTCACAGCGGCCTATTATTAATGGGCTCCCTGTGGACTCCTGACCCCGAGGATGAGACACAACGATCTAGGTATGGCTGTGGCGGGGAGATTGAGATGAGCGGCATGGAAACAGCAGGAAGGGGACGTCACTGGAGATGAGGCAGCAAAAAAAAAGGTTCAATTGATGCAGAACTCTCTAGAATTCCTTTTTTTCATCTCTGAAGGGATGGTATGCTGTATTTCAAAGTAGGGTTGTTTTCGTTCCTCTGCTAGCGCTACGAAGATCGCCAATGGTGAAGATGTAGCGTACGCCACCGTTTACCCACCATGTTAAAGTTAAAGTCTGTCCCGAGCCTAAGGCTCATCAGGCCGGTGCTTATCCCGGTTTCTGTGGCGTTAAGCGACTGAGAGTCATAGACTCCCCCCTGGATAGGACGCCAGTCTATCGCAGGGTTAACCCACAACACAAGGTTGGTACCCCCTTTTACACCTGGGTGGGGTGAGAAAAATAGCCGTAAAGTGCCTTTTCCAAGGGCACAACGCCATAGTCGAAAGCTGGGATCGAACCCGCAACCTTTAGATTACGAGTCCAACGCCCTAACCACTAGACTAGAGCGGCGGCTTACCTACCATGAAGGTAGCCACATTCCGACTGTAGGGATAATAAATTATGTAACTGTGACACCAGTGTGCATGAGTGTGTGCGTGTGTGTGTGTTTACTTTTATTTATTTTATTTTATTTATTTTATTATTTTATATCGAGGATAATGGGACAAGCACTCATGTGCTTTTGTTTTCATCCAGTCCCGGTTTGTATGCAGTTGTGTAAATATTGTCATCTGTTCCCACCGGCACACAATGGCCTACCTTTACGAAAAGCGGAACAGGATTTAATGTGTGCGCAAGATATTCTGCATGCGTTCGCACACGGGGCCTCGGTTTATAGTCTCATCCGAAGCTCTTTTGGGGAAGAGCGGAGTCAGTACTGATGTTAACTCCAGGAGAAAAATCCCTCGAACGGGAATCGAACCCGGGTCGTCAAATTGCAAGCACAATGTTCTGACCACCAGGCTGTCCCGTCCCCCCTTCAATCAATCAATCAATCAATCAATCAATCAATCAATCAATCAATCAAATTTTTATTTTCAGATGGTACATTGAGTAAGCATCGATTTGCTTTTTTCCCTTGATCGGGTGTGTGGGTATGTGTGCTTGTCTGCATGTGTGTGTGTCAGTATGTCTGTGCGTGCATGCGCGTGTGTTCGCTACTGCTTTTAAACTGGTTTAAATTATTTGCGATGTGTTGCATGTCCGAAACTTTATGTTACGCATGTTAAACGCCAATGCTTTGATTTTTTTATAGCAAGAGATAGCGCTGTACAAATTCCATATATTATTATAGTGCTGGTATTACTTTTAATTTTTAAAGATATTTTGCACTTAATTTTACAATTGTTCGAGCAAGTTTATGTCTGAGAGGCAGTTAGACGTTGTGAATGGGCTAGAGAGTTTGTGCGTATAATTTACTTAGATTGGATATATTTAAATGGTAGGAGAGGGAGAGAGCGAGATAGACAAATAGAGAAGGGGAGTAGAGTAGAGTGGAGTGGAGTGGAGTGGGGTGGGTTGGGGTGGAGAGAGAGAGAGAGAGAGAGAGAGAGAGAGAGAGAGAGAGAGAGAGAGAGAGAGAGAGAGAGAGAGAGAGAGGACAGACAGACAGACAGACAGACAGACAGACACAGAGACAGAGACAGAGACAGACAGACAGACAGACAGACAGACAGACAGACAGAAGTACAGACAGACAGAAGTACAGATCAAACATGTGTATGTATGTATAAGTATCTGAGATCTTGTGCATATACTTTACACTTGTAAACACAGCACAGTCATTCATGAAAGGAACTTTGAACAAAGACATTTATCAAGTTTTCGTTTTTGGGCTTTTTTGTCATTTTTCACATCAATTCAATGCAAACCCTAATATCTCAGAGAGAGAAATTCAAGCAGGTTACAAGCCATACATAAAGTGTAAACATGTAAACATAATATCACGGATATATACCACTACAGTATCCAAACATCAGCATCCAAAAAATCAACTATACCTCAGCCAGTCATAAACTCAGCCGAGTAAAATCCAAACACTCGTGTTTTGGTGCTTCCTTGTATCACTTTGCATCCAGTTTTGACAATGTTTATTCAAAGAAGCTCTGAAATTTCCTTTTATTTTTCGGTTGATTTCAGCTGCGAGCCGGCTACCCAACCCTAACTCCAGCCTTTTTTGCTGAAGGGGGAGGTAGGCTTTTCCCAATGCTCTGACCAGCAGTGACACAATGACCGACCAACTGACTTCCTTTTGAATTATCACACTGTTCAAATATTAGACCAAAATGATCTACTCATTCCAATGATTGCTTATTTCATTATCCACGAAAGAAAATGAATAAATAAATAAATAAGTAAATGAATGAATAAGTGCAAATTATCAACTTGTAAGTTCTAAGAGGGAGTTGTGCAAAGCTGGTATTTTTCTCAGGGAAAAAAGTCAGTCAGTAAATGCCTGTGGTGTGTGCTCACCATTTATGTCTAAACATTCTAATCTATACATTTTATCAATTCTATACAGAGCTATTATGACACAGTAAAAACGGAAGCAAAACTAGCATTAAACAACTTTTTGTTGGTCCTCTAAAGGAACATGCATTATCTTCATCATCACAAATAATTATAAATGATCAAAATAGGTAATACATTTTCTACACCTTCGTACATTTCTAGTTGGGATTCTAGAACAAGCTTAAATGGGTTAGAAGCCAAAATAAAGCAGTTTTTAACAAAGTGTACTAACAAAGCAAGGAAATCATTGATAAAACTTGCAACCCCAAAAGCAAAATGTCTAACATGCTACTGACAAATGGGGGTTTCAGTTCACGTTTTCATAGGAGTAAAATTATTTGAAAAACAGCTTCTTGTTCAATACAGTTTAAAAGAATGCACCTAAAACTTAGCTTCAAGCGGAAAATATTTTTGAGTAATATTCGTACAACTCTACTGTTGACCCTGGAAAGATATAACACAGGGGGAAGGGGCAGCAAACAAAGCGGAGCCATTAACTGAACTTAAAAATAGATACAGATACCTTGCAAAACTGTCAGAATTCCATACAAAATTTACAAAACTGCATACACACGGGGACTGGATGTAAAAAGCACACAAGTACTTATTCCATTTTCCTCGATATAATTTTAAAAAAATAGACAAAATAAAATTGTGCTAAAATACACGTTAATCTTTGCCAAGTCGATTTAAAGCACGCATGCACACACAGGCAGACAGACACACATACACAAAGAAACACACACAGAGACACACAGAGACACCCAGAGACACACAGAGACACACAGAGACAGACACACAGAGACACACAGAGACACACAGAGACACATAGACACACAGAGACACCCAGACACACAGAGACACCCAGACACCCAGACACACAGAGACACCCCGACATCCAGACACACAGAGACACCCAGACATCCAGACACACAGAGACACCCAGACATCCAGACACACAGAAACACCCAGACACACAGAGACACCCAGACATCCAGACACACAGAGACACCCAGACATCCAGACACACAGAGACACCCAGACATCCAGACACACAGAGACACCCAGACATCCAGACACACAGAGACACCCAGACATCCAGACACACAGAGACACCCAGACATCCAGACACACAGAGACACCCAGACACACAGAAACACCCAGACACACAGAGACACCCCGACATCCAGACACACAGAGACACCCAGACACACCCAGACACCCAGAGACACCCAGACACCCCCAGACACCCAGAACACACCCAGACACCCAGACACACCCAGACACCCAGACACACCCAGAGACACCCAGACACCCAGACACACCCAGACACCCAGACACACCCAGACACCCAGAGACACCCAGAGACACCCAGACACCCCAGACACCCACAGACACCTAGACACCCACAGACACCCAGACACCCACAGACACCCAGACACCCAGACACCCAGACACACAGACACACACACACAGACACACACACACACACACACACACACACACACACACACACACACACACACACACACACACACACACACACACACACACACACACATCAAAAATAGCTTTGACTTGATCTGACTTCAAATAGAGCCAGGTGTTTCGTACAACTGCTTGTAAACAGTTTACCATCACCCATTGATTAAAAAAAATCACACATGCTAAACCATTTTCTAGTTTTACACAACCCAGGTATCTTTGAGACTAGAAAAGTCAAAGCAAGAAGACAGGCTGATAAACAAAAAACAAAAAATGCCCATCAAAAACTGTACCGTATTGTACTATCGCAAGAATACAGTATTCCTCACATTCTCTATATTGGAATTTTGCTAAAGACATTCAGGTGGAGCTTCATGCTTTCAGAAAATCAGGCATATATAGCAGATAGCACAATACAAAGGTTAGACCAATGCCAGAAAACAGACCAGAAATCAGGCAGCAGTGAGCACTGATCGGTAAGGTCTTGCTAAAAATACAAAAACAACAACAACAAAAAGTGTGGGGCCTCTATCTCCCTTTGTCTTTAATTATTTTATTCTTTCATTTTTTGTTTTGTTTTTTGATCGATTTATCTTTCCGTTATTTTTAGTTTTTTTGTTTGTTTAATTACAATGTGAGATCTCCAACATGTTGCTCCTATTTTCATTTTTAGAAAAAAACATAAAAAACATAAGAGGCTGTGATAGAGATTAAGTTTATTTGAGCTGAAAATGGGAATCAAAAACTGCTGGGAGAGATGCAGATGGAGCAGTCTACTGATGGGCTGGGAGTGCTACATGTATGACCTGGGTAGTGGACATGTCCCTGACCTATGGCAAAGCAAAAGGCAAGAAGGAAATAAGGTAACAGGACATACTGATGCAAGTTACCCGCTATCTTACACATATTAGAGAATTAAAGATTGACATTTTTTCTTGTACTTTATCCAGTAAAAATGAAAAAAAGATTAACAGTGCAATGTCTTTTCTAATTCACAAAAAGGTAAATGTGTCCCATAGCCTATGTGGGCGTTGGGGAGAGAGGTGTCGGAGACCTCAGTTTCTCCAGGGGCTAGCAAATTGAGGGCGGCACCCATCTCTTCTCATTCGCTGCTTTATCATTCCTGTTGCTAAAGAGGGCGGGTACCCGTTTACAATGAGTTCTCTGACCACTGAGCTATCCTGCCTTTTCTAATGCAAGTTTATTCAATAAGATTCACACGAAATTTTTTTGGAAAAAATACTGCAATTCTTTTATAAAGTCGACACTTCACTTCACTTTTCCAAATTTACAGTGAGATTTTTTAAAGTATTTTTTTTACAGCTGCAAATCCAGCAAATCAGCAAATTTTAAAACCCTGCTACACGCATGGATAATTGTTTTCATGTTATTTCGGTATCGGCTATTTTTTTTCTATGTAACACCTTGACCCCAACACACACACACACACACACACACACACACACACACACACACACACACACACACACACACACACACACACACACACACACACACACACACACGAACACACACGAACACACACGTACAGATGACATTTACAAAACTGCAAACACACGGGGACTGGAAGTAAAAAAAAAAGCCTATGATTGCGTATTCCATTATCCTCGATATAAAAGAATTTAAAATAAATAAATAAATTAACACGAACACACACGAACATACTTTCCACACACACGAAAACACACGAACATACTTTCTACTCATTACTAACGCCTATTTTCTGCAGTGTAGTCTCACACCAATGATTATTCAATAATTTCTTATAACATCACTGCCCCCCATTTCTGTTTTAAATCTTTAAAAATAATAAATGCACCCCCTCGCTAAATAGTTGAGCATTAAACAACTGGCACACTACTTTTGTTTTTAAATAAACTTTCTTTTTCTAAAATGCATTTTTCTCATCCCGATGTACAAAAACACTTTACCGCTCCCCCCGACTCCCCCCCCCCATTCCTCCTAGCCTTTTCGCTAAAATTCTAGCATCCCTCCTCCCACTGACCCTGAAAATTATGCATTGTATCTACATACCACCCCCTCCGAAAATGCCGGGGGCTCTTTCAGTATAAAGAGCTTCCCCACTTTCTGAAAATGCTCCGCAAAAAATTTCCTTTTTTCTATCCTTCGCTTTCTTTCTGACTTTCTCTTCGGCTCTATCCTCTCTTGCTTTTTTCCTACCGACCCAGTCTGTTCTCGTGCTTTTTTTTGTTCTTGCACATCTTTTCTCGTTTCGAAACTTAATGAACTGCCCTGTAGTGGGAATGTGTCGGCTGAGGCCAGCAAGGCATAGACCTCCTGCAGAGGAGCAGCGTGGAAAAAGACCAGGCACTTTGCATTCTAGCCAGTACGAGCGAACGAAGTAAAGTGTCCTCAGCATATACCATATATCTACCTGCCTTTTGTGTCCACATGGGGGGGTCATGGTTAGAGTTGAGGTTAGTGTAAAGGTTAGAGTTAAAGAGTTAATAGCGGGTAAGGGTTGTCTGTCTGAGGGTCGGTCTGAATGTTAGAAAAATGGACACAATAGGCACATAGACAAATAGTAAGTAGCTATAGACACAATGGTACGAAGCTCACAGTATTATTATGGAGCTTTAAATCAGAATCCCTTGTCCCAGCAACAGCAGATTGCTCTGTCAATTTTGGGTTTATTCCTTGGCTAGAGTTCCGAGGTTTACCAATGGTGAGATTCTGTGTAAGCAACCGGTCAAATTGATTTCAAATCCGAGACAAATTTTTTTGGAAGTTGCATTCCTTTGAAAAAAAAGACGAGCCCAAAATCAACCATGTCAAAAAAATACTATACGCCAGATCTTCCCCTGCTTTAAATATGCATCCATACCCTCCTAAACACCCCTTCCTTTCCTTTCCTTGCCTTG
This sequence comes from Stramonita haemastoma, assembly GCA_030674155.1. Classification (NCBI taxonomy): domain Eukaryota; kingdom Metazoa; phylum Mollusca; class Gastropoda; order Neogastropoda; family Muricidae; genus Stramonita; species Stramonita haemastoma. Next base: position 4,531,966 of record CM060345.1, on the reverse strand, counting down.
CCTCTCCTTCCAACCTGATGTCTCCTCCACACAACTACCTATTTTATATACACAGACAGACAGACACATACACACAAAAACACACACACACACACACCCCTACCCATTTCACACACACGCACACACACAAACAAACACAAACAAACACAAACACACACACACACGCACGCACGCACGCACGCACGCACGCACGCACTACTTGTGTATGTATTGGGAGAGAGGGTTATCCGCTCCTACCGGCGCAGTATGGCCTACTTTTCCGAACAGCAGAACGGGTTTTTAACGTGTGAGCAAGATGTTCTGCGTGCGTTTGCACACGGGGCCTCAATTTATAGTCTCATCTGAAGGACTTACATTTAGATCCATATATTTTGCATCGAAATGGGAAGAAAGAGCTAGGCTGGGAATCGAACCCAGAACCTCATGGTTTACTTGTCGGCAAGCAAACGTCTTAACCATCCCGCGACCCTTCTTAGAACTTTTTAGTACACATTTCTATTCCAGCCAAAAGGAATGGCTATTTCAGTGCTTGTTGGCTTAAAATTTTTTTTTCGAGGTCTGACACTTTTGCTGACCAAGGGCTACATAGGTTATGGAACACATAGACCTATTTTCCAATTACAGTAATTTGTTTCATGTCAAAAAAAATCACAGAGCATTGATAGTGATTATCAAGGGGAAAATACTTTTAAAAACACTATTATTTCATTCGATATCTTGAGGAAAAAACAATTACCAGTCCCACAGGATATAACAGTAGAAACAGTTCTCCTACAACTAACTTATAATAAATTTTCACAAAAAATAAACCACCAAAATTTTTGTTGTTGCGTTCCTGGGTTAGAGCTCTCAAGTTCTCCAATGGTGAAGTTTTGTGAATGCGACTTTGGGGTCACCATTAAGGTAGCCACATTTCGAGTTCGGGGATGTTTAAACACGGCACCTGTATGCAAGCTTTTTTTTCAAATGTCATTCTGTCCCACTGCAACACAATGGCTTACGCTTTCGAAACGGTTTGTTTAACAAGCGCGCAAGATGTTCTGTGTTTGCATAGGGGGGGGGCTTTGGTTTATAGTCTCATTTAAAGGACTTTCGGGGAGTGGAGTCGGCACTGATGTTGACTCTAGGGGAAACATCTCTTGAAGGGACGTCTGGGTGTTGGCAGCCAAAACCTGGGGCTGGGGGTGTTGTCCTCCTCCTCCTTGTTGACCCTTACCTGCAGTCCGGAACTGCTTCCAGACCCCTGGATGCTTGGTACTTTGGTCTGGCGCCAGAACTCCTGAAAGCAGCATCAACAAGCAGCTTGAGCAATCCGGACAGTTTACATGTTCAAACAAATCAATCCAGTATCTGTTTAAAATAAATCAATTTTCTCTGGAGAAAAAAAAAGTTCCAGCAGAGCGGGGATCGTATCCTGACTTTTCCCTTACATACGTGACCACTAGACTACCTATCCACCAATAGGAAATGACTAAGGTGACATGTTTCTTCGTTACAACTAGTTCAGAATTCTTCCGCCACAGGATTCAATCTTTGCAATAACACTATCTTCACTGTCACAACAGTTCTTTGGATGATACTATAAACTGAGGCTGCATATGCGATAGCATGCAGAACATCTTGCCCACACGTTGGAAACCCGTTCCGACTACTGGAAGAGAAGAAAAAACTATTTCGTTCCGGTAGGAACTATGACAACTTAAAAAAAAACCGTATGTACACAGGTTTGGTATTTAGACATCATCCCCGAAGTCGGAATGCTGCTGCCTTAATGGTGAGTAAAATCGTTCGCATACGCAGAATCTCACTATCGGCGAACCTCAGAGCTCTATCCAAGGAACGAAAAAATAATACTTACGCTTGTGAGTTCTTGATGTAGTGCAGCCTCGTTGATTGTCTGGATACTTTCTGCTGCCACGATGAAAGACACACGCCCAGAACTGTGATTCGATCCCCATGACAACTGTCGACACCTATGCCAGACTTCCGAGGAGGATTCAGAGCAAGAATGGAGTGACCCAGAAGGTCTGGGAAGTGCTTTAAGATAATGTTTGGGGGTGTGAGGTGTCCCTTCCCCTCGTGAGCACGGTATGCGAGGGTAGGCAGTCTGTGCCGTTTTGGGACACCCAAGGTGAACTCCCTTTGTAACCACTGCGGAAAAGGTTGAACGGATACTGACGGCAGTACTCAACCCTGTGGTCAGTGAGCCTTGCAGAAAACTTCCGGGACAAAGTTTGATTCGAGCTCAGAAACTAGGAAGGACTGGGTGACTTTTGTGGACATTGAGCACACACGCGTTGACAGATCAAACTCTGTATAGACACGCCAGGAAAGTGTGCAAGACAGGGGTTGCATGTTCGGATCCTCTGCAACCCTACCTCTTTCTGCTGTCGGTTCTATGTCGACTAGCGGATGTCCACAAGGACCACAGCCCCTCCTGCTCTCATCGCCTTTGCTCCCTGGTGTTGCAGAGATGGGAGGTCATATAGACGCCACTCTGATACCAAAGCCCCTAAACTCCCTGGGCAACGGAACCAGGCTGTGCACTAGTCTGCCCTTCAGGGATTTGATGCAGCACTTTCTCCTTTCCCCTATTCTAAACCCTTCTTTCCCATAGATCTGACATCTGTCTACTTAGTCATGGGGATCTTGGACAAGTTCAGGGTCATGTGCTCCAACATCGTGGCGATGGCGTCTCCATGATCTCTGGTGAGAAGGATCACTATCACCGGCGAAGATCTGGTGACAAGACCTTGAACACAGCTATCAGTATATAGTCTATACTTACCCTTTTACACACAAACAAGACTACGATAAGGGATGGGGGAGGCCTATTCGTTAAAGTGTTGCTCCCTAAATCTGCTCTCGACCATAAACCGAAGTCCCATTTCTGAACACAAGTTAAACCTCTTGTGAACACATCAAAACCCGTTCCACAATTTGGAAGAGTAGGCCGCTTTGTGCCGGTAAGAACCACAGAAATATTTGGAGAAAAAATCATACACACTGGTATGTTTAGACTTCATCCTGAAGGTGGGAACACAGCTATCTGAATGGTTATGAAAAACGGTCGTTTATGCAAAAATCTCACCATTAACCAACATGGGAGCTTTAGCTGAGAAATTGGGGGGGGGGGGGGGATACACAAAATACTGTAAAATACAGAAGTCTGAAATGTACAAGACAACCAACTACCTTTTCTGCCATAGGTTTCGTAACAGTAATCAAACGACAATGTTTTTGCTTTCCCATTTAACATCTTTCCTTTGAAAAGTATTGAGTGAGAGAGAGAGAGAGAGAAGAGAGAGAGAGAGAGAGAGAGAGAGAGAGAGAGAGGAGAGAGAGAGAGAGAGAGAGAGAGAGAGAGAGAGAGAGACAGACAGACAGACAGACAGACAGACAGACAGACAGACAGACAGACAGACAGACATGCAGACAGACAGACAGACAGACGGAGAAGAGGGAGAGAGGGAGAGGGAGAGAGAGAAGAGAGAGAGAGAGAGAGAGAGAGAGAGAGAGAGAGAGAGAGAGAGAGAGAGAGGGGAGAGAGAGAGACAGAGACAGAGAAAGAGAGACAGAGAAAGAGAGACAGAGAGAGAGACAGAGAGAGAGAGACAGAGAGAGAGAGACAGAGAGAGAGAGACAGAGAGAGAGACAGAGAGAGAGAGACAGAGAGAGAGAGACAGAGAGAGAGAGACAGAGAGAGAGAGACAGAGAGAGAGACAGACAGACAGACAGGCAGAGACGAGAGAGAGAGAGAGAGAGAGAGAGAGAGAGAGAGAGAGAGAGAGAAGAGAGAGAGAGAGAGAGAGAGAGAGAGACGAGAGAGGACGAGAGAGAGAGAGAGAGAGAGAGAGAGAGAGAGAGAGAGAGAGAGAGAGAGAGAGAGAGAGAGAGAGAGAGAGAGAGAGAGAGAGAGAGAGAAATGGAAAGAGGAGGAGGGAGAGAGGAAAAGGGAGGGAGGAGGGAGGGAGAGAGAGAGAGAGAGAGAGAGAGAGAGAGAGAGAGAGAGAGAGAGAGAGAGAGAGAGAGAGAGAGAGAGAGAGAGAGAGAGAGAGGAGAAGAGAATGGAAAGAGGAGAGGGAGAGGAAGAGGGAGGGAGAGAGAGAGAGAGAGAGAGAGAGAGAGAGAGAGAGAGAGAGAGAGAGAAGAGAGAGAGAGAGAGAGAGAGAGAGAGGAGAGAGAGAGAGAGAGAGGAGAGAGAGAAGCATACATTGTGAGCGCGCGTGCGTACGTACGTGTGTGTGCGTGCATGCACGCGCGTGTGCGTGTGTGTGCGCGCACGCGCACGTGTGTGTGCGTGTACGTGTGAGCACAAGTGTGCGTGTGTGTGTATCTTCATCTACCAACAAGTGAATGGACCAAGGAGGCAGAAAAAAGACGAGGTGACAGGTAAAACAAAAACGAACAAGGCAGACACAATGAGAGGAATAGAAAAGAGGGAAATCCCAGCACAATTTCCCCGAAGGTGGGATGCTATTAAAATTTTTATACTGACAGGCCCCCGGTATACCCACGGTACGGGAGAATATACAAATTAAAACCCTGGTGTAACGTTTATTATTATATTATTATTATTATTATTATTATTATTATTATTTTATACCACTTTACGTCACAGCAGATTTCTCTGCGTGAAATTTGGGCTGCTCTCCCCGGGGAGAGCGCGTCGCCACAAGTGCAGCGCATACCCATTATTTTTTTCCCCTCAGGAATGGTGTATAAAACCCGGCACCTGTGTGCATGCTGTATTTTTTTTTATAACTTTGTCATCCGCTCCTACCGGCACACGATGGCCTGCTCTTCGGAAAGGCGGAAAGGGGTTTTAACGTGTGCGCAAGATGTTCTGCGTGTGTTCGCACACGGGGCCTCGGTTTAAAGTCTCATCCGAATAAATTTAGATAATTACCATCCATGAAGTAGAATACCACTACAATCATGGTGGGGGAAATAACAGTGGCATACACACAAACTTCACCGTGGGTAAACCTCGGAGCTATAGCCGAGGAAAAGTTTATAATTAACGCATGGGTTGGAAGATGTAATGCACTTGAATTGGTAGAAAATTCTCTTACCGGTTCATCTTGCGAGAAGACGACGGAAGAACAAGGATGTCAGCGCGAGTTGCCAGGATCTGCACATTCCCTGCCATGGGCATCATCAGGATGGTAGCTTTTGTGGCGATGTTATCTTCTGCTATGGGCATCATCAGGATGGAAGCTTTGTGTCGATGTTATCTTCTGCTATGGGCATTATAAGGATGCAAGCTTTGTGTTATGTTTTCTGCTGTGGGCATTATAGGGAGGGAAACTTTGTGGCGATGTTTTCTGCTGCGGGCATTATGGGTATGCAAGCTTTGTGTTGATGTCTTTTGCTATAGGCACTATAGGGATGGAAGCTTTGTGTCGATGTTTTCTGCCGTGGGCATTTTCAGGATGGAAGCTTTGTGTCTGCTGAATTTGGCCAGCCTGAAACAAAACGCATGATACGTGTCTTCAGTTCTCTGGCACCGATTTCCAGCTTCTGTTTATTTTATGTTGTTTAAAGCCCTGCTGACCACGAAAGCCATATCAGGGCTGGCTGTCAATTCAGTTTCTGTGGCTCTAGTGGTAACATTTAAGTTTAAAACCAACACGACCTTATTCCCCCAAGTATCCCACATCGTCAATTCGAAAAATGAATAAGAAAATATTTCAATAATTAAATTCATTCCTTTGGCGGATGAAACCAGGCTGTGCTGAGGACGCCAGCCATTGTTTGATTTATCATCCCCAAATTACACAAAAGTAAAGAATAACGCTTAAAAGCAGATTACCAAAACAAACGGGTTTAAAATGCCATGTGGGCGGATAAAGCTGTAGAACCGACATACTGTGCTTATCCCAAAAGTTCTTTGAATGAAATTAACTGAGGTCCCGTGTGCGAGCACACGCATAACCTCTTGCGCTCACGTTAAAACCTGTTCCGACTTTCGAAATAGGCCATTGCGTGCAAGAGGGAACAGAATTTATAAACCAGTAAGCACACGGGGACTGGATGAGTAGCCCACCTTTGCAATCCTTATCCCAGCACTCAAATCTGCACCAAGTGTTAAGAAAATCAGCTAGATAGCAATAAAAACCGAAAAAATTTTGTTTTGAATTTGAGTAGTTTACTCCCCACCCCCTTTTAATAGTTAAGGAAAATCGACTTTAAAAAAAAAAGACAAGACTGTCAATGTAAGAAAATTTTTTTTACTTATTCGATATTGGAGCAACAGCAAAACTTGAAGTGTCATCAGGCCTAGTGAGGTACTACTCAGTTTTCAATTGGACTTTTGCTGATTCAAATATAACTAGAACCATATTTTCTTTTAAAAAAAACTTAGCTTATATCTACTGGTCTAACTATTACTCTTAATTACAATAAAGATACACACTCTTAATGACAGTGATAAAAAACAAATACTGACACGTACCGCTTCTTCAGTCTTCACCGACCAGTATGTTGAATGTCAAGTCTTCAGAGGTCTTTCTTTTTTCCCCTCCCCAGCAGTGCCAGTGGTCTGCACTGCAGCTAGGGGGCTGTGTGAAATGAACACCTTGCAAACTGCCCTGCACCCCCAGTCCACACATACATGAACACTTTTCACGCGCAAAGCGAAAGTGCTCTCAGTTCAGTCCACAAGTTAAAAAAAAAAAAAAACAAGAAAAACAAAACAAAAGAAAAGAGGCTAAAAAAAGCGCGGAAAAAAAAGCTGCCTTTTGGCAGTGAATTTGAATGCTGCTTTTGGTGACGTTTCTGATCTCTTCTATCTCTGCTTTTGTCTGTCTGTCTCTGTCTATTTTTCTGTTTGTCTACATGCTAATCTATCTATCTTTCTGTCTGTCTGTTCGTTTATCAGTCCCCCCCTCTCTCTCTGTCTCTCTCTCTCTGTGTCTCTGTCTCTGTCTGTCTGTCTCTGTCTCTGTCGGACGGATAGCCTAGTGGTCAGAACATTGCGCTGGGAATTTGAAGACCCGGGTTCGAATCTGGTCGAGGAGATTTTTCTCCTGGAGTTAACATCAGTGCTGACTCCACTCTCCCCACAAGTCCTTCGGATGAGACTTTAAACCGAGGCCCCGTGTGCGAACGCACGCAGAACATCTTGCGCACACGTTAAATCGTGTTCCGCTTTTCGTAAGAGTAGGCCATCGTGTGCCGGTGGGAACAGATGACATTTACAAAATGCATACACACGGGACTAGATGTAAAAAAGCACAAGAGTGCTTATTCCATTATCCTCGATATAAAATAATAAATCAATAAATCAATCAATCTCTCTCTCTCTCTCTCTCTCTCTCTCTCTCTCTCTCCTCTCTCTCTCTCTCTCCTCTCTCTCTCTCTCTCTCTCTCTCTCTCTCTCTCTCTCTCTCTTTCTTTCTTTCTTTCTTTCTTTCTTGCTCGCTTTCTTCCACTTTCACATACACTATAATAAACTATTCATTAGATCTAATTTTTTGTGCTTATGTTGACTTACTTTTTTTAATGATAATATACAACATGATGTACCACAGCACAGTGCAGGGTTATCGCCCACACGCACACAAAACACAACAACAACAACAAAAGCGCACAGAGAAAAACGTGCGCGCGCACACATTTACGCGGGCATACACACCCCCTAGAATAAGGCGCATATCGAGAAGACGTGACAAAATGGCGGTTTAAGTCTGGTAGGGTGCACGCAACAATACATAGTATTACACATAATATTATTAATAACATACAATATAATGAGACAGAGAGAGAGAGAGAGAGAGAGAGAGAGAGAGAGAGAGAGAGAGAGAGAGAGAGAGAGAGTGTGTGTGTGTGTGTGTGTGTGTGTGTGTGTGTGTGTGTGTGTGTGTGAATCAATCAATCAATCAATCAAATTTTTATTTCCAGATGGTACATTGAGTAAGCATCGATTTGCTTTTTCCATCAAGCCATCTATCTAAAGAAAAGAAAAACAAAATGTGTGTGTGTGTGTGTGTGTGTGTGTGTGTGTGTGTGGTGTGTGTGTGTGTGTGTGTGTGTGTGTGTGTGTGTGTGTGTGTGTGTGTGTGTGTGTGTGTGTGTGTCAGTGTGACTGTGACTGTGTTTGTGTCTGTGTCTGTCTGTGTGTGACAAGGTCTTAGTAGAAAATTAAAAAAAACAAAAACAAAAATAACCCATTCAAAAAAAGTAAAGTGACGAAAAAGGATTGAGATGAAAGAGAGACTCAGGCTGTGAAAGATCTCCCCACATTTCTTCTTCATCATTCTCTCCCTCTTCAGTCAAAGTTATCTCCCATTGTCCTTCACCCCTAGGAAAAAAAATGGCGGAAACCAAAAGGCTCATGGGAAATAAAATGGCGAGGCTTGTGTGTTGACATGTTCATGCTAATTACATTACTTTGTGATGCTGTTGGGAGCTAGTCTGGTGGTGGTGGTTGGGGGGGGGGGGGGGGGGGGGGGGGGAGGGGGGGTACAGAAGAGTCAGGAATGAGATTACCGCCAGAATTACCTCCCTGTGTGTGTTCTTTATTGCCTGAGGCGGTTTGAAATCCAGACACTCCAAATGTATGATGTCATCAATTATTCTAGCTGCGTTTTCACAATCTTTCACTCTTTCTGTCTGTCTGTTAGTCTGTCTGTTTGTCTGTTAGTCTGTTAGTCTGTTAGTTTGTCTGTCTGTCTGTCTGTCTGTCTGTCTGTCTGTCTGTCTGTCTGTCTGTCTCTCTCTCCTCTCTCTCTCTCTCTCTCTCTCTCTCTCTCTCTCTCTCTCTCTCTCTCTCTCTCTCTTTTTTTTCCAACTCTCCCCAAAAGTCCTTCGGATGAGACTTTAAACTGAGGCCCCGTGTGCGAACGCACGCAGAACATCTTGCGCACATGATTGTTAAATCATGTTCCGCTTTTCGCAAGAGTAGGCCATCGTGTGCCGGTGGGAACAGATGACATTTACAAAACTGCATACACACGGGTACTGGATGTAAAAAAGCACAAGAGTGCTTATTCCATTATCCTTGATATAAAAGAATAAATCAAATCAAATCAAATCAAATCAAATCAAATCAAATCTCTCTCTCTGTCTCTCTCTCTGTCCTCTCTCTGTCTCTCTCTGTCTCTCTCTGTCTCTCTCTGTCTCTCTCTCTCTCTCCTCTCTCTCTCTCTCTCTCTCTCTCTCTCTCTCTCTCTCTCTCTCTCTCTCTCTCTCTCTCTCTCTCTCTCTTTCTCTCTCTCTCTCTGTGGGTATGCTGAATTCTGGGAGAGCTACATACAGGAGTGTTTAAAAAAAAAAAATTATGTGGATGACTTAGTACGTGCAGTATGACTGCAAGAGTTAATATAGGAAAACAGAAAGAAAAAAGTGCCAAAATTAAAGGTGGTGTGTGGCCTGTGTAAACTTCGGGTGTAGCCTGTACTTCCAGTTTCAAAGTGATTCCCAGATGGATGGAGTGAGACAGAGGTCATGTTCTTAGTGACCTCCCCCCTAGGGTGTTAAGCTGGGAAAATTCAACATGAACAACAAACCAATATAACTTGATCTGACCCAACTCAACGAAACTAATACAACCTCATTGATAACATGTTTCACAGGAAAAATAATTCAAGGAGAGAGGGGAAGAAACAAAACCAATTTAAAACGACCCAATCCAACCCAGCTTAACCTAACCCAACCCAACCCAACCTAACCCAACCTAAACCAACCTAACTTAGCCCAACCTTACCTAACCCAGCCTAACCTATTCCAACCCAACCTAACCCAACCTAAACTAACCCAGCCCAACCCAACCTAACCCAACCTAATCTAACCCAACCTAAACTAACCTAACCCAACCTAACCTAACCTAATCCAACCCTACCTAACCCAACCAAACCCAACCTAAACTAACCTAACCCAACCTAACCCAACCTAACCCAACCTAAAACTAACCTAAACCCAACCTAACCCAACCTAAACTAACCTAACCCAACCTAACCCAACCTAAACTAACCTAACCCAACCTAAACTAACCTAAACCAACCCAACCTAACCCAACCTAACTTAGCCCAACTTTACCTAACCCAACCTAACCTAACCCACCCCAACCCAACTTAACCCAACTAACTTAACCTAATCCAACATAACCTAACCTACCCTACCCTACCCGAACCTAACCCAACCTAAACCAACCCAACCCAACCTAATCCAACATTACCCAACCTAGCCTAATCCAACATTACCCAACCTAGCCTAATCCAACATTACCCAACCTAGCCTAATCCAACATTACCCAACCTAGCCTAATCCAACATTACCCAACCTAGCCTAATCCAACATTACCCAACCTAGCCTAATCCAACATTACCCA
>CM060345.1:4501633-4504133 GCA_030674155.1 Stramonita haemastoma | reverse complement strand
TGGAAGCCTTAGTACCAGCCGTACGAATACAAGAGTGACGCAGGAAAACAGAAAGGAAAAGTAACAAAATGTAAAAGTGATGTGTAGCCGTTGCATCCTAACAACCCTACCTCCTCTCTCCCCCCCCCCCCACAATCCCCCACCCCACTCCCTTCCCCATCATTCCATCTCTTGTGATTTCTTCTCTGTTTCAGCGCCGTTTGCGCATCAATTCCAGCACAAAGCTCTGATAAATTCACAGATGACCATCGCGGCTTCAGGCGCAAAACTCATTTCCTGTCAGGCTGTGGGCGACATTAACTTCGTCCTTCACCTTTGTCACCTCGACTTGGCTGTAATTACAGGGGTCATGACCTTTTCCAGGCTCTGGGATATTTATTGTGTTCGTTATGAAGCGAATAAGACGAGAAAAAAAGTAGACTGCGGTTTTTGTTTGTTTGTTTGTTTGTTTGTTTGTTTGTTTGTTTGTTGTTGTTGTTGTTGTTGTTGTTGTTGTTGTTGTTGTTGTTGTTCTTCTTCTTCTTCTTCTTCTTCTTCTTCTTCTTCTTCTTCTCCTCCTCCTCCTCCTCCTCCTCCTCCTCCTCCTCCTCCTCCTCCTCCCTTCTTCTTCTTCTTCGCATTCTTCTTCCTCTTCGCATTCTTCTTCTTCTTCGCATTCTTCTTCGCATTCTTCTTCTTCGCATTCTTCTTCTTCTTCTTCTTCTTCTTCTTCTTCTTCTTCTTCTTCTTCTTCTTCTTCTCTTCTTCTTCTTTGCATTCTTCTTCTTCTTTGCATTCTTCTCCTCTGAACACTCAAATTAGCAAATATTATTTGTCCCTTAAGTGAAAATGTTTTGCACATCCGTTAAGCGCCTGACAAGTCAGGCCCAGCCAGTGCATCCGACTCCGGCAAGGGAGATAATTGTTATTTTTTAATATTTATAGAAAAAAAGTAGGAGAATGGACCAAGAAGGCAAAAACAAACAAAAAAGGAAAAAATAAACACCAGACAAGGAGATGACAGGACGAAAAGGAGCAAGTCAGAGACAAAGACAGAGATAGAAAAGAGGGAATTCCTAGCACAGAATTTCCAGGAAATGGGGCTGCTATTTATATTGACAGGCCCAGGCACGGGGGGATGATGGCTTTTATTATTTTATTTTGCTTTTTTTTCTCCAGGTAGAGGGTAGGGGGGGGGGGTACTGATGTAGTTGTGGCAAGTTACAGATTCATATATATATATATATATATATATATATATATATATATATATATATATATATATATATATATATATATATATATATATATATATATATATATATATATATATACTATATATATATATATATATATATATATATATATATATATATATATATATATATATATATATATATATATATATATATATGTGTGTGTGTGTGTGTGTGTGTGTGTGTGTATTGTAGGGTATCTTCATTGCCCTGCATAATTAAAGGTTTCTTTTGGACACACACAGTCACAGCTCTGCAGAGTATGTGGGTTTGTTTTGTTGTTTTTTTCTTAACTCAGATTGAACACAAACTGTGATGCATTTGTTTGCACTTTTGGTATCCTTGTTTGTGTATGAGCTATCTCTGTGCACACGTGATCACACGCGTGCGCACGTGCACCCCCCACATACATATACATACACACACATACACACATACACACACACTAACACTAAAACACACACACAAACCACCACCTCCACCTCCACCCCACCCCACCCCAACCCCACCCCCACCACCTCACCCCCACCACCCATCCCCCCACACTCACACACACGTTCCACATCATCTCCTCTCTCTCTCCCTCATCTCCTCTCTCTCTCGTCTCTCTCTCTCTCTCTCCTCTCTCTCTCTCTCCTTCTCCTCCCTCTCTCTCTCTCTCTCTCCTCTCCACGTTGTAACAGCTGCTGTACACACCAAAAATAATGTTGTTTACAATGTAGGGGGGAGGGGGGTGAGCAGTTCAAGGCAGAGACGGCCTAGCACACCCCCCCCCCATCTCCCCACCACCCTCCCTCAGGATGGCTTGGTGGTCAATACCTTGTTGATGGCTATGCATCATCATCCCCCTCTGCGCCCACTTCGTTCGCTTGAATGAACAACTGAATAATGGGGGTTCATGCCCCATACCTTGGTGCATGCACGTGTACAAACATTTGCAGGCAGAAACGACACGTTTGCGATTGTGCATACTATCCCATATAAGTATGGAGTTAACTAACATCTAGTGCTGACTCCACTCCCACCCCCACCCCCCCAAAATTGAATAATGGGGGTTCATGCCCTATACCTTGGTGCATGCACGTGTACAAACATTACAGGCAGAAACGAACGTTGCGACCGTGCACACCAGCCCGTATAAGCAATGGAGTTAACTAACATCAGTGCTGACTCCACTCTTCCCTAAAAGTCCTTCAGATGAGACTCTAAACCGAGGGCCCGTGTGCAAACGCATGCGGAACATTATACATACCTTGGTGCATGCA
>CM060345.1:4484133-4486633 GCA_030674155.1 Stramonita haemastoma | reverse complement strand
GCTTCCTAGACAGACGCGTTACCTCTAGACCACCGATCCACCGGGATGAGAAGACAATTCTGCAAAAGTCTGACATGGAAAAAGAGAAAGCTGGAGCAGTGACCACCCATACTCCCCGGCCCCCTTCAAATAGTTATCTGAATGACATACCGCTTAGTTGGTTGGTTGGTTGGCTGGCTAGCTTTCTAGACAAACTTATGGATGCATGGACTAACTAATAGACTAGATGCTGCTTAGTTGGTTGGTTGGTTGGTCGGTTGATTGGTTGGTTAGTTGGTTGATTGATTGGTTTGTTGATTAGTTGGCTGGTTGGTTGGTTGGCTGGTTGATTGGTTGGTTGGCTGGTTGATTGATTGAGTGGTTGGTTGGTTGGTTGGTTAGTTGGTTGGCTGGCTAGCTCGTAGAAAAGCTGATAGATGGATGGACGGACTGACAGGCTAGATGTTGTTTGGTTGGTAGGCTGGCTCTTTGGATGGCTGGCTAGATGGCTGGCTTGCTGGCTGGTTGACAGGCTGGCTGGCTGGACAATGAATCGAACTGAATCGAATGGACAATGAAATAAACCCAAGAACAGACAACAAAACAACAACAAAAAAGCCAAACCTTAACAACAACAAAAACCCCACGAAAACAAAACAACTACATTTTCCCCAGATCCTCGACTAGAACTCTCCCAGATATACCAATGGTAAGATTTTTGCGTATGCAACCATTTATTCTCTCCCCCCTCCCCCCTAACATATAGGTAGCCGCATATCCACTTCGGGAATCAGTACAAAAATGACCAGATACAAGTTCGGAGCATAACAGATACCCTTTCAGATGAAGCGAAATTCAGCCAAGCGGCAAAGCACTATAAATTTACATCATAGCAGCGAAATGGCAGTTCAAAAAGAAGCTACACGCACAGACAGAGAGAGTGGGATTGTATAAGGCCAGAGCGTTTTGAAAGATAAAGGTCAGAGAAGAGAAAATTGGATGTAGACAGACAGAGAGAGAGAGAGAAGAGACAGGGAGAGAGAGAGAGAGAGAGAGAGAGAGAGAGAGAGAGAGAGAGAGAGAGAGAGAGAGAGAGGAGAGAGAGAGAGAGAGAGAGAGAGAGAGAGAGGGGGGGTAGAGAGAGAGAGAGAGAGAGGGGGGGGGAAGAGAGAGAGAGAGAGAGAGGGGGAGAGAGAGAGAGAGAGAGAGAGAGAGAGAGAGAGAGAGAGAGAGAAGAGAGAGAGAGATAGAGAGAGAGAGAGAGACAGAGAGAGAGAGAGACAGACAGACAGACAGACAGACAGACAGAGAAAGAGAGAGAAGAGAGAGAGAGAGAGGAGAGAGAGAGAGGAGAGAGAGAGAGAGAGGAGAGAGAGAGGAGAGAGAGAGAGAGAGAGGAGAGAGACAGAGACAGAGACAGAGACAGAGACAGAGAGAGAGAAAGAGAAAGAGAGGACAGACAGAGACAGAGACAGAGAGACAGAGAGATAGAGACAGAGAGACAGAGAGACAGAGAAAGAGGAGAGAGAGACACAGAGAGACACAAGAGAGAGAGAGAGAGACAGAGAGAGAGAGAGAGAGAGAGAGAGAGGGAGACAGACAGACAGACAGAGAGACACAGAGAGAGATGTAGGGTGAAGTAGTAGGGGAGGAGAAAAAGAGAAGGCTGTGTGTGTGTGTGTGTGTGTTGTGTGTGTGTGTGTGTGTGTGTTGTGTGTGTGTGTGTGAGAGAGAGAGAGAGAGAGAGAGAGAGAGAGAGAGGAGAGAGAGAGAGAGGAGAGAGAGAGAGAGAGAGAGAGAGAGTAGAGAGAGAGAGAGAGAGAGAGAGAGAGAGAGAGTGGTGGTGGTGGTGTTGGTAAGGGGGAGGAGGGGGGAGATAGGTGGGGTAACAAAATTGGATTTTTTCAAATGGCACGGAAGCTTTGAAACTTCGATGATTACATCATTTGCAACAGGATGTGGGAGTTCGTGGGTTAAGTATGACGCTTTTTGTGTTGTTGTTGTTGTTGTTTTTTGACGATCCCTGAGTGAAACTGTTGCGAAGGCCTGCCAGTGCCTCAATAAGTTCTGCATATATAAATGCACGCACCAAATGCACCGTTTCCCTGAAGTCAGAATGTAGCTGCCTCATAAGTGGTTTAAAAACGGTCGTATAGGCCAGATCACACCTTTGGTGAACCTCCGAGTTCTAGCCGAAGAGCAGAAAAAAATATGTACACGTATGTTAGGGATCCTGTAAAAAAAAAAAACGTTCAGAAAAAAAGGGGAGAGGGAGAAGGGGAGAGGGAGAAGGGGAGAGGGAGAAGGGGAGAGGGAGAAGGGGAGAGAGAGACGCGGACGATACGATGATACCCAGCATGCACCTAATGCCCCACTATTACATGAGCTTATGCAATAAGTGAAGCATCTATTACATGGTCCCCCCCCCTCTTAAGTATGGTAGCACGTGTGGTATATTCCTTACGTTCTAACACCTCAGTGGACACAAATTTATAAAAATTGAAAAGAAAAAGGTCTAGAA
>CM060345.1:4476633-4479133 GCA_030674155.1 Stramonita haemastoma | reverse complement strand
AGACAGACTGAAAAGCAGACAGACTGACAGACAGGCAGACAGGCAGACAGACAGGTAGGCTCTGTCTATCTGTCTCATTTGACATGCTGTGAATCTGTTAAAGTGCAACCAACGGTGCAAGGCATGTCAGGAACGTAGACAGAAGAGGACAGGACATTTTAATAAAATAAAACAAGTTATCTTTTTTTTTTTTTAAAAGAAAAAGAAAAGCTTAATAACTGGACACGTTGGAAAATGGGATGCAGTCAACTAAGTATCCCTCAGGGAAAGTGTAGATTTTATTTATTTATTCTATCAATTTGTCTTTTATATCGAGGATAATGGAATAAACATTCATGTGCTTTTTTTTACATCCAGTCCCCGTGTGTATGCAGTTTTGTATTTCCTGTCCCACCGGCACACAATGGACCTACTCTTACGAAAAGCGGAACAGGATTTAACGTGTGCGCAAGATGTTCTACGTGCTTTCGCACACGGTTTCCTCGGTTTATAGTCTCATCCGAAGGACTTTTGTGAAGAGTGGAGTCAGCGCTTATGTTAACTCCATGGGGAAAAATCCCCTCGAACGGGGATTGAACTCGGGTCGTCAAATTGCGAGCGCAATGTTCTGACCACTAGGCTATCCTTTTCCTGTGGACCTGTTACACGCAAACAACGGTACAAGGTATTTTAGGAACTTGGACAGAAGTGGACAGGAAAGTTTTAAATAAAAAGCTTAACAACTAGACAGGGGGGGGGGGGGGGGGGGTGGGATGGGATGGGATGCCAGTCAACTATAATATCCCTCAGGGAAAGTGTAGATGATGAGTTAAGTGGTTGAAAGCTGTCACTTCATGTAGACAGGGGTGGGGTTTTTTGTGGGGTTTTTTGTGTGTTTTTTTTTTTTTTTTTGCTTTTGGGTGTTTTTTCTTCTCTTTTTTTTTTGGAAAATGGCCTCAAAGCTTTTTAAACTTCAAGGGTTTCTGTTGGCGACATGATTGTGGGGGATATTTTCTTGTCTGGCTATATTCAACAACCCTTAGAGCCATGTAAGTGTGTTGTGTAGGGTGTGTGTGTGTGTGTGTGTGTGTGTGTGTGTGTGTGTGTGTGTGTGTGTGTGTGTGTGTGTGTGTTGTGGTGTGTGTGTGTGTGGTGGGGTGTGTGTTGTGTGTGTGTGTGTGTGTGTGTGTGTGTGTGTGTGTGGTGTGTGTGTGTGTGTGTGTGTGTGTGTGTGTGTGTGTAGGTTCGCGTGTCGTGCGTGCGTGCGTGTGTGTGTGCTGAGGGAGAAGGGTCTGATCTGCTCACTCGGTTTATCGTCTCATCCGAAATGGATGGGGGGAAAAGTTTGGGGCTCAAACGGGATTCTAACCACCACACAGACTCTGACCCGTACTTTTCGCTTTCTAAGCAGGCAGGCGCGTTACCTCTAGACCACTGATCCATTCTATAGGGGCTTTTTGAAACAAGAGTCAGGCTTTTAGGTGACGGTCTGTCAGTGGGTTGTGTGGGCGCAAGATGATTGTGGTGATAAGCGTGGCCTGTCTGGCCTGTCTGCCCCATGACAGTGTCTACTGCTGGACCTTTTCCGCTAATCTCGTCACCGTTGATTCCGTGAGGGGATTTTTCTCTGAGTTAACATCTGGCTGACTCCACCTCACAAATCCTTGTTGAGTATACTGAGGCCCGTGTGCGGGTATGCAGAAAATTTGCGCATGTTTAAATTTTGTTCCCTATTCGTAAGAGTAGCCATGGTGCCGGTGACAGATGAAGATGAAAGCTGATACACACTGGACTGCATGTAATAAAAAAACACGATGTTTATTCATTATCCCGATACAAAAGATAAATAACATTAAAAATAATAAAACTGAATTCATTTATATCTTTCACCAGCATCTGACTATGTCTCTTGTTTGTCTGTTGGTCAAGTTGCCAGAGTAGGCCTTGTGTGGTGGTGGGAACGGACAAAAAATTTGCAAAACTGCATGCACACATGGGCTAGATGTAAAAAAAAAATAAAAGCACAAAAGTGCTTATTCCATTATCTTTGAAATAAACGAATAATAATAAATAAAAATGAATAAATAAATAAATAAGTAAAAAAATAAATGAAAATTAAATAAATTAATCAATAATATCTCTCTTTTGCAGGGTAGGGGGAGGGAGGTGGTGGAGAACTAGCGTTTGCACACGATTTGAGGTTCTGTTGACTATAATTATGTTCGCGAGTGTGCGTTTACTCACAGCCAGACAATTCTTCGTATGTCTGTGTTTGTCTGCTCCCAGTCCCCGAGTTCGTGTCTACCGAGTGGATTACGATAGAATGTCCAGTGTAAAAGCACGTTTTCCTTGAATATGTTAGGTATATTTTATAAAATAGAGCAAAATAGTAATTTTGGGATATCTAGAGTCGTGATAATATTTTTTTGTGATTTAATTAATGTAACATTCGCAAAGATAGATGCAGACGACATTTTATTTAGAGTAGCTATTTTGTAGGTTTTTGAGTAATCTCCCCTGA
>CM060345.1:4461633-4466633 GCA_030674155.1 Stramonita haemastoma | reverse complement strand
CAGGCATCTCGGTCCTGGGCTAGGCGTTCCAGTTGTCCCCACATCTTGCCCATCCGTTTCGCATCTGCATCCAGATCCCGGCGCCAGGTATTTCTAGGCCGCCCTCTCTTCCTTTTCCCTTGTGGATTCCAGGTGAGAGCTTGTCTTGTGCACTGTGCTAGGTTGAAATTAGTCATACCCCACATCGTGGTGTGTTTACGTCATTTCTGTGGTTCAGTGCCTCGTTAGGGAGATTAAGAAAGATGTCACGTCAGGTTAGAATGAAGCAGGCAGACAACAATGGCTGTCTTGCTGAATTACCCAAAGCATACAACACTTTTTCTCTCTCTCTCTCTCTCTCTCTCTCTCTCTCTTCTCTCCTCTCTCTCTCTCTCTCTTCTCTCTCTCTCCTCTCACTCTCTCTCTCTCTCTCTCTCTCTCTCTCTCTTAATGGCGAGCCAGCAACAGGATAAACTAGGCTCCTGTTGAAACTAAGCATGCTGACAACAATGGCTGAATCAGCAAAAGCCTTATTCTAGCTTTTCCACAAAAAAACCCAACCCCCAAACTGCCAAATCAGCACCAGGATAAAGTAGGCTCACAAAAATGTGCGCATCAGTTAAGAGCATAAACTAGTCTTTAAAAAACATTGACGATTCAACAGAAAGCAGAGGTAAAACTAAACAAAATAACCGCATCAGGACAAAAAAAGAAAACATAGACAAAACTGACAAAATGGCCAAAGTACCACAGAAAGTTAACAGTAAATAAATAAAAAAAAATTACTGCAGCAGCAAAACGTATTTTAAACTAGTACAGAATGATAAAGATGGCCCAAATCGGCAAAGAAGCCATCAATAAAACCTTTAAAAAAATCAATCATCAAGGAGAATGAACTAGACTAGCAAAAAAAAAAAAGGCCACATCAACAAAAGAGCATTAAGAAGCTAACATTAATTGTCAAATCAGTAAAAATACAAAAAAAGACAGAAAAAAGTATAAACTAAGCTAACAAAAATGACTAAATTTAAAGAACCATAAACAAACAAACCGAGGCCAATGAAAATAGCTTCATTGCCAAAAGCAGAAAAACCAGGCTGACACAGCACTGCCCAATCAGCACAAACATCACAAAAAGGCTGACACAACATTGCCCAATCAGCACAAACATAACAAAAAGGCTGACACAACACTGCCCAATCAGCAGAAGCGTAACAAAAAGGCTGACACATCACTGCCCAATTAACAAAAACGTAACAAAAAGGCTGACACATCACTGTCCAATCAGCACAAACATCACAAAAAGGCTGACACAACATTGTCCAATCAGCACAAACATCACAAAAAGGCTGACACAACATTGTCCAATCAGCACAAACATCACAAAAAGGCTGACACAACACTGCCCAATCAGCACAAACATAACAAAAAGGCTGACACATCACTGCCCAATCAGCACAAACATAACAAAAAGGCTGACACAACACTGCCCAATCAGCACAAACATAACAAAAAGGCTGACACAACACTGCCCAATCAGCACAAACATAACAAAAAGGCTGACACATCACTGCCCAATCAGCACAAACATAAAAAAGCTCACACATGACTGCCCAATCAGCAGAAGCGTAACAAAAAGGTTGACACATGACTGCCCAATCAGCAGAACCCTAACAAAAAGGCTGACACAACACTGCCCAATCAGCAGAACCCTAACAAAAAGGCTGACACAACACTGTCCAATCAGCAGAAGCGTAACAAAAAGGCTGACACAACACTGCCCAATCAGCAGAAGCGTAATAAAAAGGCTGACACAACACTGTCCAATCAGCACAAACATAACAAAAAGGCTGACACAACACTGCCCAATCAGCACAAACATAACAAAAAGGCTGAAACAACACTGTCCAATCAGCAGAAGCCTAACAAAAAGGCTGACACAACACTGCCCAATCAGCACAAACATAAAAAAGCTGACACATGACTGCCCAATCAGCAGAAGCGTAACAAAAAGGCTGACACACAATACTGCCCAATTAACAAAAACATAACAAAACGGCTGACACAATACTGCCCAATCAGCACAAACACAACAAAAAAGCTGACACGACACTGCCCAATCATCACAAGCCTAAACAAAAAAAAAGATGACAAAAAACAGCCATGTCAGCAGAGAAAAACCTGCTGTCATGCATCAATAATGATTAACACCCCCCCCCCAACCCCACCCCACCCCTCACCCCACCCCACACCCCACCCTTCACCCCACCCCTCACCCCACACCCCACCATCCCTCCTGTTTTCATGCTGTTTTAATTATCTCTTTCACGGCTATTTTTTGTGTGTGCAGAGTACCTGAAACATGATATGGGAGATATGGCTGTCAACACCATGAATACATGTACAGTCCATGTTCCTTTGTGTGATAAATATTCAGCCACAGGGGGTTATGGGATGTATGAGATGTATGAGATGGTGTGGTGAGGGAAGGATAGAAACCCAAGAATAAATATGTAGACAGAAAGGCAGTCAGACAGAGAGACAAACAGACAAAATGACAGACAGACAAAGGCAAGGCAAGGCAAGGCAAGGCAAGGCAAAGCATTTTATTCGAGGATAATAGAAAAGCACTTGTGTGCTTTTTTACATCTAGTCCCCGCCCTTTTCAGGGATACATCAAGTTGAAAAGATACTAAACAATGAAACTTTACGCAGTACCAAACAATACACAAAAATAAGGACACTATATATGGTAAGGTAATAAAAAATGCACTCGTTCAAAAGACAAAATCAGAAGTCACAATAAAAAGATTTTGACTATGGAAGAAAAGAAAAGTGTTAATAGGTAAGGAGCAAACAAGAGAACAAGATGAAATAAACAACTGAAAACATCAATCCACCACCATCTGTCAAAAGTTAGACATGTAATATAAATCATACATTTGGATAAAAAAAAAAAATTTAAAAAGGGGGGGGGGGGAATTTAACTAATATCCTTATTGGAAGGGGGGGGGGGAAAGAGATACTACCAATAAAAACTAAAAATAAAATAAAATAAAAATTAATAAGATAAAAAGAAAGAAGAAAAAAAAAAGTTACGTAAAACATCCTAGATGTTTCAAAAGAAGAGAGAGAGAGAGAGAGAGAGAGAGAGAGAGAGAGAGAGAGAGAGAGAGAGAGAGAGAGAGAGAGAGAGAGAGAGAGAGAGAGAGAGAGAGAGAGAGAGAGAGAGAGAGAGAGAGGAGAGAGAGGAGAGAGGGGAGGGGGAGGGGGGGGGGGGGGGGGGGGGGGGAGAATCACTAACTAGTGACACACAAATCAAATTCAACATAGCTATAAAAATGAAATCTACACATTGTAAATAAAATACTCACAGACAAAAAGACAGACAGACAAAATGACAGACAAACAGACGGACAGGCAGACAGACAGATGGACAGACAGACGAACAGACAAAAAACAGACAGATGGACAGACATACAACAGGCAGACAGGCAATTGTGTGTGTGTGTGTGTGTGTGTGTGTGTGTGTGTGTGTGTGTGTGTGTGTGTGTGTGTGTGTGTGTGTGTGTGTGTGTGTGTGTGTGTGTGTGTGTTTATGTATATATATACATATGTATACATATGTATATATATATATATACATATATATATATATATATATATATATATATATATATATATATATATATATATATATATATATATATGCAAGGGAGATAATAAAGTCTGTACCCAGCCAATGTATGGGCCTGTCTTAGCTGGATAATAATGATGAAACGTTTTATGAGCTGTGTACTTTTTCCTATATTTTGGATAACAACATTTATTTCAATTGACATTCTCTTTCTATTTTCATTTTTCGCTGGCAGCGGTGGTAGGCCACAAGAAGGATACCAACCTTTTCTTAGGGCTGCAATAGACACTACTAAATTATTAAAATTGTCTTACTGTTAAGTACCCCAGAGGATGAATGAGATAACAGTCACCGCCGTGATCTCTGACGAATGCTCAACCAGGAACAATCGAGTCAAATTTGCCAAAAGCATGGTCCTGACTCAATAAGTTTCCAAATACTGCTTTCAAAGACTTTTTATTGTGTAGTGGTTTTTTTTATTGTCTGTGACGAAAATCATTGTTATGATGAGAATGAATATATATGGATATAAAGTCAAAGTCAAAATTTTATTTCCAGATGGTGCATTGAGTAAACAATGAATTTGCTTTTTTTCCACCAAGCCATCTATACTATATATATATATATATATATATATATATATATATATATATATATATATATATATATATATATATATATATATATATATATATATATATATATATAGAGAGAGAGAGAGAGAGAGAGAGAGAGAGAGAGAGAGAGAGAGAGAGAGAGAGAGAGAGAGAGAGAGAGAGAGAGAGAGAGAGAGTATGTTTCTGTGCCCAGCTCGTGTTCGCACAATTATATATATATATATATATATATATATATATATATATATATATATATATATATATATATATATATATATATATATATATAGTATGTATGCGTGCCCAGCCAAGCTGAAAGATTCTACACGAAGCTATAAAAATGTACAAACACACACACGTACACATCAGCCCATCAAAAAACATGAATCAGGTTGATGAATAAGCAAAGTCACATGCTGTGTGACTCATGACACTGATAGTTGTATCTGCCAGTCAGCGATCAATTGATGGATTAATTGATTGATTGATACTGACTGACACAAATTGGTCACGACAGCTGTGAAAAATGAAGACACTGATGATGACAAAGATGAAGAGAAGAAGCAGGAAGGGAAGGGGAGGTGGAAGGGGAGGGGGTAGGAATGTTTCGAGTCTTTTCCTAGCTGTTGTTACCTATTATGGGGACCCTCTCCATGGACACAGCATAACAGGAACATCACAGAGGATAAACTGCAAAATGAGAAAAGACCTCCCCCCCTCTCCAACACACACATAACACAACACACAACAAACACACACACACACAC
>CM060345.1:4456633-4459133 GCA_030674155.1 Stramonita haemastoma | reverse complement strand
AAGCACAAAGCAGCCTTCCCCACTCCCTCCCTCCCTCCTTCCTTCTGTCTCTGAACCCTTATGCTCCACCTTCCTTCCTTCCTTCCCATCTTCAATACTGCATGGCCGGCCGCTACTGCTACTGCTACTGCTCCTGCTGCTGCTGCTAGGATGCAAACATCCATCAAAAGAGTCTGACAGACAGACACACAGAATCACAATTTTTCCCTCTGGAGTTAGCATCAGTGCTGACTCCACTCTCCCCAGAAGTCTTTCGGGTGAGACTGTATGTAAACTGAGGCCCCCGTACGTGTGCGAACACACGCAGAACATCTTTGCGCACACGTTAAATCCTGTTGTTTCACTTTTCGTAAGAGTAGGCCATAAATTGTGTGCTAGTGGTAACAGACGACAAGATTTACAAAAAAATATATATACACACGGGGACTGGATGTAAAAAAAAAAGCACATGAGCGCCTGCATGCCTGTCTGCCTGCCTGTCTTGCCTGCCTGCCTGTCTGCCTGCCTGCCTGCATGCATGCCTGCCTGTCTCTCTGCCTGTCGCTTGCCATGCCTGCATGCCTGCCTGCCTGCCTGCCTGTATATCTGCCTGCCAGCCTGCCTGTCTGTCTTGCATGCCTGTCTCTCTGCCTGCTCTTGCCTGCCTGCCTGTCTGCTTATTCTGCTGCCTGTATATCTGCCTGCCTGCTGCCTGCTGTCTCTGCTGTATGCCTGCCTGCCTGTATGCCTGTCTGCCTGTCTGCCTGTCTCTCTGTTATGCCTGCCTGCTTGCCTGCCTGCCTGCCTGCCTGCCTGTCTACCTACCTACTACTCCTACCTACTACCTATCCTACCTACTACCTACCTACCTACCTACCTACCTACCTACCTACCTACCTGCCTCCTACCTGCCTACCTGCCTGTCTACCTGCCTGTATATCTACTATGCCTGCTTACTTGCCTGCCTGCCTGTCTTCCTGCCTGCCTGTGTACCTGCCTGTATATCTGCCTGCCTGCCTGCATGTCTGCCCTGAACTGCACTGCACTGCACTGCACTGCACTGCCTGCAAGCACCGAAGCATGATAGATAGAAGGGAGAAAAAAAATCGATACGGGGGTCACACTTCACTGATTCTGAGACACGGTGGTTGCCTTTTATGGCTGGAATTACTCTGGCATCAAGAGGGAGGAGGGAGGAGGGAGGTGGGTGTAGTAGAAGGGGGGTGGGAGGGAGGGAGGGATGGGGTGGGGTGAGGTGGGTAGTGTGGGTGCGGTGGATGAGGTCACAGAGTTGGAGCAAGGAAGAGTGGAATGGAGGGAGGTGGGGAGGGTAAGGAGGTTGTGGGTAGTCGTAGGTGGGTGGGGTGGGGGGAGTTGGGTTGGTTTAAAAAATTTTTTTGCACGCTTGGATGCATGCAGGCGAGCATGCACATTCGTATGCATGCATGCATGCACACAAGTCTGCAGATGCATTCGTGCGCGCGTGCACATGCATACACACGGAAGAATGCATGCACAGCATGCACGCATACACAAGCACATATTATGCACACGCATGCTCACATTACTCACATGCTCTCTCTGTCTCTCTGAATGTCTCTCTGTCTCTGTCTCTGTTTCTGTCTCTGTCTGTCTGCCTGTCTGTCTGTCTGTCTGTCTGTCTGTCTCTCTCTCTCTCTTGATAGCACACACTCGCGTACGCAGCCCCCCCCCCACACATACACACA
This sequence comes from Stramonita haemastoma, assembly GCA_030674155.1. Taxonomy (NCBI): domain Eukaryota; kingdom Metazoa; phylum Mollusca; class Gastropoda; order Neogastropoda; family Muricidae; genus Stramonita; species Stramonita haemastoma. The sequence continues at coordinate 4,457,427 of CM060345.1, read as the reverse complement.
TGCGCACACAGCACAAACGCACGCACGCACCCTCAACACACATACACGCAGATATAAAAGTGCTGTCAATCTAATCCGATTGAACCTTAATACAGTGACAACGACCAGCTACAAAGAATTAGATATTGTTCCTCTCAAAGACAGTCTGCAGTTCTACAGTGTCTATGTATATCTTTATATTAAACGGAAAATCCCCAAAGAAAATTGTGAAAAAGTTGCTGTCAATAAAAACAGACCTACTCATAGACTGTTTTTGCCCAGGCCCCATAAAATCTCTATAATTCAAGCCTTGCTTATTCAGGAAGAACATTGTGGATAATCTACCCTTAAAAATTTTTTTTTTTAAAGTTCCTTCGAAACAAACGTTCAAAAACTTGAAGAAACATCTGATGGACAAATGTAAGTCCTCTTTTAATGTTTTATGCTTCAGGTTACATACATCTGGCTACTTTGATGTTATTCTTAACCTTGTTATTTGTATTTTATTATTTGTCTGTATGACATGAGCTTATGTTGTACTGTCTCGTGGTTGTTTTATCTTGTATTGTGAGGTCTGGATGTATGTTTAAAAAAAACTATCGTTTATTTTTTTAACATAATTTAATAATCATTGTCTTTTGAATGCTTTGATGAGTCAATTTTCTTGATTTTTTTTTTGTAAGGGCAGGATGAAAAATGTTGAGTAAACTTAATCTTTTACCCTCAATAAAGACCATTTTGACTTGTCTTGACTTGACTTGACTTGACTTCACACACACACACCACACACACACACACACACACAACACACACAC
>CM060345.1:4441633-4454133 GCA_030674155.1 Stramonita haemastoma | reverse complement strand
CCGTCTCCCCCCCCCTACCCTCCACCCTACACCCCCACCCCACCCCACCCCCTCTTGGCAAAGTCTATCTTGGTTGTAACTCTCCCGCTCTATTTTAACATATCCCCGTGGATGTACTGTGTATTGGGAGTTCTATGAATCAATAATATTTGCAAACTGCATTTCTCAGAGGGATTAGAATATGTGTGTTTGTGCTGATCCAATTGTTGTTCTTGTTGTGTGTGTACATGTACGAGTGCATGTGTATGTACATGTACGAGTGCATGTGTATATCCATGAACGTAACTAACACACACACATACACAAACACACACTACAACACACACACACACACACACACACACACACACTACAACACACACACACTACACACACACACACACACACACACACACACACACACACACACACACACACACACACACACTACACACACACAACACAACACACACACACACACACACACACACACACGCACACACTACAACACACTACACACACTACACACACTCACTCACACACACTACAACACACACACACTACCCCCCCCCCCACACACCACACTACACACACACACACACACAGACACACACACACACACACACACACACACACACACACACACACACACACAACACACACACACACACAACACACACACACACACACACAACCACACACACACACAAATGCGGATGCAAAAAGCTGGACATGCAGTTTCCCTTTTGTGTTAAGAAAAGACGACAAAATGAGAGGAAAGAGAAAACAAATACATCCACAGAGCTCCATCTCTCTGTTGTATAATCGAAAACAAATATTTTTTATTTGATTGATTTATTCTTTTATATCGAGGATGATGGAATAAGCACTCTGGTGCTTTTTTCCATCCAGTCCCCGTGTGTATGCAGTTTTGTAAAGTTATCTGTTCCCACCGGCACACGATGGCCTACTCTTACGAAAAGTGGAACAGAATTTAACGTGTGCACAAGATGTTCTGCGTGCGTTCGCACACGGGGCCTCGGTTTAAAGTCTCATCCGAAGGACTAGTGGGGAGAGTGGAGTCAGCACTGATGTTAACTCCAGGAGAAAAATCTCCTCGACCGGAATCGAACCCGGGTCGTCAAATTGCCAGCGCAATGTTCTGACCACTAGGCTATCCGTCCTCCTCTATGTACCTCTCTATCCCTCATGCCAGGAGCTTTAACTCTCTTCCCACCTCCCCTCTTCCCTTTTTCTCTCCCTCCCCCCCCCCCCCCAGGGTATTTACAGTCCAATTGAAATTCTGTCGCATCTTTCAATACATCCCCAGAAATGTGTAATAGGAGTTGTGTCGATCAGTTATTTTACAAACCGTTTACTGGTTTTCTCTTAGAAAGTTTTGCTTGTGATTTTTAGCTGAGCCGGTTGTTGTTGTTGTTGCTGTTGTTTGTTGTTGTTGTGGTGGTGGTGGTGTGTGTGGTGGTGGTGTGTGTGTGTGTGTGTGTGTGTGGTGTGTGTGTGTTGTGTGTGTGTGTGTGTGTGTGTGTGTGTGTGTGTGTGTGTTTTGTGTGTGTGTGTGTGTTTATGTATGTATGTGTGTGTGTGTTTGATGTGTGTGTGTGTGTGTGTGTGTGTGTGTGTGTGTGTGTGTTATGTGTATGTATGTGGTGTGTGTGCCTGTGTGCATGTTGGAGTGCGTAAGTGTGTGTGTGTAGGTGTAGGTGTAGGTATGTATGTAGGTGTGTGGCCTGTGTGCATGTTTGAGTGCGTAAATGTGTGTGTATGTATGTGTGTGCAAGTGCGTGAGTGCGCGTGTATGTATGTATGTATGTATGTATGTATGTATGTATGTATGTATGTATGTATGTATGTATGTATGTATGTATGTATGTATGTATGTTATGTATGTATGTATGTATGCATGTACGGTTTTAGGCGTATTTCAGTGTGTGTGGTTTTTTTGTTTGTGTAACGTAAATGTAAGCGTGTATTTGTATAACAATGTGTACGTATAATCATGTCTGCACACAATATAAGCATACGTACATGTACATATATATGTGCTGTGCTGTGCTGTGCTGTGCTGTGCTTGTGCTGTGCTGTGCTGTGCTGTGCTGTGCTGTGTGTGTGTGTGTGTGTGTGTGTGTGTGTGTGTGTGTGTGTGTGTGTGTCTGTGTCTGTGTCTGTGTCTGTGTGTATGTATGATTGTGCCGTGTGTGTGTGCGTGCGGGCGGGCGCGTGCGTGCGTGCGTGTGTGCGTGTGCGCGCGTGTGTTATATATGTATGTATGTACGCATAATATGTACGTTCATACGCTTACGCAAAAAAAAAATGTGTGTGCAAAAGATTACTCTGGCTTAGCAAGCACACGCTAATGCACTGCCCTGACCTTTCTCCGCCCTGTGAAAATGACTCGCAGGATGTTGGCAGTCGAAACGGGGACGGTCCCTGGCGGTTGGACCAAAAGAGAGAGTGTGTGTGGGTGTTGGGGGGTGGTGGGGTGGTGGGGTGGGAGGGGTTGGTGGTGAGGGAGGAGGATGGGTTGATAGTGGAAAGGTTTAAACATGGGGATTTTTTATGAGAGAGTGTGTGGGTGTTGAGGGATTTGTTTCCTGTAATGGTGATAATAGATTTGCATTGATTCATTTGATTAAAGTGTATTCGGAGCATGATATCATCAAAAAAAATTTTGTTTGAGGAAAAAGTAGTGGAGGAAAAACAAGTGCAGGTACCAACTTCTCAATTATTTTTAAAATGATTTATCAAAGATTTAATAAAAATCAAAAAATGAAAATAAATTCTAGGGAATAATGTCTTTCAGTGGCAGCATTAAAGGCATTTCTGAGTAAGAACTTGGCCTGACCTGACTCGAGTTTCGGCTCCTGGATGAGCCTTCATCAGAGGTCCCGGCGGTGATTGAAACTCCACCTGCTGTGGTACCTTACAGCAAGACACTTTTCAGAATTTAAAAGTGTCAATTGCATTCAAAGGAGTATTTGATATTTAAAAAAAATATTTATGATTGGGAATCCATAACAGCTTAAAGAACTTTATCTTTATATATTGGTTTAAGCTTGAAAACAATGTGGATATTTTTTCCGATTTGCTTAGCCTTTGTATGTAAGTATGTACGTATAAGGACGGGGTAGTTCTGCGGTCAGAGCATTCGCTATTTCCCCAAGCTAAGGTTAAGCAGGGTTGAGCGTGGTTGCCAAGTGGATGGATGACCGTTTGCGTGCCATGGCCTCAATATAGTTCCCCAGTTCACCTCAGCTGTAAATGGGTACCTGCCCTCTTTAAGGTCAGGGAAGGTAAAGCAGCGAGGGAGAGGAGATGGGCGCCGCCCTCAATATGCTGGCCCCTAGAGAAGCTGAGGTCTCTGATGCCTCGCTCCCCAGTGACAGCATAGATTATGGGACACCTTTACCTTTTTACCTATACATGTATGTATGAGAGAGAGGAGAGGAGAGAGAGGAATGGAGGGAACTGGTTGTCAAATCTTCAGAGGTGCCCCCACGGTCACCAGACTAAGGGATAGATAGATAGATAGATAGATAGATAGATAGATAGATAGATATAGATAGACAGACAGACAGACAGACAGACAGATAGATAGATAGATAGATAGATAGATAGATAGATAGATAGATAGATAGATAGATAGATAGATAGATAGATAGATAGGATAGATAGAATAGAGAGTGTGTATGTCGCCTGCCTGCCTGCCTACCTGTATGTATGCATGCATGTATGTCAGTCTGTCTGTCGGTCTGTTCAGGGACATGACATTGACGTGAATCAAGGCGTCAGCCTGCGCTCATCTGCAGCAGTTCAAATGATGGTGCGACACATGGATGACAAGGTAATATTGGTGAAAATGTTACATATGACGCAATAATGACGTTTGATTTGCACATTATGATTATTGGTGCAGCAGACGACAGGGTGTGTGTGGTGTGACAGAGGACCATGACAGGTTCAAAAGGGGGGAGAGGAGAGGGGGGAGGGGGGGGGGGGAGAGGGGGGAGGGGAAAAAAGAAGTGACAACATTTTTTCTCCATCACATTCCCATCCTTTCATAATCTGGAAGGAAAAAACAGTGTGTGTGTGTGTGTGTGTGTGTGTGTGTGTGTGTGTGTGTGTGTGTGTGTGTGTGTGTGTGTGTGTGTATGTGTGTCTGTGTGTTTAGTCATGTGATGTGTGTGATGTGTGATGTGTTTAGTACATACATACGATACACATATACATACATCATAATACATACACTACATACATACTACATACATCATACATACCTCCATACATACCTCCATACATACATACATACATACATACACATACATACACCATAATACATACATACATACATACATAATACATACATACATACATACATACATACATACATACATACATACATACATACATACACATATCCATATCATACATCATCCATCCATCCATCATCCATCCATACATACTACATACATACACGCATACATACATACATACATACATACATACATACATACATACATACATACATACATACATACATACATACTCATACATACATACATACATACATACATACATACATACGTATATACGTATATACATACATGCATACATACACGCAAGGCCCTTGTCAATAATTTCTCAAATGCTGCTTTAAAGTTTCATTTTGTAGTGGATTTATTTTTGCCAAATCTTTGACAACAAACCATTTATGAGGAGAATGAAGTTGCAACTGGTTACCTGCATTGTATTTCTCCACTATATTTTCTCAATTATCATGATCGGTCAAGTTGAGAATATCATCTCTTCTGAGATCCAAGTAAAGGCCGTTAATCTACAACTTCTACCGCCTGTGTAAGGACTTAAGGTGTGTAACAATGTTCGGGTTATTATCGTTATCTACTAAGACAGGCCCATTGGTTGGATCAGACTTGTATTATCTCCCTTGCATCATTTCTTTATTTATATATAAAAAGAACCCCCGAACATAAGGCACTGGCAGGTCTGCATTGAAAGTTTATCTGTTTGGGTGATCGTACCCCAAAAAAGTCCAAACCCACCCTTAATTAATATCATCGTCGTCTGTGGTTTTTTTTGTTGCTTTTTTTGTGGGTTTTTGGGGGGGGGATTCTTTTATATCGAGGATAATGGAATAAGCACTCGTGTGCTTTTAAATTTTTTTTTTGTTTACATCAAGTCCCCATGTGTATGCAGTTTATAAATCTTGTCATCTATTCCCACCGGCACACGAGGGCCTACCTTACGAAAAGCGGAACAGGATTTAACTTATGTGCGCAAAATGTTCTGTATGCGTTCACACACAGGGAGCTCGGTTTATAGTCTCATCCGAAGACTTTTGGGGAGAGTGGTAGTCAGCACTGATGTTACTCCCGGGGAAAAACCTCTACGGGAATCGAACCCGGGTGTCAAATTGCAAGCGCAGTGTTCTGACCACTAGGCTATCCCGTTCCTCCTGTGCTCAATTCTGCAGTATGAAGGTGGGCCACACACACAATCTTGGAATCCGGATTACAAACGATTGTTTTTTTTCGGGGTAGCATTGTGAACCTGTTTTGGTATGCTTCCAATCTTGAATGTGGAGCAGAAGAGGTGTAATAGTAGGGTGGAGGTGTGTGTGTGTGTGTGGTGTGTGTGTGTGTGTGTGTGTGTGTGTGTGTGTTGTGTGTGTGTGTGTGTGTGTGTGTGTGTGTGTGTGTGAGTGTTGTGTGTTTGTGTGTGTGTGTGTGTGTGTGTGTGTTGTGTGTGTGTGTGTGTGTGTGTGTGTGTGTGTGTGTGTGTGTTGTGTGTGTGTGTGTGTGTGTGTGTGTTGTGTGTGTGTGTGTGTGTGTGTGTGTGTGTGTGTGTTGTGTGTGTGTGTGTGTGTGTGTGGTGTGTGTGTGTGTGTGTGTGTAGTTGGTGTGTGTGTGTATGTGTGGTGTGTGTGGTGTGTGTGTGTTGTGATGTGTGGTAGTGATGTAGGTGTATGTGTCGATGTAGTGTGTTGTTGTGTGTGTGTGTGTGTGTAGATGTAGTACACACCGTATCGAAGTGTGTGTGGTGATGTATATAATATACGCTGGATGCATGAGGATCCGTATTTATGATGTATGTTGATTGTATGTTGTTATGTATGTATGATATGTATATGTATGTATGTATGTATGTATGTATGTATGTATGTATGATATTATGTAGTATGTATGTATGTATGTATGTTGTATGTATGTATGTATGTATGTATGTATGTATGTATGTATGTATGTATGTAGTACGTGTAGTACGTAGTGTACGTACGTACGTAGGACGTGAGGATGATGATGGATGGATGGATGGATGGATGGATGTATGTTGTTGTATGTCTGTATGTCTGTATGTAGGTATCTATGTATGTATTTATGTATGTATGTATCTATGTATGTATCTGTCTGTCTGTTTGTATGTGTGTGTGCGCATGCGCGCGTGCGCGCGCGTGTGTGTATATGAGTGTGTGTGTGTGTGTCCTGTGTGTGCGTCCGTGTGTGTGTGTGTCGTCATGTGTGTGTGTGTGTATGGTCGTGGTGGTGGGGTGGTGGGTAAGTGGGTTTGTGTGTGTGTTGTGTGTGTGTGTGTGTGTGTGTGTGTGTGTGTGTGTGTGTGTATGCGTGTGTTGTGTGTGTGTGTGTGTGTGTATGCGTGTGTATGTGTGTGTGTGTGTGTGTGTGTGTGTGTGTGATTAGTATTTACACCCCCTGCAATGTGTGTGGGCGTAAAATTATAGGCTTGTCCAAGATCTGTGTGGACTCTAGTTGGCAAACTTTATTTTTGCACTCTATAGATATACGTTTTACATTAGTAAGCAGTTTACTCTTTCGTTTTCTTTTGGGTTTGTTTGTTTGGCACTTTTTTGGTTGCGTTTTTTCTTTCTTGTCCTGATGTCCTCTGCACTTTCTCATCTCTGTTTCTGTCCCCTTTCATGTGTCTGTCAATCTGTGCCTGTGTCTTTATCTGTCTTTGCATGTCTGTACAAGTATGCATGAGTCTGTATTTCTTTTTCTAGTTCTGTTTTTTTTTTCCGTCATTCTCTTGTGACTGTCTGTATGTTTGTCTGTCTATCTGGCCTCTTCTCTTGCTCTGTCTCTGTCTCTGTCTCTCTGTGTCTCTGTATCTCTGTCTTCTCCTCTCTCTCTTGTCTCTCTCCTTCTTCTGTATTCTCTGTCTACCTCTTCCCTCTCTCTTTCCCATTGTCTGTGTCTAAACCTCTCTCTCTCTCTCCTCTCTCTCTCTCTCTCTCTCTTCTCTCTCTCTCTCTCTCTCTCTCTCTCTCTCTCTCTCTCTCTCTTCTCTCTCTCTCTCTCTCTCTTCCCCCTCCTTCTCTCTCTTCTCTCTCTCTCTCTCTCTCTCTCTCTCTCTCTCTCCTCTCTCTCTCTCTCCTCTCTCTCTCTCTCTCTCTCTCTCTCTCTCTCTTGTGTTTTTAAAAGTGCTAATTTCAGACAAAGCCGTTTGCTTTTTTTAAAATCTGAATGTCTCACGTAAAAGAACCCACGGCAACAAGGGGGTTGTCCCTGGCAAAATTCTGTAGAAAAAAAAGCCACTCTGATAAGGGAAACAAATACATTTGCAGACAGGAAAAAGAAAAAAAATTATGGGTAGGCGCTGCACTTGTGGCGACGCGCTCTCCAGGGGAGAGCAGCCCGAATTTCACGCAGAGGAATCTGCTGTGACATAAAGTGGTATAAAAAAAATATTAAAAATGTGTCATTGGGTGCAGTGGCTACTACACCGAACTTAGTGATGCCGACAGGGGAGACAGGTGAGAGAGCCTAACATCTACCTTTCTTCTTTGGTCTGAACAGAATGTATTCAGAGGAAAATGTGACCAACATACAAAGCCTACCTTGAAAGGAAAAACGTGATAGTTCTACTATCCTATCCTTATTCACCTACACACATTGTGACGGATGACTTCACGTTGTAATAGATGACTGATGCATTCATACTACTTTCTCTGACAATTGTATATATGCTGTTAGGTACATGGAGGAGAACAGTATTACTATTTTCATTTCTTCTTCTCTATAGAGGAAGAAATGAAAATAATGGGCAAAACCTGGAATGAGATCGGCTGGCTTGCCCAAGACAGAGATGGCTGGAGGAGACTTGTTGGCGCCTTTTGCTCCACCCGGAGCAGGAGGATTAAGTAATAATATACTTATGTGAAGTTCCGTTTTGTGTTTAGTGCTATGGTGGTTCTACTGTGTCTGCTTCCTCTATAGTGTGTTGTGTTTGTTGTTTTGCTTTATCATTATTGTTGTTTCCTCCAATCGCTGATTCAGATACAAAACATGCAGTGCGATGATGATGATGATGATGATGATGATGATGATGATGATGATGATGATGATGATGATGATGATGATGAAATTGACGATGATGACGATGACGATGACGATGACGATGATGATGATGATGATGATGATGATGATGATGATGATGATGAAATGACGATGATGACGATGACGATGACGATGATGATGATGATGATGATGATGATGAAATTGACGATGGCGATGACGATGACGATGATGATGATGATGGTGTGATGATGATGATGATGATGATGATGATGGTGGTGGTGGTGGTGTGTGGTGGTGGTGGTGGTGGTGGTGGTGGTGGTGGTGGGTGGTGGTGATGATGATGATGATGATGATGGTAATGATGATGGTAATGATGATGATGATGGTGATGATGATGATGGTGATGATGATGATGACGACGACGACGACGACAGAGATAATGATGGTAACAACAACAATAACGAAAAAGATGACGACAACAAAAACCTCTTCCTGAGTATGTAGCCTACAAGATTACTGAACACAGCAATAACATGTAAGTTGCTGATCCGGTTTTTTTCCCTAAAAAATATTTGTCAGTGTCAGCTACTTGCGATTCGGGAAGTACCCTAGGGGCAGAGTGGGGGGGGGGGGGGGAAGGGGGAAAGGGGCAGGGAGGGGGGGATAAGGGAGGGGAGTTAATGCTGTCTCCTACTTGCTATGTGATTTCCTTTCAGTACAGTCACCGAAGCGTGCCTTCTAATGGCCATAAAAAGCGTCCCTCAACTCTCTTGATGGCATCTGACTGAATGGAGTTATAGATAGGCCTACACAGCAAAAGTGGAACCTATTGGGGAAAAAAATTAATGTAACACACACACGCACGCACGCACGCACGTACACACGCATATACATGTGCGCACACACACACATACACGCATGCACACACACGCACGCACGCACGCACGCACACACACACTCATAGATACGCGCGCGAGTGTACGTGCACTTTGTATACACGTTTGGATGCAAGTGTATATGCACCTGGACACGCGCGCGCGCGCGTACGCACGCACACGCACCACACACACACACACACACCATACACACACAAAATAGAAAATTTGCTTTAAACCATAACGAAGCACTCCAGATTGCTAGATTGTGTGTGACACTCACTCAGGCACAACCATCATTCTACATACATTATATCTTTATGTAATATAAAGCATTTGCAAAAGCATATCAATACCCCCCTCTCTCTCACCCTCTCTCACCCTCTCTCTAACCTATCCAGTCTCCTATCTTAGGGTCGTCTGGTATCACTTAAAGTGGAAAGACGTTAAAATTGAAGACTTACTTATCAATAAATATCTGGGTTAGCGTGTTCCTTTATCTTTTATTATTTTTTCTTTATATTTTATACCTTATACCCAAATAAGTCAGGGCAGATTACTCTGCGTGAAATTCGGCTGCTCTCCCCAGGGAAGAGCGCGTCGCCACAAGAGCAGGGCCACCCATTTTTTCTTCTTTTTTCTAGTCTGCAACTGTCTTTACTCTTTGTTGTTACTCTGTAATTATTTGCTCTTTGTTGTTGATGTTGTTCATGTTGTCGTTGTCTGTGTGTTGTTGTTGTTGTTGTTGTTGTTGTCTGTGGTAGTTGATTTTGTCCACTGTCGTAGTATACTTCTTTTTGTTGTTGATGTTTTTGTTGTCATGGTCTGTTGTTACTGCTGTTGTTGTTTGTTATTATCATTGAATTGTCTGACAGTGTTTTCTGGGGGAAAAAAATCAGTACTACTGTTCCTCTGTAGTTTTGTTTTCTTCTATCAACCACTTTTCTCAATATCCTTTTTCTTCTGACGAAGGCTCATCCAGGAGCTGAAACTCGAGTCAGGTCAGGCCAAAGGCATGGTTCTTACTAATAAAAAAAAAAAAAAGCCTAAAATGCTGCCATTGAAAGATTTCATTTTCCAGATTTTTTATATTATTATTATTAATTCTTTTATGAATTCTTTTCAAAAGGATTTAGAAGTTGTAAGTGTTTACCTGCACTTGTTTTCCTCCACTACTATTTCTCCAATAATACTTTATGTGGTCAAGTGATGAATTGCATCTCTAGTAGATCCAAGTATGGGCCATTAATTTTATTGAATTTTTTCCCAATTTCTCTTGCCAATACTTGCACTGTAAGTGTATGGCAATGTTTGGGTTATTATCTAGCTAAGACTGACCACCTGGCTGGATACAAACATTATCACCTCCCTTGCATCCTTTCATTAGGATCCCTAAACATAAGGCACAATGATTCACTAGGCGTTTATTTTCTCTAATTTATGTTTTTTTTAGCAATCTATATTCTAAGCATTTTTTTCTCTCTTTTTTGTCATCGTCTTTCGATGGCAGCTTAAAAAGGCCACAGGGATATCATAGTATTATATTCTTGTGAATGAGATCGACACTTTTAAATTCTGAAAAGTGTCTTGCTGTAAGGTACCACAGCAGGTGGAGCTTCAATCACCGCCGGAACCTCTGATGAAGGCTCATCCAGGAGTCGAAACTCGAGTTAGGTCTAGGCCAAAGGCATGGTTCTTTCTCTAAAATGCTGTCATTGAAAGATTCCATTTTCCAGATTTTTAAAAATTATTATTTAAACTTCGAGATTAAGGAGCATTAAGGAGATGAGGGTTTAAGGACAAAAAAAGAGTGTGTTGGTAATTATGTGCACAAGAAGACTGATTACAAAACTATATAACTAGAATGTTGCAAAACATGGCATAAGAAACTCAAAACAAAAACATCTGTACGTATTTGTGTATGCATGTGTGTGTTTGCCTGTGTGCACTCATGTGCTATTTTCTTTTTATTCCAGTCACTGCGTGCATGCAGTTTTGTAAATTTTATCATCCGACAGAGAGAACATGCACATGATTTAAAAGCACATTACTTATGGTGCCTATACATGCTATTTTGAAGGAATGAGGAGACGGGATAGGCTAGTGGTCAGAACATTGCGCTCACAATTTGACGACCCAGGTTCGATTCCCATTCGAGGGGATATTTCCCCCGGAGTTAACATCAGTGCTAACTCCACTCTCTCCAAAAAGTCCTTCGGATGAGACTATAAACCGAGGTCCCGCGTGTGAATGCATGCAGAATACCTTACGCACACGTTAAATCCTGTTCCGCTTTTCGTAAGAGTAGGCTATTGTGTGCCGGTGGGGGAACAGATGACAAGATTTACAAAACTGCATTACACACAGGGACTAGATGTAAAAAAAATTAAATAAATAAATTAAAAAGCACATGAGTGCTTAACCATTATCCTCGATATAAAAGAAAGAAAGAAAGAATGAATGAAGGAAAAGAAAGAAAAGAAAGAAATGAATAAATGAATAAATAAATACATAAATACATAAATAAATAAATCGACAATAAAGAACTGAAGAGAAGAGGAGAGGAGAGCAAAACAACACCCCCCCCCCCCCCCCACACACACACACAAAAGCAATGAGCGTTACAAAATTGACATCCATCTAAAATGAATAAAGAGGGAGAGAGGGGGGAGAGAGGGGGGGAGGTGTTGCAGTGAAAAAGGACAAACTGCGAACTGGTTAACCCTTTCAACGCCCTGCAGGCCACCGCGCGTAGGAGACAAAAAGGCAAAAAAGGTCAATCATCGTGACCCTTCGACCTTTGCCTCCCTATGCTCTCCCTTTGTAGCTACCGGAAGCAGCAGGGTTAGGTCCCCTGGGCGGACGTATATATACGAAGGGAACCGGACGAAGTGGGGTGTATGTGTCATGTTTCTGTCTGTCTTGTCTGTCTGTCTGGCTGGCTGTCTGTCACAGGGCTGGTTTTGTCTGTCCTTGTCCTGTGTACAGGAGTGAAGGAAGAAAGAGGGAGGGAGGGAGAAAAAGAGTTGGTGCATAAGTGTGTAGGTGTTGCCAGAAAGGGGAGGGGGGTTGAAAGAGAGAGAGACAAGGCAAGGCAAGGCATATTCTTTATTTCGAGGATAACGAATAAGCACTCGTGTACTTTTTTACATCCAGTCCCCGCCCTTATCAGGGATAAGATCAAGAAAAAGAAGAGAGAGAGAGAGAGAGAGAGAGAGAGAGAGAGAGAGAGAGAGAGAGAGAGAGGAGAGAGAGAGAATGAGAGAGAGAGAGAGAGAGAGAGAGAGAGAGGGGG
>CM060345.1:4434133-4436633 GCA_030674155.1 Stramonita haemastoma | reverse complement strand
GTGTGTATGTGTCTGTGTGTGTGTGTGTGTGAGAGAGAGAGAGGTTGTGAGAGTGAGTGTGTGTGTGGGGAGGAGGATATGTAGTGGTGTAAGGAGTGGTGAAGGTGGGGAAAGGGGAGGAGAGAGGGTGTCTGGATGTTTTGTTGTCAGTGGTAAAAACCCAAAACCCCCTGTAGTTTTTTTTCGTTCCTCGACTAGAGTTCCTAGGTTCACTAATGGTGAGATGTATGCGTATGCGACTCCAACCCCACCCACCCCCCTCCCTGCACACATTCACACAACACACACATACACACACATAGACAAAACATAACACATATAACACACATACACACACATAGACAACACATACACACATATAAACACACATACACACATAGACAACACATACACACATACACACACACACACACAACAACACACTTACACAACACACACACACACACACACACACACACACACACACACACACACACACACACAACACACACACACACACACACACACACACACATACACACACACACACACACACACACACACACACACACACACAACACACAACACACACATACACACACACACACAACACACACAACACACACACACACACACACGATTTAGGTAGCCGCATTCACTTCGGAGTTATAGCCCTGTATGAAAAGATAGAAAAAGAATTTACATGACATGCCGATGGGAACAGATGACAGGATTGACAAAACTGCATACACACGGGATTGGATGTAAAAAAAAGCACATAAGTGTTTATTCCATTATCCTCGATATAAAAGAAGAAAGAATAAAGAAGAATAAAGAGAACTGGCTGAAGTGTTGTTGTTTTGTTTTGTTGTTGTTGCTCTTCTTCTTTTTTTGTTCCTCTGTAGTTGTTGTTGATTGTTGTGATCGAGGTTTGCCTGTATATTTTTGTTTTGTTAAGTTATTTCCCCCTTTTTTCCTTTATTTAATTTCATCTTTTTGTTTTTAGTTTTGCTCTTTGTCAAGACATTTCATCACACATTCAATAGTTGAAATTGTTAATAACTTTTTAAACCAATAAACCAAAAAAATATTGTATAAGTGAATATTTCAGGCTAGTATTACCAATGTACGAGGGCCAGGGTAGCTCAGTGGTCAGAGCACTGCTTTTCCCAAGCGAGGGTTAAGCAGCATCGAGCGCGGTTACCAACTGGATGGGTGACCGTTTGCATACCTTGGCTTAAGTACAGTCCCCCAGTTCACCAGCTGTAAATGGGTACCTTCCCTCTTTAGGGTCAGGGAAGGAAAAGCAGCGAAGGAGAGGAGATGGGCACCGCCCTCAATATGCTGGCCCCTAGAGAAGCTGAGGTCTCTGATACCTCGCACTCCTGTGACCATAATTATAGGTTGTGGGACACTTTTGCCTTTTTATTAGCAATCTGGGGGCTATCTTTCACCTTCACCTGCCCCGTAGTCCTGTATACCGTGGGGGCACTACTGAAGATTTTGCAACCAGCTTCTCCAATACCCGTGGTCCTTTGCTTTCCGTAGCAAATTGTTCCACTCAAGGCCAGTCCACCGTCTGAGAGTGTGGCTATCACTCAGTCCATGTCCCAAAGGACGTAGGGGGGACATGAGAGAAGACGCAACGGAGATCTTTTTCATGCTTCCGATCATGTGTGGCTAGTAGGAGGTGTTGCAGGGGTTGGCGGTCCAGTCTGTGATGTTGTAGTCTGATTTCTTTTGGCGGCCTCTTCTTCTCTTGCCCTCGTACCTGTTCCTGCAGGATGGTTTTAGCTGGGTTTTGTGTCTTGTGGTGTGACCAAACCACATCCAGCTATCTCTCCTTTTTGGTGGAGAGCAATATGCTCTTAGGGGCCACACGCTTTTTGATTTTCTTTCACATAGTATTGGTCTTGTGTTCTTTGTATGAATTTTCAGGGTTCCTGTGGCACTTGTTCTCGAATGCTTGGATTCTCCTCTCTAATCTGCTGTCGAGGTCCATGGATTCTCAGCCTTATAGGGGGAACCATATCAGGGAGGGATTTGTTAGAGGTGGTATTTGGTGCAGAAGTGATGTTGTGGCTATAGGTCAAAAAAAAGGTATATATTTCAACATTGTTTATGGTGACTCAACTTAGCGTTGCTGAATGGAACAGTTTTTTCTGTTGTACACATTTATTCACTTTTTAAAAAAAAAGGTTTCTAAGCCTTGAAGTTGGTCAGTTGGTGCTGAATATTATTTCTTATAATTTATATATATATTAATATATTATATATATATATATATATATATGTAGAGGTGTGTTGGTGAGTGTGTGTGTGTGTGGTGTGGTGTAAGATGGTGTTTGTCAGTTGTGTGGTGTGTGTGTGCGTTTAAATGTACAGATGTTGTTCCTTTAACTTTGATTGATTGTGTTGTTTTTGATGTAGGCCTTCGTTGAATCTGTTTGGGTTTTTCTTCTTGTTCTCTCTGTTTCTCTGTTTCCTCTTCAGTTCTCTCTCTCTCTCTTGTGTCTCTCTC
>CM060345.1:4419133-4424133 GCA_030674155.1 Stramonita haemastoma | reverse complement strand
GAAGAGAGAGAGAAGAGAGAGAGAGAGAGAGAGAGAGAGAGAGAGAGAGAGAGAGAGAGAGAGGAGAGATGAGAGAGAGAGAGAGAGAGAGAGAGGAGAGAGAGAGAAGAGAGAGAGAGAGAGAGAGAGAGAGAGGAGATGAGGAGAGAGAAAGAGGGGGGGTGTCTATGAATATTTGACGTTTATTTTGATCGGGGGGTTTTGATTCTACTTAAAGGGGACATTGAGTCATTTATGTGTGTGTGTGTGTAGGGGGGGCTGGGGTGTGTGTGTGTGTGTGTGTGTGTGTGTGTGTGTGTGTGTGTGTGTGTGTGTGTGTGTGTGTGTGTGTGTGTGTGTGTGTGTGTGTGTAGGGGGGCTGGGTGTGTGGTGTGTGTGTGTGTGTGTGTGTGTGTAGGGGGGATGGGTGTGTGTGTGTGTGTGTGTTGTGGGGGGGGGGGGTTGTCTGTGTGTGTGTTGTTGTTGTTGTTGTTGTTGTTGTTTCCATTTTCGTCGTCGTCGTCGTCGAACGCTCAGACTGCAACTATTGTTGTCTGTTACATGAGCAACAACGTGTTACGCTGCCGCCTGACAAGTCAAGCCCAGCGCATCCAACTTCTGTGTAAGAGAGAATTGTTCTCTTTTAAGGTTTTTGTTTTCTGGAAAGAAAGGCATGATAGTGGACCACAAAGGCGAAAAAAAATTGACGAGAAGGACATGGCAGGAAGAAAAAGAACAAGGTAGAAACAAAGAGAGGGATAGAAAAGAGGAATTGTCTGGCACAGAATTTTTAGAAGATGGGGATGCTGTTTATAGCTGGCAGGCCCCCGGCATACCCCACGGGGGAATGACTTGTTTGATTTGATTTTGTTTTGGTTTGTTTTTTGTTTTTTCATTGGTTTGTTGTTGGGTTTGTTGTTTGTTTGTTTGGGTTTGTTGTTGTTGTTGTTGTTGTTGTTTTTTTTTGGGGGGGACTGCAAGAGTGAGTGAGTGTGTGTGTGTGTGTGTGTGTGTGTGTGTGTGTGTGTGTGTGTGTGTGTGTGTGTGTGTGTGTGTGTGTGTGTGTGTGTGTGTGTGTGTGTGTGTGTGTTGTGTGTGTGTGTTGTGTGTGTGTGTGACAGAGAGAGACAGACAGACAGAGACAGAGACAGACAGTGTGTATGTGTATGTTTGTGTGTGTGTATGTGTGTCTGTCTGTCTGTTTTCTTTTTCTATGCATGCACACTGTCAGCTTCTGTAAGCATCCGTGTTCAAAGAACATTAAACACCCAGTAAAAGCTATGTGCTAAAACATAGATTTTACTTTTGGTGTCTCTGTGTGTGTGTGTTGTGTGGTGTGTGTGTGTGTGTGTGGCCCTTTTTCACTACACCTCAAAAGCAGCTATATTCCGTTTTCTGAAAAAGGAATTTATTAGCTTTTCCCCCCTTTATTGCAGATATTAACATAAGCATATAAATAAAATCTACATCAAGACTGATATGGCTACATCAAGAGCGGATTGTTTTTTTTGTTAATGGTTTGGTTTGGTTTGGTTGTTTGGTTGTTTGGTTGGTTGGTTGGTTGGTTGGCTGGCTGGTTGGTTGGCAGAATGGTTGGTTGGATGGCTAGTTAGTTGGTTGGTTGGTTGGTTGGCTAGCTGGTTGGTTGGTTGGTTGGTTAGTTGGTTGGTTGGTTGGTTGGCTAGCTGGTTGGTTGGTTGGTTGGTCGGTTGGTTGGTTGTGTGCCTACGTACCTACATACGCGTGTGTGTGTGTGTGTGGATATATATGCATGCATGCATGCATGTGTGTGTATTGTGTGTGTGCGTCTGTCTGTCTGTCTATCTGCCTGTCTGTCTGTCTCCCTGTCTCTCTGTCTGTCTGTGCTTGTGTTTTGGTCTGCGCGCATCTTTTGTTCTTTTTTTCTTTTTGATGTCTATTTATCTACCTGTCTGTGTGTCTGTTTGTCCGCTTCAGTGTTGTATAAAGGTAAAAAGGTAAAAGTTGTCCCATAACCTGTGTGGTCGTAGGGGAGCAAGGCATCAGAAACCTCAGCTTCTCTAGGGGCCAGCATTTTGAGGGCGGCACCCATCTCCTCTCCCTCGCTGCTTTACCTTCCCTGACCCTAAAGAGGGCAGGTACCCATTTACAGCTGGGTGAACTGTTGTATGTCCTCTATAATTGGTTCTATAGACATGAACAATCCGCATGGGTCTTTGCATTGAAGGGTGGATTTGAAATGGAGAAGGATGCTCAAGTTACCTGGCTAACACTGCAGGTGTCGTACCATCCGGGCCTGGCTACGGCTTGGGTTAGTTATGTTATGAAAAGGAGCGATGAGTATAATCCTGTGTTCTTTTTTTCTTTTTTTTTTTTCTCTGTCTGTCTGTCTTTCTTTTTTTCCGTGTGTTCTTTCTTTTTTCTGTCTGTCTGTCTGTCTGTCTTTCTTTCATTTTTTTAAAAAATTCTGTCTTTTTTCTGCTTTATTTCTTTGTTTCGTTCTTTCTCTCTTTCTTTCTTTTCTTTCTGTCTGTTTTTCATTGTCTTTTTGTTCTCTGTCTTTTTTTTTTTTCTTTCTTTTGTTTTGTCTGGGGGGGGGGGGGAGAGTCTTTTTTTCTTTTTCTTTTTTCTCTGTCTATCTTTCTTTCTTTCTTTCTTTCTTTTGTTTTGTCTTTTTTCTTTGTCTTTTCTCTCTTTCTGCTTTTTCTTTCTTCTCACTTTTTTCGTTCTTTTTCTGTTGTTATTTGCTCGGTGTTACTTTTTTCTTTCTATCTTTCTTTTTTGGTTTTTTTTGTTCATCCATTTTTTCCTGACTGTTCACTCTTTCTTTTCTTTTTTGTCTTTTTTGGTCTGATTTTTTATCTCTGTTCTGTTCTCTTTTCTTTCTTTCTGGTCTTTTCTTTTCGTTCTTTCTTTGTGTTTTTTTTCTCTTCTTTTTCTTTTCTTTCTTTTTTTCTTTCCTTTCTTTTCTTCCATTCTTTCGTTTTTTTTCTTCCTTCCTTTCTTCCTCCCTTTCTTTCTTTCCTTCTTACTTTCTTTTCTTCTTTTTTTCTTTCTTTTCTTTTTTCTTTCCATTCGTTTCTTTTCTTTCTTTCTTTCTTTCTTTCTTTCTTTCTTTCTTTCTTTCTTTTCTTTCTTTCTTTCTTCTTTCTTTTCTTTCTTTTCTTCCATTCTTTCGGTTTTTTTTCTTCCCTTCCTTTCTTCCTTCCTTTCTTTCTCTCCTTCTTCCTCTTCCTTTTCTATTTAAGCCCCCTTCTCTCTGTCTCCCCCTCCCTGTCTCCCTCCCTCCTCACACACACCACATACACATCACAACACACACACACACACACACACACACACACACACACACACACAACACACACACACACACCACATTCAAGAAATGCTTATATAATAATCAATCTCACCTCTTCTTTTTGTTTTCTAATCCTTAACGAATTTGTCTTTTGACTATGACTTTGCCCGATAGGTGAAAGACCTTATTGTACAAATCTTCCCAAACGACAAGAGAAAACAGCCCATAGTTATAGCCAAGGACTTCCTGGAAGACATATTGTAAACTGTCGGCTGTAACTCTTACCAGCGGAGAAAGAAATGGTGAAAAAGATGAATTTATAATGTCGTTTTCATGTTTGTATCCCATTTTTTGGAAGGGAAAAAAAACAAACAACAATAATCTCTTGCCGACAAAAGCGTTGTGTTGTTTTCTGGTAGGAAGGCATTTGTTTTTTTCCTGTCTTTTAACTGCAACTCCGAGGTTTATCAAATGGTGCAATTTTTAAATTTTTTATTAATTTAAATTTTTTAAAAAATATTCTTTTGTAATTATCGAGGATAATGGAATAAGCACTCAGACGCTTTTTTTCATCCAGTCTCCGTGTGTATGCAGTTTTTGTAAAATCTTGTCATCTGCTCCCCACCGGCACACAATGGCCTACTCTTACGAAAAGCGGAACAGGATTTAACGTGTGCGCAAGATATTCTGCTTGCGTTCGCACACGGGGCCTCGGTTTACATTCTCATCCGAAAGACTTTTTGGAAAGAGTGGAGTCAGCACTGTTGTTAACTCCAGGGAAAAATCCCCTCGAAAGGGAATTGAACCCGGGTTGTCAAATTGTGAGCGCAATGTTCTGACCACTAGGCTATCCCGTCCCCCCTCCTGTCTCTCAGCTAGAGCTCTGAGGTTTACACTAAATGGGGAGATTTTGCGTATGCGACCGTTTTTATCCACCTTTAAGGTAGCTGCGTTCCGACTTCGGGGATAGTGCATAATACTGCCCCTATGTACATGCATTTAAATAAAAAGGAAAAGAAATTGTCATCGGTTCCTACCAGCACGAAATAGCCTACTCTTCTGAAAGGCGGAATGGGTTTTAACGTAAGCGCAGGCGTTCTGCGTGCGTTCGCATATAGAACCAGTTTGTAGCTCATCCGAAAGACTTTAAGAGGAGAGGCGCGCGCGCGCGTGTGCGTGTGTGCATGCGTGCGTGCGTGTGTATGTGTCCGTGCGTGTGTGTGTGTTATTTTATTCTTTTATTCTGTTATATCGAGGATAATGGAATAAGCACTCATATGCTTTTTTAACATCCAGTCCCTGTGTGTATGCAATTTTCTAAATCTGTCATCTGTTCCCACCAGCTCACAATGGCCCACTCTTACGAAAAGCGGAACATGATTTATGTGTGTTTGTTGGGGGGGGGGGGGGTTGAGGGGGCAGTATGTGTGTGTGTTTCCGTGTGTGTATGTTTGTGTGTCAAGTCAAGTCAAGTCAAGTCAAATTGATCTTTATTGAGGGTAAAAGATTAAGTTTACACAACTTTTTTTCATCCTGCCCTCACACGTGTGTGTGTGTTTGTGTTTGTGTGTGTTGTGTGTGTGTGTGTGTGTGTGTGTGTGTGTGTGTGTGTGTGTGTATGTGTGCGTGTGTGTGCGCGCGCGTGTGTGTGTGTGTGTGTGTGTGTTTGAAAGTCACCTCATTATTTGCAGATGGTACATTAAATAAACAAATGCGTGTGTCTGTCTGTCTGTCTGTCTGTCTG
>CM060345.1:4409133-4414133 GCA_030674155.1 Stramonita haemastoma | reverse complement strand
CTTCTTTGCAATCTTCTTCTTCTTCTTCTTCTTCTTCTTCTTCTTCTTCTTCTTCTTCTTCTTTGCATTCTTCTTCTTTGCAATCCTCTTCTTCTTCTTTGCATTCTTCTTCTTCTTTGCATTCTTCTTCTTTGCAATCTTCTTCTTCTTCTTTGCAATCTTCTTCTTCTTCTTTGCATTCTTTTCTTCTTCTTCTTTGCATTCTTCTTCTTTTTCGCATTCTTCTGCGCACTTCTCCTCGCATTCTTCTTCTTTATCATTGTCTTTTACTTCTTCTTATCATTATTCTTTGCATTCTTTCTCACATTTCCTCTTTGCATTCAACTTTGCATTTTATTTTATTCTTCTTTGCCTCCTTCCACACATTTTTATTTGCATCCATCTCTCTCTCTCACCACACACACACACACACACACACACACACACACACACACACACACACACACACACACACACACACACACACACACACACACACACACACACACACAAACAAACAAACAAACAAACAAACACAAAGACACACACCTTCTCCTAATTCACACACACAAAACATAAATATACAAAAAAAAATTAAATGACAAGCTAGCACAGCAAAAACAAAAAGAAAAATGAAGAAAATTTTTGCTGACATCAGTGAATCAATCAATCAATCAATCAATCAGTCACCCACTACCTTCATCTCTTCTTACTTTCCTGACATAATTAATCCCCACATACCGACAGCACTCAGGTCACGCCACACTGACTGGTGGTGGTCAATTTCTCTCCTTCTTTGATCTTTTGGCAAGTAGCTGCTGCACTAATCCTTAAGAACCTGCCTGTACAAGGACTTACAGGTGCACACGCATACACACGCGTACACGCACGTACACACGCACATATACACATACAGGGGACGGG
The DNA here is from genome assembly GCA_030674155.1 of Stramonita haemastoma. Lineage (NCBI taxonomy): Eukaryota > Metazoa > Mollusca > Gastropoda > Neogastropoda > Muricidae > Stramonita > Stramonita haemastoma. The sequence continues at coordinate 4,413,230 of CM060345.1, read as the reverse complement.
ATAGCCTAGTGGTCAGAACATTGCGCTGGCAATTTGACGACCCGAGTTTGATTCCCGTTGGAGGGGATTTTTCCCTTGGAGTTAACATCAGTGCTGACTCCACTCTCCCCAAAAGTCCTTCGGATGAGACTTTAAACCGAGGCCCCGTGTGCGAACGCACGCAGAACATCTTGCGCACACGTTAAATCCTGTTCCGCTTTTCGTAAGAGTAGGCCATCGTGTGCCGGTGGGAACAGATGACAATATTTACACAACTGCATACACGCGGGGATTGGACGTAAAAAAGCACACGAGTGTTTATCCTATCATCCTTAGTATAAAAGGATAGATAAATAAATAAACGTGTGCACATACATGCATACATACATATGTATATATCATCATATATTTTTTGTATCACATATTATAAAGTATATACTATTACCACTTCCACTACCACTATCATTACTACTACTACCACAACTACAAAGAGCAGAAGGTAGGTTAAAGGCAAAGGTGTCCCATAACCTGAGTGGTCGTAAGGGAGCAAGGCATCAGAGACCTCAGCTTCTCAAGGGGCCAGCATGTTGAGGGCGGCGCCCATCTCTTCTCCCTGCTGCTTTACCTTCCCTAACCCTAACAGGGCAGGTACCCATTAACAGCTGGGTGAACTGGGGGACTGTACCGAAGCCAAGGCGGCAAACGGGTCACCCATCCAACTGGTAACCCCGCTCGATGCAGCTTTAACTTTGACTTGGGAAAAACGAGTGCTCTGACCACTGACCTATCCCGTCCCACTCATATGCTTTTTTTTCATCCAGTCCCCGTGTAAGCAGTTTTTTGTAAATCTTGTCATCTAGTCCCACCGCCACATAATGGTCTACTCTTACGAAAAGCGGAACAGGATTTTAACGTGTGCCCAAGATGTTCTGCGTGCGTGCGTGCGTCCGCACACGGGGCCTCGGTTTATAGTCTCATCCGAAAGACTTTGGGGGGAAATGGAGATAGCACTGACTCTTCTTCTTGTTCTTGTTCTTGTTCTTGTTCTTCTTCTTTGCATTCTTCTTCTTCTTCTTCTTCTTCTTCTTCTTCTTCTTCTTCTTCTTCTTCTTCTCTTCTTTTTTTTCTTCTTCTTCTTCTTCTTTCTTCTTCTTCTTCTTCTTCTTCTTCTTCTTCTTCTTCTTCTTCTTTTCTTCTTCTTCTTTGCGTTCTTCTTCTTCTTTGCGTTCTTCTTCATTGCGTTCTCCTTCTCCTTCTTCTCCTTCTCCTTCTTCTTCTTCTTCTTCTTCTTCTTCTTCTTCTTCTTCTTCCAAGGGAAAAATCCCCTCCAGCTAACGGGAATCGAGCCCGGGGTCGTCAAATTGCGAGCGCAATGTTCTGACCACTTAGGCCTATTCCGCCCTAATCGATACAGCGGAAACTGTCTGCAACCACTACTCTGCAATACAGTGCAGAGCTGTCACCTTTGATGCATTGGTTCCCAGCTCTGGGATTGTAATTACAGCTCCAACATTCCTATTAAGCTGCTTGTTTGACTTTCTGTGTGCGTGTGTGTGGGTGTGGGGTGGGTGGGTGTTGGGGGGGGGGGGGGTGCGTGTGTGGGGGTGGGTGGGGGTGGGGTGGGTGGTACGTGTGTGTGTGTGTTTGTGTGTGCATGTTTGTTTGTTTGTTTGTTTGTGTGTGTGTGTGTGTGTGTGTGTGTGTGTGTGTGTGTGTGTGTGTTGTGTTTGTGTATGTGTGCATGCATGAGCGAGCATGTCTGTTTCTGTACCTATATGTGCGTGTGCGTGTGCGTGTGCGTGTGTGTGTGTGTGTGCGTGCGTATGTATGTATGTATGTATGTATGTATGTATGTATGTATGTATGTATGTATGTATGTATGTATGTATATAATTATGTATGTATGTATGTATGTATGTATGTATGTATGTATGTATGTATGTAGTATGTATGTATGTATGTATGTATATACATATATGCCTGCGTGCCTGCGTGCGTGTGTGTGCGTGTGCGTGCATGTGCGTGTTTGTGTGCACGTGCGCGTATGTGTGTGTTTTCATATTGTGTGCGTATGCGCTGTGTCTGTGTCTGTGTCTGTGTATGAATGCGTGTGTGTGAATTCCTTTGATGGCCGGACAGATGCTCCACCCACCTCCCCTCCCCCAGTCAATACAGTATTACAGAACATCTGGCACACGAAGACGAACATTGATGTGATTTTATCAAGCAACAACGAAATCAATATAAAAAAAACATACTTTTGGTTCAGTGTGGTGTCCTATACAATCAAGTTCTATTGTTCTTGACCATGATGTTTTTCTGCTTGTTTCAGTTTGCTTTAGTGAGTATGAACATCTATAGAAAATAGAGGGAGAAATACAGGCGTAAATAAAACACACACGCTCACATCTGTACTGCTCATATACACAGAAGTATGTGCGTACATAAGTACACACACCACACACACACACTGCACACACACACATACACACACACGCACACACGCACGCGCGTGCGCGCGCACATATGAAGCATACTTGAATGCGCGTGCGCGCAGACACACTCACACGTATACACGAAGCAGGCACGCGCACATGCACAGATTTACATGAATACAGGAACATATACGTTAGCATCATTAGATGTAACAAAATATGCAAGCACAAACACCCACAACACACACACACATAATTATACACACACACGCTCGCGCGCCTCTCTCTCTCTCTCTCTCTCTCTCTCTCTCTCTCTCTCTCTCTCTCTCTCTCTCTCTCTCTCTCTCTCTCTCTCTCTCTCTCTCACACACACACACACACACACACACACACACACACACACACACACACACACACACACACACACACACACATATATTATATATATATATATATATATATATATATATATATATTATATATATATATATACGCGCGCGTGTGCACGCGCGCATTAAGTGACAGTCAGTCAGACAGACAGGTAGACAATGAGGGGGCGGGGTAGCAGAATACAAACTATGCAAAACATGTAAAAGACACCGCCACTGGAGACACCAAGATGTACCGATATATGCACTTGCACATTCCCAAGTTACCCAGAGAGGGAACTATTTGGGACTTTAAAAAAAAACACTTGTTTACACCTCTCTCTAGGTCTCTGTCCCTGTCTATGTCTATCTGTCTCTATCTGTCTCTGTCTCTGTGTGTGTCTCTGTCTCTCTCTGTCTTTCTCTTTGTCTCTGGCTGGCTGTCTGTCTGTCTGTCTGTCTGTCTGTCTCTCTGTACACAGGCATTTGCATACATACATAATACATATATATATATGTATACATACATACATACATACATATATATATATATATATATATATATATATATATATATATATATATAATATATTATATATATTATATATATATATATATATATATATATATATATATAAGACACATGTACGCACATGTGAAAAAATAAAGACACAGGGATAGAAGGAAAGAGAGAGAGATACAGAGACAGAGACAGAGAGAGTGGGGTGGGAGAGAGGAGGAGGGGAAACAGACACATAGACAACAGACAGAAACAGAGACAGAGATAGAGAAACGCACAGAGAAATAATTCGAAAGAAAAAGAAGAAGAAAGAAAGAAGAAGAAAGAAAGAAAGAAAAGAAAGAAAAAAAGAAAGACGGACAGAAAGTAAGAAAGAAAGACAGAAAGAAAGACGGACAGAAAGAAAGACGGACAGAAAGAAAGAAAGAAAGAAAGAAAGACAGAAAGACAGAAAGGGAGAGTAAACAACAAAAAAATAATAATACATTCAACATACTGTTACTAGCTTTTAAAAGGTGGAGGTGAATGTATGCAGATGTAGTCCGATGCACCGCATAGGCAGACGCATTACGTGTGCACACAGGTATGTCTCACCTCCGCTGTGTCTATATCAGCTTTCAGCTCTCTCACACTGTCTCACGCTCTGTCCTTCCCCTTGTCACACACATTATTATAATACGCAACACACGCACGCACGCACGTACGCACACATTATATATATATATATTATATATATATTATATTATTTTAAATTATTATATATACATGCGCGCGCGCACGAGGAGAGAGAGAGAG
>CM060345.1:4405290-4409033 GCA_030674155.1 Stramonita haemastoma | reverse complement strand
ACACACACACACACACACACACACACACACACACACACACACACACACACAACACACACACACACACACACACACACACACACACACACACACACACACACACACACACACACACACACACACCACAGAAAGAACCTCCGGCTGTCGTATAGTGGAGAGGGAGGGAGACCTCGACACACCCACACTGTCACAGCCCCCCCCCCACCCCCACCCCACCCCCATCCTCCTCCTACTGATTCCCCCCCTCCCCTACCCCGAGGGTCCCACAACTAGCTCTCTCTCTCTCTCTCTCTCTCTCTCTCTCTCCACACACAACACACCACACACACACACACACACACACACACACACACCACACACACCACACACCCACACACGCTTCAGCTTTGGCGTCTCTCTTCCCCCCCCCACCCCCAACCTCCCCAACCCCACCCCCCCCTACCCTCCATACAGCTCTCGCCCCACCCCCCCACCCCCACCCCCTACCTTCCCTCTCTGGCGCGGTGTAGGAGACCGGCAGCTCTCTCTCTCTCTCTCTCTCTCCTCTCTCTCTCTCTCTCTCTCTCTCTCTCTCTCTCTCTCTCTCAACCCCCCTCCTACCCCCCTCCCTCCCTCTCTCTCTCTCTCTCTCCCCTCTGCCCAGCCGGCGTTTTCCAATCCGAGGCAGCCCAGCCTTAGCCCCGCTTCCCGAAGAGTCTCTCTCTCCACTCGTTAGCCGGCCGGCGTTGGTGTAACACGTTCTTACTCCACGCTCCTCTACCACCACCACCATCTCTCTCTCTCTCTTGCTACTAGCCTAGGCTAGGCCTAAAACCCAAACCACCTTCAACGTTGTCCTTGATAGGCTACTGTTGAAAGGACCTACTACTACCACCATCGATCTTGTTGTGCTAAGTAAGCTATTTCACAGCTTAGAAGCCCCCAAGCTTGATCTTGTTTCTTCAAACTTCGACAACGAATTCAGTCTTGATCTCATCTTTTTTCCCTTCTTTTAATTTCTTCGAGATATAAAAAAGAAGACCTCCATTTCCATTCACCATGTCCAAGACCAAACGCGCTACTCTGAAGAGGAGGGCTACAGCACCTACCAGCCCAAGACTACCAACAAGAGCGTGATCATCACCCGCAGCCATGGCAGCACCCGACCCTCCTCCCGCTCCAGCATGGGCTACGGAGGATCCATGTCCTCCCAGAGGATGTCCATGTCCATCAACCCTGCCGTCTACTCCCAGATGGCCGGAGCCGGCATCGCCGACTTCCGCGGAAACCGCGAGAAGGAAAAGAAGGAGATGCAGGATTGCAACGAGCGTCTGGCCACGTACATCGAGAAGGTCCGATGGCTGGAGGCCCAGAACAAGAAGCTGGAGGCCGAGTTGGAGGTCCTGAGGAACCGCAAGCAGGAGGACTGGAAGCCCATCCAGGACATGTACGAGGGCGAGCTGAAGCAGGCCCGCAAGGTCATCGCCGATCTCTCCGCCCAGAAGGGCGTGGAGGAGGCCAAGCTGGCCGGGCTTCAGGATGAGATCTTGTCCTTGAAGGAGATGTGAGTACCTTGCTTGTTTTGCTTGTTTACCTGTCTGCTTTGCCTGTCTCTTTACCTGTCTTCTTGCCTGTCTCTTTACCTGTCTCCTTAGCTACCTCCTACCTATCTCCTTATCTATCTTTTTGCCTATCTCTCCTTTCCTATCTCCCTTACCTATCTCTCCTATCTCCCTAGCTATCTCCCTAGCTATCTTCTTGCCTATCTCCCTGCCTACCTGCCTGCCTCTTTTCTATCTCTGTTTTTCGTTCTGTGTATGTTGGGGGTATCATATGTTTCTCTCTGGTTTTTTTTTTAATAGTGGTTGGGGTATTATCTGTTTCTCTGGGTTTTTTTTAGTAGTGTTGGGGTATTATCTGTTTCTGTGGGGTATTTTTTAGTAGTGTTGGGGTGTTATCTGTTCCTGGTTTTTTTTTTCCGTAGTGTTGGGGTAGGTAACGGTAAAGGTAAAGGTGTCCCATAACCTAGGCAGTCGTAGTGGAGCGAGGCATCAGAGACCTCTGGGTATCATCTGGGGTTTCTCTGTGGGTTTTTTTTTAGCAGTGTTGGGGTATCCTGTTTTTTGGTGTTTTTTTAAAGTAGTGTTGGGGTGTTACATGTTTCTCTGTGGGTTTTTTTTTTAGTAGTGCTGGGTTATCATTTGTTTCTGGCTTTTGGAGTGGTGTTACAGAGTCTTCTTCTTCGGATTTTGGAGTGGTGCATAGTATTTTCTGTTTTGGGGGTCTTCTGTGGGGTCATAGTATCATTTGTGTAGATCTCTGAATCTCTCTGGAGCTGTTCCAATGGTGATGGAGTCGTTTCTGTTGAGCTGTTTAAGTGATGTATGAAGAGATAGTAATAATATTATATTATTATATTATAGACATTATCATATTATTGTATGAAGAGATCTGACTTCTTAAGGGCAACAGTGTTTCGTCCAGTTTTGGGATTGCTACCAGTGTGTTCTGTCTATTCTTTGCATGATGATAGAGCATCTTTTTATCTGTTTTTTTAAGCGGCTTGAAAGCATTGCCTGGTTCTTAGGACACTGTTAGAATTGTTGGTGGTTTTTTCTGTCTGTGATTGAGAGAGCTCATGTTATTTCCTTTTATTCGTTTGAATAGTTTCTGGGGAAGTTTATCTTCAGTTCAGTGCATTTTATAGGCTGCGTTTTGTGAGAGAAATTTCATGATTGTTACCACGACGTGGATTTCTTTTTGGTTGTGTCAGAATGAACACAACATGATAATTAATACTTTTTTTATTTTTTGCTGAAAGGATTATCTACTTCTTCTACATAAGCAAAATTGCATTCTCCATATATTTCCTCCTTTCCAAGAAACATCAGAGCTGGAGTAAATTCGACTTCATGCCCCGGCAAGGAGACAATCACGTGACCGTCACGTGCGAGTTGTCTCGCTTTTACATTCAACATGTACAACTTCGGTTTGTATTGTCCAGTTCTTTGATCCAAACACGATCCTGAGTGCAGCCCCAAAAGTATTTGATTTAATGCTTATATAAATGGAGCAGAGATGCTATCTAGCAATACTTTTCTTTTTTAACTTTGGGGGAAATTTGGATGATGTTTGAGATATTTTTTCTACAGTTTAGTGTCTCTAATACCTCATGCCTATGGACTTAGGTGCACATAGGAAATGTGAACCATCCTTCTTCTTGTTAAACTCAGTGTTTACAGCAACATTTGCCCAAGGTGTCTCACAAGGCAGACATTGGAAGATCAACATCACATCCTCTGTGATGCTTAAAGATTTATGTTACAGCCAATGTCTGTCCCAAACTGTGCTTTGCTTTTTCCCGTTTTGATTCAGTTTAGTCCTGTAATGAAGTCATGTTTTGACAATTTCTTTTTTTTTAGATTCCACATGTGGTTATTTAAGTTAGCATGCGGGTCAGGAATGCATATCAAACAGTTAGCTTTCATTTTTTTTTTTAATAGAATATTTTTCAAAGTTGGATACATTGTCTGCCTGTCTGTTTGTCTCTCTGTCTGTTTGTCTGTCTGTCTGTCTGTCTGTCTCTCTCTCTCTGGTCATCTACTGACTATGACAATTCTTTTTTCCTTGTGGAGCTCTGTTACTGCATTTGGATTGGTTTTATACAATTACCATTGATAATTGTATGGTGGTTATTATCTAGGTCACACATACACAAAATACACAAAACACACACACACACACAACACAACACAATACCCCAC
>CM060345.1:4397790-4400290 GCA_030674155.1 Stramonita haemastoma | reverse complement strand
AGAAAAAAAAAAAGACTGGACACGGTGGATTTCACTGGACAGGTCATCATTGACCCTTTAAACCCCATCCCTCCATCCCTCCCTCAGAAATGATCTGCTCTACTGCTGATGCGTGCTTAGCAGACAGCGTCTGTCGGTTGTCTCCCTTCCCACTTACTTTCCTCCCTTTCCAACAGCACTTTCTTTCTCTCTCCCCTGAATAAACCTATACAATCTTTCAATTACCAGCATGAAAGTGCTGGTGTCAACAGAAATTGTAGAGTATGGCTTGTGTAAATTTGGGTATAATTTTTTTTCTTAAATGTTTTTAAGAAAAAGGTATTCATTCAGAAAAAAGGGGTGTGTGGTCTAGGTTTTTTTTTTGGAAAGCAAGTGTTGGTTTTGGTAATGTGTGTTTAGAGAATAAGTTGATCTGACATGTTCAATAATGGGTGATTTTATTACTAGGATCGTTGGCAGTAACCTTGTACTCGTAGATGAAAATTTATACGGGGCAACGTAACACAAGGCAATATATACAGCACATTATAATCCCCACCTCTCTGTCTCTCTCTCTGTGTCTCTGTCTCTGCCTCTCTTTCTCTCTCTCTCTGTGTCTCTGTCTGTCTGTCTGTCTGTCTGTCTCTCTCTCTCTCTCTCTGTCTCTCTGTCTCTGTTTCTATCGCTCTCTATCTCTCAATCTCTGTCTCTGTCTCCCCTCCTCCTCCCTTTCTCTCCTCTCTCATCTCTCCTCTCTCTCTTCTCTTTCCCTCCCTCTCTCCTCTCTCTCTCTCTCTCTCTCTCTCGCTCTCTCTCTCTCTTGTTTTTTTCCCCTGAGTGTGACAGGCCCCTGAATTTAACCATTTTTTCGAAATGTCAACTCAACCAGTGACGATGTGTGATAAGGGTAGGTAACAAGCTCTGTGCTGTACTGTACTGTACCTATTGCCATGTAGGTCAGTGTGTTGATGGTTGTGTACTAGTACTTCCATCCTTCTTCATTACTTTAGGGCCCCTAGTAAGTGTTCATGAGTGTTGATGGGGAGAGCTACGGGAATGAATAGCCTAGTATTAATCATTGTATGAAGATAGATAGAAATCTTGCGCTACAGATGCAAATTTTTTACAAAACTGCATACACACGGGGACTTCGATGTAAAGAAGCACACGAGTGCTTTGCTATTTCATTTTTCTTCTATATAAAAGAATCAATAAAAAATAATAGATAAATTAATAAACGTGTACAGGAGTTAGTGCATGTGTGCGGCTCAGACACACTATACATGCGTGCCGCATGAACGCACATACATGCATGCATGCACGCACACACTACACACAAAAAGAGAAGAGAGAGAGACAGAGGACAGAGGACAGAGAGACAGAGAGATCAAACGTTTAACACTGAATGTTTTGTAGGCTACATATATATATATTTCTCCAGAGCCCAACCAACCATGAAAGCCCAAGCAGGGAACTCTTTCCAACACGTTCACGCTCCAATCCTTTCTAATTTTCACAAACCCCAACCCAAAATCACACACTGTATTTTCCAAACGCTGGAAAACTCGTTCTACCAGGATCCACAGGTATGCCGTTAAACAAGAATTGACATCTCAAAAGGAGAAGAAGGGGAAAAAAAAGGAAGGGGGATAAGGGAGAAGGAGGTTGGAGAGAAGAAAAGAGGGTAGGGGGAGAGAGGGGGGGAGGGGGGGTACTGGTCAACAATGGAACGCTTTGGGACCGGCAAAGATTTGGAAGGGGAAAAGGATGGTTTTCTTCAATTAGACTTCTGTCTGTTCGTATGATTGCTTTTTTTCTTTTTTCCCCCAATGAGCATGGGTATGCGCATGCCAAACGTGTTCTTTTGTTTTATTGGCTGATATACAATCCGGAATCAGAATCTGAATCCCGTTGCTTCGAAACGGTCAGAGGTCACTTCCTGTATTGCTTTTAGTGTCAACAGAGCACAGGTACATGATGTTGATGATATTGTGAGATCAGAAAAAAGTGTACAAATGCAAAGCAGATTGAAATGTTTTTTTTACTCTTTAGTTGACTATAAAATTTAATGGTTAATAATTGTGTAAGGACTACTGGCGTACAAGTACAGATTTCAAAACGAAAACACTCTTATTTTAGTTTCGTGTGGAAAAATAAGACAATCCATTCCTGTTTCTGGTTCGTTTAGAAATGTTCATGAAGAAATGTAAATGTCAAGACTACCAAAATGATCGTTGAACTCAGGATAATAGTATAGACATTTTCATACAAAACTGTTTTCAATCAGTAAAAAATTCCATTTTGAAAATGATAAATACCCTCTGACCTATGGCTGAAAGTAGGCCTTGTGTGCGGTGGAACAATGCAATTGTACTCCCAAAACAGCATACAAGGGACTGGATGTAAAAAAAAAAAAAAGCACATATGTTTCATGTCCTCGAATAAATAATAAATAAATAAATAATAAATAATAATAATAACGATGGCTAATAATTTCCAGTCACAGGTTTGTGTGAGGGAA
>CM060345.1:4390290-4392790 GCA_030674155.1 Stramonita haemastoma | reverse complement strand
CAAGGAAAAGAGAACCTTAAGAGGGTGTTGTAAGGGGAATAAGCTAGCTCGCAGCAGACTTGAATGGGCCAGGGTCTGAAACCAATGGCAGGCACTATTAGTCCTGGTTTTGCTGAACAATGCCTCTGGATTTAATCCCTCCAAGGGTAGCTGGTTAGTTGGACCATGGAGTATAGCTCTTGTAGCCTGGGATTATTTTGTACTTGATCCTTCTTCAACTATACTGGTAGGGGGTGGGGTGGGGGGTCGTGGTTTTTTGTTTTCATGTGTGGTTTGGTGTGATGGTGTGGTGTGGTGTGGTGTGGGGAGGAGGGAGTGTGGTGTGTGTGTGTGTGGGTGGTGGGGTGGGGTGGTGGTGGGGGGGGTGAGTGTGTGTGTGTGTGTGTCAAAGTCAAAGTCATGTTTGTGTGTGTGTGTCAGAGTCAAAGTCAAAATTTTCTTTCCAGTGTGTGTGTGCGTGCATACGTAGGTACGTAGGTACACGTGCAACTCTCTTTCTGTGTTTCTCACTGTCTCTGTCTGCCTGTCTGTCTGTCACACACACACACACACACACACACACACACACACACACACACACACACACACACACACACACACACACCACACACACACGCACACACACACACACACACACACGCGTCTTGACAAATGCATGCTACCAATATTTCTGTCTTGGGTGTTGATTTTTGTCACTATATATACATATGTATGTATATATATATATATATATATATATATTATATATATATATATATATATATATATATATATATATATATATTCGTATACATTTTTTCCCGGGAGGAGGTTAAGGTAGGGAGGAGGAGGAAAGGTAAACCCACAACACAATATAAAAACCCCCGAATCCTTGAAAACAATAAGCGAACTCTACTACCACCTGCCTGCATAACAAACACTAAGCTAAACGAAAACGTCTTACAAAAGATATTCAATTTATTGCAGACGTCACGAAGCAGTGACTAATATACTATACCATACCATCAACCCTGGAATCTTCCCAGTTAGTCTATCTAGCAGATGGTTCAGCTGTTTAGTCTCCACCTGCTCGTCTTAGTGCAATCATATATAGATAAACTTGTGGAAAATGAAAACGTGTTGTTTTTGTTTGTTTGTGGGGAGCTAGAGGGAAAGGGGGTAGGTAGGGGGGGGGGGGCGTGGGGTGAAATGGAGGTGATAGGTAAAGGGAGGGTAGATGTGTCTATGTGTGTGTTTTCCTTCCCCTTTTAAAAAACTCCCCTTACGTGTTTTCTAATCATTTTTTTAAAAAAAGGGGTCCAATTTTATATTCATTTTTTAAAAAGGGAGGGGAAAGGGAAAAAAATTTTTTGGGATGGGGCATGCATAAAAAATTTTGGTGTTGTGCACAAATACACCCCACGGGGGAAACCAAAAACACCCCACACACACACCCAAAAAACACACACAAAACAAAACACCACAAAAAACCCCCACAACACCCCAAAACCACGGGAAACCAAACCCCAAAACCTTAACCCCCCCTTAAAACCCCTTGAATTTTAAATTTAAAAGAAAGTAATCCCCATGCAAAAAAAATACTAATTCGGGGTTTAAATTTTAAATGCATGCATTTCATTTCTCCAATAATTTGTTTATCCTGGTTTTGGGGAAAATTTTTTTTCTGTCGGGGGGCGTCTTTTTGCCTGACTTTTTCTGTAAGCGTGTGGGTTTTTGTTTTAAAATGCTTCAACATTTTTTTAAAAAAAAAAAATAAAACCAGTTTAAAAAGGGGGTTGGGGAGAGCAAAAACTTGGGTATGGTTTCGTACAGGTCTATATAAAAAAAAGACAGATGAAGGCTAAGTGTGTGACTCAGTCTCAGACAGTCTGTTTAAAATTTTTTTTAAAAAACCAACACTGTAACTCTTGTCAATAGTGCTTTTTTTCCGAAAATAGGCAAACAGTGCATGCAAAAGATAAAGGGAATGGGGGATGGTGGGGGTGGGGTGAGGGGGTGGAGGGGGGGTAGAAAGGTGGTGAAGAAAATGGGTGGTCATATGTATTAAGTACACACACAGAGACGCAGACATGCATGCGTGCCTGTGCACGTAAATATGCACGGACGCACCCAGAATGCGCGTGCGCACACACACGCACACACACACACATACACACACAAATACAAACACACAACACACACACGAGGACACACACACGAGGATACACACACACACACGAGGACAATAACACACACACACACACACACACACACACCACACACAACACCACACAACACACACACACACACACACACCCATACACACACACACACACACACACAACACACACACACACACACACACACAACACCCACCCCCACCACACACCATATACACACACATACACACACACACACACACACACACAAAACACACACACACACACACACACACACACACACACACCACACACACACACACACGAGGACCACACACACACACTCACACACACACACACAC
>CM060345.1:4377790-4385290 GCA_030674155.1 Stramonita haemastoma | reverse complement strand
CAAACAGAATAACAACACACACACAAAAAACCGGACCTACTCATAAAACAGGCAGTAACTTTTTTTTTTTTAGCATGTCTGAATTGCAATCTTGTTTTGCCGTCTGGGCCCGTAGAATAATGGCTGTATTTTTACAGTTCAAACAGCCCCTCTTCACTGTCGACAATGTTCCTGTTGGATATTTGGGGGAGAGAGAGGAGGGGGGGGGGAGGGAGAGGGGAGGTTGAATGGGGAGATGGAATGGGGGGGGGGGGCATTTTTGGTTGTGAAAGGAGAGAGGGAGGGGGGCGGCGCATTTTTGACATTGCTCATTTTTGTGACGTCTGTCCGGGTGACAAGGTTCGTAGTTAAGCCTGGCCTCCCTTTGTTATTGAGGCTTATTTCCCCTTATTTTCCATAATTGGACTTTTGGCGAGCCAGTACAGTAGTGCAGTCGCGGGGCGGACCGTGTATAAGTAAAGTGGATGATTGTTATTGTTGCCGTTATTTGGTTAGTCTGTTGCATTATTGTCTTTCTGGGTTTTTTTTTTTTGTGTGGGCGTGCATATCCTTGTTCGGTATAATGATCGTTGCTTTTTTTGGGGGGGCAGACCAAAAAAAAAGTGGAGATAACAAGATGATAAGATTTACAAATGCATACACATGGGGATTGGATGTAAAAACAAAAAAAAGCACACGAGTGCTTATTCCTATTATCCTCGATATAAAAGAATAAAATTAAAAATTTAAAAGATAAGAATCTCTGGCTTTTGTAGTGTGGGCTAACTCCACAAAATTATTATGCCGTTGTAAAAACTGCATCATAACGACCGAAGTGTATCTGTGTATATTTTACGGTGCGTAGATGTTGGGCTTGTTCTCTGCGTAAATAAACACTCCTGATATTGTTACCGGAGCTGATTATTGTCATCTTATCAGGAAATAATCCAAGACCATTATTTGACAACTAATGAAAATTAATAGAGCTTCTCTAAAACTTTAGATCCTATTTCTTCTGTGTGTGTGTGTGTGTGTGTGTGTGTGTGTGTGTGTGTGTGTGGTGTGTGGTGTGTGGTGTGTGTGTGTGTGTGGTGTGTGTTGTACATTACATTTTTTAACAAGAAATATAAAACAAGAAGAAAGGAGAATGGTAGACAATGAATCAAGAAAAATTTCTAATCCAAGGAAAATATAGGGTGTAGTTAAAATTGATCTCCAACATAACTCAACCATGCACGAAAACTGTACTGTGATTAGGAAAAAAAATAATGATATGCAAGTTCCTAGTGTGTCTAAAAGGTCATCTTTTGTTTCTTGGTAGCAAGCTAAGAGATTTGTAACATTCTTCTTGGTTGACATAGATCAACCACAATGAAAACCCTGGCTTGTTTTGTAGGTGGTAGCGTTTGTACATTGGACACGCTTGTTCCCGTTATGGTTCTCCATAACCTTCTTCTTCGTCGTCGTCGTCATCGTCGAATACCCAGACAGCAACTATTGTCGTCTGTTGTTTGAGCGAAAAGCATTACGTGCACGCGCGCGCGCACACACCACACACATGCACATGCACGCACGCACGCACACACACACACTATACACACACTACACACACACACTACACACACACACTACACACACACACATACACCCCACCCCACACCCCCCCCCCCACACACACACACACTACACACACACACACACACCACACAAAACTCCCCTCAAACTAGCTCAGCAATCACACAGAACAACACTGATTCAGCAAAAAGTGTGTATCACACACCCAACAAGCACACAAACACACACACACATTCACACTGAATGTGTCATCATAATCTACCTATTGCCAAGCACATCTGTGACAAACCGATCCTCCCCACCCTCACCCTGTTCCTTCCATCCTCCCCTCCTCCTCCACTCCCCTCCCCCATCAACTTTATATCTCCCTCCCCTCCCTCCCCCCCACCCCCCACACACACACTGCAGATATCAGGACTATAAATTATTTCTCTAACTAATTGGACGGGCCAGCTGTGACCCTACTACAACCTTATTACTGAAGAACCCGCTCAATGAGCACGTCACGTGTGTGCATCTGCATTAGGTGGTGACAAGAAACGTAAGGGAACACTTAAGTGTCATTAGAGTTGTATTATATTATCTTGTCGATTTTTTGTTTGTTTTTGTTTTTGGTTTTTTTGTGGAGGATGATGGTTTTCATTGAGGAAAAAATACAGCTGTAGTAATGATTGTTGTTAGTATCATTATTATACTTTGAAAATTGTGTCTGAGCTAATATCTATGTTTTGTGATCATGTTCGTCTATGTATAATGTATGTGTATGTATCTATCTCTCTCTGTATCTTATCTTCTTCTGTCTATCTTCTCATCTCATCTTCTTCTATCTATCTTCCATCTATCTTCTCTCTTCTATCTTCTTCATCTCTCTCTCATCTTCTACTATCTTCTATCTATCTATCTATCTATCTATCTATCTATTTATATTATCTATATGAGTCATATTATGTCTAGACTATTTTAGTTACTCTATCCATAGTTTTATAATGAAAAAATAGAATCGAAAGACAAACATTCCCTTTTGGTGTTCAAGAATGTTTTTTTTCTTTAACCTTTTTTTTTTTTTAACAAACAAACATTCCGATGCAGATACTTCTGACACAAATATTTGCCCATAATCTACACACATACCTTTATTATTTTTCTTTTTATAAATCTGCAAGGATCAGAAAGGATTAAAGGATTGTGTACACTGGAGACATGATGGGATCATGGCTGGAGGGTATAAGAATATACGTGTTGGGTCCCCCCCCCCCCCCCCCCCCATCGATCCTGTATGGAAGTGCACGCTCTCTTCACTAGTGTTACTGTGTAACTACACACACACGCATATAGTTATTGCATGGTTCTATTGTTTCGTGCTGTTGCCAGTATTGACTCGACCACTGTAGTAGAACCGCTGTTGTATCCTTTATAGTGGCGAGTCTGGGGGAAAGATCAGTTTCAAAAGCTATCTTAAAAGTTGAGAGTTCGAATCCATTACTGACATTTGGTAGGGCTACAGAGATTGACAGACAGAGGGAGAAAAGTCTCACACACACACACACGCGCGCCGCGCGCGCAATGCACGCACACGCACACACATGCACACACGACACGTACACACACACACACACACACAAACTCATGTGTACACATACATTGTTGCACCACCCAGCACCAACACACACACACAACACACACACACACACACACACACACACACACACCACACACACACACCACAAACAAAAGGCAAAAGCTAGGACTGCAAGCGAGAGGGATTGGGGACAGGGGGAGGGGGGGGGGGGTAGCGGCAGACGTGAGGTTTTGGGATTTTGTCCTCAATGTATGTGTGCAAGGTTACCCAGGGCGCTAAACATTTCTTCATGGTTAGTCATACTTCATCTCCAATCCTACACGTTTTGAGATCCCCAATCTAAAAAGAAAAAATCAACTTCACCAAGCTAGTGACACAAACACTAACCATACCCAGTCACAACCTAACCCGAATAGGAACAATGGAAACTTAAAAAAGCAAGAAAGATTAACCAAAAAAAGAGGGATAAAAAAAGACAGCAATCCAGAACTAAAAAGTTTCATAACACACACAAAAAAACACGAATACAATTTTGCCCCCGAATACACAACTCAAAAAAATTACAAAAAACAAATAAACAAAACAAACATGATTCTTCAGATGGACAACTCAGTCTCTGTAATGAAGGACCACTGAGGAGATGGGCGCCGCCCTCAACATGCTGGCCCCTAGAGAAGAGAAGCTGAGGTCTCTGATGCCTCGCTCCCTCTAATACCACATAGGTTATGGGGACACCTTATACCTTTACCTTACTGCAGTGAACTAACTAACTAATCAGGCACAGAGAGAGTGTGGTGTGAGCGCGCGGCGTGTGTGTGTGTGTGTCTTAGTCGAGCTATGCTCCTTGTAGATGGATGGAGCCGGCATGTTTCTACTGGGTTCCCTGGAAGATGAAGGAAGGAAGGAATGAACTGCCTTTAAATGTTTGATGCCTGGTGTGGCTGCTGTAAGCCAGGCTGGTCAGGCCTAATCAGTTGGCTGGTTGGGATGGTGGTGGTGGTGGTGGTGGTGATGGTCATTCCTCGTTCCTCCTGAGTAATTTAACTGGGCCCTTGGACAGTCGTGATCATGAATAGATCATGAATGAATGCCCTCTTGCAGTTCTGGATGTGTGTGGGTGTGGGAGGGGGTGTGGGAGGGGTGGGGGGTGGGGGTGTTGGTGTGGTGGTAAACTTGTTTTGGTGGAGAAGTCTGTGTGTGTGTGTGGTGTGTGATGTGTGTGTGTGTGTGTGTGGTGTGTGTGTGTGAGGAGAGAGAGAGGTGAGAGAGAGAGAAGGAGAGGAGGAGAGAGAGAGGGAGAGAGAGGGTGGTAAGTGTGTTGTCTATGGTATGAGAGGTTGTGAGGGGGGGGGGGGAAAGGTTGAGGTAACTAGTGGAGTGGGTGGGGGTAGGGGGGGGGGGCTGGTATGGTTATGTAATAGGTGTGTGTACGTGTGTGTGTTGTGATGTGTGTGTCCATATATGTCTGTCTTTATTTGTCTACCTCCCACCCTATGTTTCTGTCTTTCTCTGTCTCTGTCACCCTCTACACACACACACACACACACACACACACACACACACACACACACCACACACACACACACACACACACACACACACACAACACACACACACACACACACACACACACACACACACACAACCACCCAACAACAACACAAACACACACCAACACAACACACCACCTCCTCTTACCCCCTTACCCTACCCCCCCTCCCCACCCCTCTCCCCCACACCCTACCCCCCCTCACTCCCCACCTACACCCCCACCCCAATCACCCTATCATCCTACTCCCAGGGTGAACCATTTGACAGAGGAAGACGAAGACTGCCCACAGCACGAAACAAGCACGATCTTTGCATTATTCATCATGCAATGGAGAGGAGAAGCTACTGCTGTTTTGCCAACCCGGGATGGTGATGGGGGGTATGGGGGGAGCAGGGGGGGGGGGGGAGAGAGAGGGGGGTGGGGGAGAGTGGGAGGGGCAAGGTTGTTTGGAAGAGCCAGTGGTTGCTAGGCAACCTTCAAAGGGGACGAAAGTCTGATATTTTTTTTTAAACACACACACACTGGCCTGAAAACTTTCATTAGCCTAACGTACAGACGATTGATAGCCACACTAATTTTAGTCAGACATTCAGACAGACAGTCAGACATTCAGCAGACAGACTGACACACACACACACACACACACACACACACACACACACACACACACACACACACAGACAGGCACACTCTACACACACACACCACACCACCACCACCACCACACACACACACACACACACACACACACACCACACACACACACACACACACACACACACACACACACACACACACACACAACAGGCAGACAGACAGACAGACAGACAGACAGACAGCAGACACATAGGCAGACAAACTGACTAGACGTAGGAATAAGACTGGCTTTCCTTGCCTATAGCCGGCAACATATCGAGACTGATCGATAGATTTTGCTGAGGGGGACATGGGGGGGGGGGGGGGGGGGAGGGGGGGAGGAAGTGGTGGGGTAGGAGTGGTGGTGGTGGTGGGGAGGAGGGCTATTCAATCTTGCCCCCTCCCCCTCCCTGTTCCAACTTTGTACACTGTTGTGTGGTGGTGTGTGTGGTGGGTGGTGGGGGGGTGTGGGTGTGGGTGGTGGTGTGTAGTTGTGTGTGTGTGTGTGGTTGTGTGTCTGTGTGTTGTGTGTCTGTGTTGTGTGTGTGTGTGTATGTCTGTGTGTTGTGTGTGTGTGTTTGTGTGTGTGTTTGTGTAGTGTGTGTGTTGTGTGTGAAATTTCAAAAATGTATTCATCTATTTCCAGATGGTACATTTGAGTAAACAATAGATTTGGGGTTTTTTCCCCATCAAGCCATGTGTATGTGTGTGTGTGTGTGTGTGTTGTGGGGTTGTGTGTGTGTGTGTTGTGTCTGTCTCTGTCTGTCTGTCTGTTGTCTGTGTGTGTGTTGGGTGTGTCTCGGTCTGTGTCTGTGTCTGTCGTTGTCTGTCTCTGTCTCTCTCTGTCTGTCTGTCTGTCTCTGTCTCGTCTCTTCTCTCTCTCTCTCTCTCTCTCTCTCTCTCTCTCTTCTCTCTCTCTCTCTCTGATATCTATGCTTTCTTTTTTCACCCTGTCACATCGATTCGCTTTGGATATTTGGACTTGAGCCAACAGAGAAATAGAGAAAACCTTTTTTTAAAAAAACAAAAACCACACCACACGACTTTTTTCTTGTCTCTCTAAACCTTTGAATGAAAATACCAGCCAGGCCCATAAGGAAATAGAAAGAGAAATAGAGAGAGATATTTATACTGCACATGCTTATGTTCGTGGGAACAAGAGTGAGGGTGTATGGCAGCTTATGTACGGTGTGCAGTACATATATTATACTATTTTATCATGTTTGTATTTATGGATAACTACTCGTTTGCTAACACACAGGAAAATACACACATACATACACACGCCGCTGCGCACACACATCACACACACACACACATATATTATATATATATATATATATATATATATATATATATATATATATATATATATATATACACGCACGCACGCGCGCACTCGTGCGTGCACACATTACACGCACGCACGCGCGCGCGCACACACACACACACATACACACACACAAAGAGGGAGTCCAATGTTTACTAGGCTACAGCGTACTAGCTTTATTTAAAAAGAAACAAACAACTGAATAGATCATGGCTAAAGACACACACACGCACAAACAACACACACACACACACACACACACACACACACACACACACACACACACACAACACACACACACTACAAAAACACACACACACACACTACAAAAACACACACACCACAAAAACACACACAACACACAGGGGTCTAATATTTCCTTAGTGTGCTAGGTACCTGCAAAAACAACAACCCCCAAACCACCACCCAAACCTGAATTGGTCATGTCTCAACACATATCCAGTCATTCACACGCCATTGTAAAATAAGATCGCCCTAGGGTGTGTGTTTGTGTGTTGTGTGTGTGTGTGTATGTGTGTGTGTGTGTGTATGTGTATGTGTGTGTTGTGTGGTGTGTTGTTGTGTGTTGTGTGTGTGTGTGTGTGTGTGATGTGTTGTTGTTGTGTGTGTGTTGTGGTGTGTGTGTGTGTGTGTGTGTGTTGTGTGTTGTGTTGTGTGTGTGTTGTGTGTGGTTGTGTGTGTGTTGTGTGGTGTGTGTGTGTTGTCTGTGGTGTTGTGTGTGTGTGTGTGTCTGTCTGTCTGTCAGCCTGTCTGTGTGTGGACGGCTGTATTTATTATACACACACACACACACACACACACACACACACACACACACACACACACACC
>CM060345.1:4361682-4374182 GCA_030674155.1 Stramonita haemastoma | reverse complement strand
TCACATCGAAACAGGAAGTGGAGGCCAAGACCAAGGCTGAAGAATGGAGCCCCAAAGAGTCCTGGACAATTCTGTTTAATACAGAACACACATATAGAAGAGAGAGAGAAGAGGGAGGAAAAGGGGGGGAAGAGACGCGCAACATACCACAGATAGACAGATCACAAGACAGACACAGACAGACTACACACACACACACGTACGCCCGCACAACACACACACACCACACACACATATTATATATATATATATTATATGTATATATATATATGTATATATATTATATATATTTATATTTACACAGACTCACACACACTTTACTTACACACACACACACACACACACACACACACACACACACACACACACACACACCACACACACACACAGACAGCCACACACAACACAAAACACAATTTTTTATTTAGGCATCAGTTCTATAGAACTATCAACCAACAGAAATAGATGCGAAAAGGGGAGAAAAAGAGGGTGAGAACTTTTATATATTTATTTATTTATTATTCTTTTATTTCGAGGATAATGGAATAAGCACTCATGCACTTTTTCTTTTTTTACATCCAGACCCCGTGTGTATCATTTTTGTAGATTTTGTTATCTGTTCCTACCGGCGCACAATGGCCTACTCTTTTGAAAAGCAGTACAGGGTTTAACATGTGCACAAATTCGAAGGACTTTGAAATTCTCAGCCAACAGAAAGAGGCGCCGAGAGAAAAAGAGAGGGTGAGAAATTCGTGAGAGAGAGGAAAGAGAGGGGGCGGGGAAGAGGAAGAGTAAGATAGAAAGAATACAAAGTTAGAGATAGTTCTTAGTAATAATGTTACTCAGCAGAGAGGGGAGATAATAGACGTACAATATTCACGGAGCTCAAACAAAACTGGTGTAAGGGAAGTAATACGCATTTTTGTGACATGCTATTTTGAGTTGCCTCCCTTGGATCAGTTCTTTCCCCCCCCCCCCCCCCCGTCAACTTTAGCGCAGCGCCGCCCCCCCCGGCCCTCTCTCTCTCTCTCTCTCTCGCAACACACACACAAACAAACACACACACACACACACACACACACACACACACACACACACACACACACACACACACACACACACACACACACACACACATTTTTAAAAAATTAAGAGCCATTATACAATCAACTCAACCTCACTAACACCAAACCCCTCCCCCCAAAAAAGAATCCACCCACCCACCCTAAAAAAAAATCCTAAACAGACAAAATAAAACAACATCAAAAAAATAAATTGAAACAAAAACAATAATAAATCCCCGTTTATTTGGCTGTGTCAAAATAAGTCCATATGACTTCTAAGGCAATAAATATTTAATTCTGATTCTAATTCTCTCCAAAAAAAAACCAACCCTCCACAACACAACAATAATCCCTCTTCAATCTTCCAATCGATCCTCACTTAATACCATGCATTGGTGTGCATGCGCGCGTGCATGTGCGTGCATCTATTAATTTATCTTTATTTATTTATTTATTTATTTATTTATTCGTTTATATCGAGGAAAATGGAATAAGACTCACGTGCTTTTTTTACATCCAGTCCCCGTGCACATGCAGCCTTGTCCCTCTTATCATCTGTTCCCACCAGCACACAATGGCCTACTCTTACGAAAAGCGGAACAGGACTTTACATGTGCGCAAGATGTCCTGCCTGCGTTCGGTTCGCATTATACGGGGCCTCGGTTTAAAGTCTCATCCGAAGAACTTTTGGGGAAAGTGGAGTCAGCACTGATGTTAACTCCAGGAGAAAAATCTCCTCAACCGGAATCGAACCCGGGTCGTCAAATTGCCAGCGCAATGTTCTGACCACTACGCTATCCCGTCCCCCGATGGAAATTCTCTGTGTGTGCATGTGATTGCTTTAATAATAATAATAATAATAATAATAATAAGAAGAAGAAGAAGAAGAAGAAGAAGAAGAAGAAGAAGAAGAAGCTAAATACATGGAAATTATATAGCGCTATATCTTGCAAAAACAAATCAAAGTGCTTGCATTCGACCGATTCTCTGTGTGTGCGCGTTTGCTTTCAGCTAGAAATCGAACTGCAGTCTAATTCTGTGTGTGTTGTCTTTGCTGCTTTCAGCTGGAGATGATGCAGCAGGAGCCAGTGACCATCAAGGGTCTGAACCTGGAGGATTACTTCAAGGGCGAGCTGCGGCGCTCTGTGCAGCAGATCCAGCAGACCTTCGACGAGAAGCTGGAGCAGTGCCAGATGGACATGGAGTCCAAGTATGCCGCCCAGGTGAGTCTTGAGGGTGAGGATAGTGAGGGTGAGGGGGGTGGTGGTGATGGTGAGGAGGGTGAGGAGGAGGAGGAGGAGGGTGGTGAGGGTGATAGTGAGGAGGATGAGGGTGGTGAGGGTGAGGGTTGGTGGTGAGGGTGGTGGTGGTTGGTTGGATGGATGGATGGATGGATGGATGGATGGATGGATAAATGGTTGATTGGTTGGTTGGTGGTATGGATGGATGGCTGGTTGATTGATTGATTGATTTGTTGATTGATTTGTTGATTGACCATGAGTCATTCATTGAGACCTTCAACGAAAAGCTGGAATAATGTGAACATTTCAATGATAGACACGTGAGTATGCACGTCTCTGTATGTGTGCGCGCGAGCACGCGCGCGCGCGTTTGCGTGTGAGTGTGTGTGTATGTGCATTAATGCTTCTTTACATACATATCATGAGCCTTAATGTGTGTGCATGTGTGTGTGAGTGTGCGTGTGTGTGTGTGCACGCTCGTGTGCGTGCGTGTGTGTGCATGTGTCTGTGCATGTATGTGCGCACACGCTCGCTCCTGCATTACATACGTACATATCTCTGTACCCACTCAATACGAAAATGATACCCAGCGAAATGTCTCTCTCAGTGCAATTTCACACACAGCACGTAACTGTTTCTCGTGACTGTTACCAGATGAACCAGCTGCGTTCCGGCAACGTGCGTGACACGATGGAGGCCGAGCACGCCAAGAGCGAGTCCAAGAGACTGAGAGACCAGCTGGCCGAGAGACAGGCCCGCATCGCTGAACTGGAGGCTCTGGTGAGTGTGTTTGTGTGTGTTGGAGGAGGGGGGGTGTTGGGGGGTGGGAGGGGGGAGTGGGGGTGTGGGTGGGTGGGGGGTGGGATGGGGAGGGTTGTGTGGGAGGAGGGTGTTTGGAGGGGAGGAGGGTGGGGGGAGGGGGTGTGGGGGGATCTGGGTGTGTGTTTGTCAGTGTGTGTGTGTGTGTGTGTGTTGGAGGGTGTGGAGTGAATGGAGGGTGTGTGTGTTTGTGTATTGTGTGTGTTTGTTGGAAGTGTGTGTGTGTGCGTGTGTTTGTGTGTGTGTGTGTTGGAGGAAGGGAGGATGTGTGCGTTTGTTGGAAGGGTGGTGTGTGTGTGTGTGTGTGTGTGTGTGTGTGTGTGTGTGTGTGTGTTTGTCAATTAGTGTGTTTGTCTGTCAGTGTGTGTGTGTGTGTGTGTTGGGGAGGAGGGCAGTTAGGAGGGTGTGTGTGTGTTGATGTGCGTGTGTGTGTTTGGGGGGAGGGTGTGAGTTGGGGATGGTGTGTGTTGGAGGGTGGTGGGAAGGGTGTGTGTGTCTGTATGTGTGTGTGTTTGAGGGGGGGGAGGGGGGTTGTGGAGGGTGTGTGTGTGGATCGGTGTAGTGGGGGGGGGGGGGGGGCGGTAACCACGATGAGGAATATTTGGTATTCTTATTCAAATGCGAATTAAAGGCATGTCTGCTGTTTGAAAAGAATAGGTGTTACTAGTCACTGAGATTTTAACATGATCTATTAGCAAGCGACGTCATTATTTTAGTTAGACTTTAGGCTACCAAGAGTTTTCTCCCTTATGTTGCTACAGCGTTTCTATTTTTGTTGCTGTTGTTGGGGTAAACTTTTTGCTTTGCATTTAGGCTCTATTTTCTCCCCAAAGGCCTACTTTCAAGGGAAATAATCAACTGAGATTACATAGGCCCTAAGCCTACAAGTTCTCTCCCATTGTTAACACAGTTAAATTTTTTTATTTTTAAATCTATCTTTTTCTTTCTGTATGGAGTAGATATTCTGGATTCAGACTATAATTAATAGAGCAGTTAGTATAATAATTGTCAGTGCGAAGATATATCAGAATTTATCACGTCAAAGAAAATCATTTGAGTCAGATGTTTTATGTCCTATATGAAAAAAGAGAATATTTTGTTTTGTATTGGTTGAGTTTTGTAGAGGGGTGAGAAACATTTTTATCATTGCTATTCTTTTAAGTCTTAAATTCTTTCTAAAAAAGACGAAGCAAAAAAAACCCACCAAAACAAAAAAACAAAAACTTAAACAAAAAACAACCCAAAACCAAAGGGAAATCATTTCACTACCAAAAACACACAAACACTTAATACTCTCCCCTCCTCTGTAAACCCCCACACTTATCAAGCAGATATCATTAGATAATAATATGAATGAATGTCTGGAGAAACGAGACAAAAGAAAAAAGAAGAATGCGACATGTTTATAGTGCACATCATTTGGGCAGAAAGATAATGAAAACTGATGTTTTGTTCTGTTGTGTCAAATAGGTCTGCATGACTTAAAAAATGGCAATAAATATTCTGAATCTGAATCTGAATCTCAGGTGGCCTCCCTGAGAGCGGAGAGGGACAACCTGAACATGCAGCTGGAGTCCACCATGATGGAGTACGAGAAGTTCCAGGAGGACAGCGCCCGCAAGCAGCACGACATGCAGTGCCAGATCGAGGCCCTCATGGCCGAACTGCGCAACCTCATCGACGCCAAGATGTCCTGGAGCTGGAGATTGCCTGCTACAAGAAACTGCTGGAGGGAGAAGAGAACCGGTGAGTGAGTGTGAGTGGTGAGTGAGTGAGTTAGTGGGTGTGGGGGTAGGGGGGTGCAAGGATTTGGGGTGGGGTTGGGAGTTGGGGTGGTGGTGGGGGGGGGGTTGGGTTGTCATTGGGATGGGGATATGAATGGATTGGACGTTATTTGGATGTTGTTGGATGGGGTGGGATTGGATCTAGTTAGACAGGATTGGATAAAATTGAATGAAGTCGGATGGGATGGGATGGAATGTCATTGGGTGGGATGGGATTGAACGTAGTTGGATGGGATGGGTTGTAACTGGATGGAATAGGATGGATGGGTTGAGATGGGTTGTGTCAAAGTCTGTGATATGAAAACCATAGGTAAGGGTGTTGCCTCATGCCTTGGTATAGTCTGCGATGTGAATGCAGGGAGTAAAGAGGAACAGTAATGTTTTATGATATTGTGTAACGTCACGTTCTGTTGCATTCTCTTGTGTTTTGTTACATTGTCATGTGTCCTGTTACTTTGTGATATGCAGCGTTATGTGATAGTCTGAAGTGTGAAAGTCGCCTGTGGGTAAGGAAAACTTGTAATGAAATGTAATGTAGCGTAATGTAATATAATGTAATGTGATGTAATGTAATACAACGGTTCGCAGCTTGTTAATCTGGAGGTTACAGAGAAATAGATGTGAAGTGTAAGGAAAAATTACCTACCACAAAAACGTGATTGGTAGTTTCTGAAAGGGTAAGTGTAATGTGATGCAGAATAAAGTAATTTGATGTAATGTGATGTAATGTAATGTAATGTAAAGGGTAAATAAAACAAGCAGATGCATTAAAAGAAGATAAATCATCTGCCACAAGAACCTCTCTGACAGCTTCGAGAAACAGTGCAGGTAATGTGATGTGTAATGTTATGCCATTCAATGTAATGTCATGCAGTTTAATGTAATCATCTGTTCCTTGTACATACCCAGAAACTCTAAAAGTATAAAGAGAATAGTGTAAACATGTAGAGGTCATGTAATTTCTTGTTAGTACAAGAACGTGCAAAGATTGAAAGGAGAAGAAGAAGGATAAGAGGCAAATGTAATGTAAAGTAATGTTATGTAAGGCCATGTGGTACATACATACATACATATAGTGTCATGTCAACGTAACCTATATTTCTGGCGTAACAAAGACCTAAAGAAGAAAGTGGGTGGGTGGTGTTTTCGTTGTTGTTGTTACTTTATCATCATCAATCATCATATTATTATTATTATTATTATTATTATTATTATTATTATTATTATTATTTATTATTATTATTATTATTCATTATATCATTCTTCTTCTTCTTCTCATTATCATTATCATTATGGTTGTTGTTGTTGTTGTCCTTGTTATCATTTGTGTGCACTGGTGTTCTCTTTATTTTATCAGTCCAGTGTTAAGGGGAAAAAAAAGCAAAAACATTCCACATAATAACGATTTTTTTTAAATGCATCAAACTAAACACACCCTCCTCCCCCCCAACCCCCCAACCCTACCCCCGCCCCCCCACCTCTCTTCCACACCCACCCACCCACTTCCACTCCACCCCGCCACCAACCCTACCCCAACCCCACCACCATACCTCCCTCCCACCCACTTACCCCCACCGACCCCCACCACCACCACCACTCCACCCCACCACCAACCCCACCCCCTACCTCCCTCCCACCCGCCCCACCCACCTACCCCCACTCCCCACCCATCCACCACCATCACCACTCCACTTGCCACCAACCCCAACCCCATACCTACCCCCACTCCCCACCCACCCACTATCACCACTCCACCCCACCACCATCAACCCCCCTACCACCCACCCGCCTACTTCCCTCCCACCCACACCCATCCCACCCTCCACAACCCCACCCCCACCCACCCACACCAACCCACCCCATACCTCCCCATACATACCCCAACTCCACCCCCATACCTCCCTCCCCATCCACCCTACCCAACCCTTTTTCATCTCTGACAGAACCGGCCTGAGACAGCTGGTGGAGCAGTCCATCGGAGTGCAGTCCTCTGGGGCCGCTAACCTGGCTGACATCATTGGCCAATCCAGTTAGTATGATCACCCCCCTTCCTCCTCCTCCTCCTCCCTCTTCTCATCTTCTTCATCCTCTTCTTCCTTCCTCCTTCCTCCTCCTTCCTCTTCCTCCAAAAAAACCCACATCACGGCCCTTCAATGCTCGCCATACAACACTACAGGCTTCCCAGCTTGGAGGAAAGAGAAGGAAGTCGAAGGATTCGAGTGTGTGCGCATGCTCCTCGCCAGTCACGTGATGTGTGTGTGTGTATCACGTGAGCTAAAGGGGCAGGGAGTGATGGGTCACGTGGTTTGGAAGGAAGAAGTTTTTGGGGGTGGTTGGTGTTTCCGGTAACTGGATTGAAAGCTTCGTGTAGTGGTTGCTGTAGTAGTGGGTAGTAGTAGTAGCCGCCTGTTCAGGAGGCGAGTTGTTCTTGCTTGAGTTTCTTTCCAAAACAACATCACCTATCATATAGTCAGATTTTGAAGCCATGTGTTTGTTTGTTTTTTGTTTGTTTCTAATGCCTTGTGGGTGATTTGCAATCTTTTTTGTTGAGGGTTTTTGTTTTGTTTTGTTTTGTTTTGTTTAACTGCTTTTTAGCTCAAGTAAGAAATGTTGGATAACAGAATTGTCCTTTTTCATGGCCTTTTTATCAAAAAAACAAAATACACCAACCAAACCTGGTTCTTTGCCTCTTGTCTTTCTGTCTGTCTCTGTCTCTCACTGACTCATTTTTTTGTATACAAAAAAATGCAAAAGAAACAAGATGGTTTTGATACATATTTTTGCACCTCATTCCAAGAACAACGCATTTATGCTGTGATGATTTTGTCAATTGTGATTCCAGGGTTGTGTTTATATCATATGGATGTGTGCATAGGAACTGTGTTTCCATGTACTCAGGACTCTTTTGTTTGTTTTCCGATCAGGGCAAAAAAAAAAGTTGTTGACTATTGTTTGTCGATGACTCCATGCAGAGGTTTGCCATTCCTCCTGTGAATTTTGTGCAACAAAATTCCAGAAAAAAAACAGAGAGAGAAATAAGAAGTATATATGTATATTTTGAGTGACGAAATCTGTAAGTCTGCACTGTTCTTAACAAGAGCGATAACCAAGCCAGAGATTCTGTCTGATCAGGAGAGTTAGCTCCCTTCTGTGTTTTTAAAAAAAATAAAATAAAGTATACCATCACTTTAAGTTTCCCACTGCATCTATACTTATTTTTCCAACTTCCTTTCCACCACTCCCTCCCTCCCTTGCAACTCCTTGGTGGGAAAATGAGGAACACCAACTCAAATCAAATCAAAACACCCCTCCCCCCTTCCCCCCCAAAAAGTGGAATTTCTAAGGTAGGGGTTGTCTTAGCTTTGCCTGCTTGTGTTGTATAACAGAATCTCTCGCAGCTCTAGGTGCAGTCTGGCATTGTGTACTTTCTGTGTATCATCTCTTTCATTCCACATGTTTTTACCGATGTTCATGAATGCTTTGACTTGACCTAGAAGAGTACAGTATGATTAGACTAGGAAGATTGTATTTTTTTAACAGGTTCTTGTTGGGTTAATTTGTAGAACTCTTATATTACATGTTGATGTAACTAGCTTCTGTTAGTGTAGAACATATTGTAACATATGTTTAGCAATGTGTGCTGATTTTTTTTCTTTATTGTTTTTTTTTTATATATTTTCTTCTCTCACTCCTGTTGCATTGTTTTTTGGGCGATATGTTTTACACAGTATATGCATCTGAGTGTTAACGGTTTTAGTGCTACTGCTGATCTGACATCAAATGCTTTCAATAGAGACATGATCAACGTTTAAGGATGCAGGGTTGTTGTTGCTTTTTTAATATTGTTTGGCCACATCAAAACACAAATAAAAAACTGAACTTTTCTACAGAACTTTTTAAATACTTCACAATTTTCATATATACTTATTTTTCATGTTTTGTTTTTTTTTACACATGGGACCAGAATGGTTTTTGAAAGTGTCGCCCAGTGCTAGTGATCTGAGATGTTTATTTTATTTTTAACTTCTTTTTTTTTGGCCCCTGTTGGGTTCACCAAGTTATCACAATAATTATATATTTTTAATGCCGCATGCAACGTTTTTACTTCTGTGCAAATTTGTCGAGCCTTTATTTTCACTGAATAAAATCTTTCTGCTAAACTATTGGAAACGTTTGCCTGTTTTATTGAAATGTTAATTTATGTATACGTTTTATCCCCCTTCCCTCTGTTGGTTTGTGTTGGCATTGTGGATTATTACCCCTATTTTTTTTGGTTAAATGTTCCCAGATTGTTTTTTCCATCAATCTCACACTCCATCCGCACATATCAGTCATTTTCCCAAAGTATATGAGTGTTGTGTCAGTAATGCCTTGAATATGAGATTAATGCTTGAATATGAGATTAATGCCTTGAATATGAGAGACCTTATATGAATTATTAACTGTTTCTTGACCAAATATCACCAAGGCCATTAATCAGCATTGTTAGCTATTGTGAATCATTCCCCTCTGTTAGGTATTCCCACAGTCAACCCTACATTGCCAGTTCATGAAAATTATAATTAAGGACTCATTCTACAAATCAATCTTGCAGTTAATTCAAGTAATTTTTTTTTATAGCATTTTATTGTTCAACGTAACTCTCCTTGATAAGTTCGTGGGAGAAAGTTAAAACAAAAAGATAATTAAGCTTTTGGCTCCTTAAAATGATAGACTGTTTCAGGTTATTTTCAAAGTTATATGTTTGTCAAGTATTCCTAAATTGAGTCTACAGGTTACTGTTCCTGTAGTGATCATTCCCACTTTACTTGTTCCTAAAGGGAACATTCCTACATTGACTGTTCCTGGTGATCATTCTTACATCATTTATTCTCAAAGTACATTCTCTGGGTTAACTACTCCCCAAAATGAGCATTCCTATTTCAGTCTTTGTAAAGTAAAAAGTTTCTTAATTTAGTTCTTTTTAGAATAAAACAAATATTTTATCCTTTTTTTAAATCATTCTATACCATCCCTTCCTAAAATGCTTACGTCAACATTTGTTACTTCCAAGAAGGAGTTAGCATTTCTGAATCAGTTTTATTCCCCAAATGTTCATTCCTAAAATAATCATAACGTAGCCATCGATTTTCTGTCAGTTATTCCCAAAAGGATCATTCTCATATCAGCTGTTCCCACAGTGACCATATCTACATCAGTAATGTTCAGAGTGGTTGTTCCTACTTCAGCTTTTAGGAAACCCAAAGCCTGCATTATTCACCAGCTTTGTTTCCCAAAATCAATGAGCCCACATCCGCTAGGCTGAAAGTCATTCGTGCATTACAAGCAATCTTGTTAATTAGTTCACTTTTGGTCACTTTTTTTTTTGTAGAAGTGTGTCTATTTTTGTTTTGGTTTAGTTATTTTACCCTAGTCTCCACCCCTTGTTCTTTTAAATATTTCACCACTGAGGTTTTATTCTCAGAAAAAATGTCAATTTCGTTCAGTTTCCCAATAATGCAGATCATAAGATGTAGCAATGACTGTGCCCTCAGCAACAAGGACACAGCTAGGCCTGGTGGTTAAATGTGTTTCTGTTTAAGAGACTATGAGAAGCTGGGAGTTCAATCCTCTTTGAGAAAGGAGATCATTGTTCAGTTTGCTACATAAATTCTTAGAATGAGTCAAGCCAGTGGCCCTGTTATTTCACCTTATAAACCAGTCTCATGAGTTTCTTTGACTATTTTAGGGAGGAAAATAATCATTCGAGGCGGAAAATATTACAAAGTATATTTATTTGACTCAAACATTATGATCTCTTAGGTATAATGCAATGTTAATAAAGGTATAACAACAATAGATAATAGGCTGTAGATTAAGTCTGCAACTAACATGTTTGCTTTCAGACACTAGTGGTCATGTATTGTACGTGTGATTCATTAATACATGCCAATATGATATAAAAACTGACATTTTCTTAATGGTGTACTTGAATTATTGATTGAAGCCACTTGTAAAATTGGACCTAATCTCAGACCTAATCTTATACCTAACCCCAGTTTGACTTACAGACTTGAATACTATGATATTCAGCATAACCAAGTCATTTGTATACTAATCATTTCATTCACGAAACTTTGAGATATTACTGGCACGAGAACTTAACCACAAAACAATGAATGGTGAAACACATAGGGCAAAATCATATCATTATGTTGAAATGCCTGAGCAACAAAATCAGACACACACACACACACACACACACACACACACACACACACACCACACACACACACACACACACACACACACACACACACACACACACACTGCACTGTAACGACACCCAAACAATGTAATCTGTATCGATTCTAAACACTTTCATTTTCTCTCTTCATTCTAACATCAAACTTGCCAACAACAGCACACAGCTTCCCAAAACTAGGACAGATATCAAAGCCTATTTGCCACACACAAAAAAACCGCTTATACTTTTACCTCCTGTGAAATCGCTGTATATCTAGTCTGCAAGATTGTTTCTCAGCTTTTTAGTAACACTATGCAATGATGCCAATAGTAAGAGGGGCTTTGTGCGGTTCTTTTGTTTGGTTGGGGCTTTTTATTTTTTGGAACTGGAGATTCTTTGAAAAGTGTTTCTGTTAAAGGCAAAAAGATTTCAATATTCTTAACTTAAACTACTACTGATTCACAAATTTCTCCATAAAAGTGTGTCCCATTTTTTGGGTAAGTATTTAGAGACTTTCATCAACAACAACAACACAAACAACAACTATATTGTAGTCAAATAATAAACACAGCTCCTGATTCACAAATTTTCCCAGAAAGCATGTTCCATTTTTAGTATTTACAGACTTTCAACAACAACAAAACAAACAACTACAATGTAGTCAAACAAGTAATAAACATTGTTCCTGATTCACAAATTTTACCAGAAAAGCCTATCTCATTTTGTAAGCACGTACAGACACCCTCCCCCTCTCCCCTCTCCTCCCCCTCTACCTCCCTAAAAGGGACAGATAATAATAATAAAAATAATAAAAGTAATAAAAACATAAGAGGGAACTAACAGAGTATTATACTCAGTCCCTACCACTCCCAAATCGCCTGAAGCAATGAAAGTAAAAAAAACAACAAAAAAACAAAAAACAACAACAGACATCCTATTATTGTAAGCTGAAGCCCAAACTCGCCAAACACAATTAACATTATTATCTCAAAACTGCAACAGCAGTGTACTAGTGAGAACATGAAACGATGTATTGTGAGAAGGGGAGAGAAGGAGAGCCAAGGGGGTGGGGGTGAAGAGAGAATGGGTATCTCCAAAAGAGAAGGAAGGGGGGATGGGGGGGGGGACATCAGTGTAAAAAAAAAAAAGTATGTACTTCATCATAAGCCGGCCCTTCCTTACCCCAAGCAAGGGCGTTTTACACATCCTATAATTGATGTTGTCTGCTTTTCTGTTTTGTTTCGTATTTTACCTCCCAACTCTGTGTGTGTGTGTGTGTGTGTGTGCGTGTGCGTGTGTGTACGCGCGCGCGCGCGCGTGTGTGGTGGTGGTGTGTATACGTGCAGAATATCAAAACTGATGCCCG
>CM060345.1:4336682-4351682 GCA_030674155.1 Stramonita haemastoma | reverse complement strand
TCACCATCATCATATTGATGTCTCACATCTCAACTCCTTTCATCTCAGTAGTTGGCGTGTATATCTATATGCCCTTGATCCCCATCGCAATAGCGACACAACATGCAATAATACACACAAGCATAATATCACGTGCCATCTTCTCTGTGTTGTCAGGTATGATGAGCTCAACCACTGCGCGAACCACTGGTGCAGCGCACGAGCAAAGGCAACATCTGCTTCCACGGGGTGGACCCCTCAGGTGAAAACGTCACCCTGGAGAATAACAGCACCTCCAAGTCGGCCAAGGTCTGTTTGTTTCTTTCTTTTCTTTACTTTCTTTTTTTTTATTATTTTTATTTTATTGACTTATTTATTTATTTTTTTTATTTATTTTTATTTTATTCTTGGAAGTCTGCCAAGTTTTTATTAGTTTATTTATTTTTTTTCTTCTTATTTGTTTTATTTTATTTTTTTATTTTATTTATTTTTTCATAAATTTTATTCTTGGAAGTCTGCCAAGGTCTGTTTTTGTTTGTTTTTTTTTTTTTTTTTCATTTTATTCTTTTATATCGAGGATAGTGGGACTGGACTACCTAAGTCTGGACAACCTACCTACCTACCTAGCTTTGAGCTTTCAACTTTTAGATGCTGATTGGTGGGTGGGTGGGTGGGTGGGTTGGTTGGTTTGGTTGTGGTTGGTTGTTGGTTGGTTTAGTTGGTTGGTTGGTGGGTTTGTTTGTTTGGTTGGGTGGGTGGGTTGGTTAGTTGGTTGGTTTAGTTGGTTGGTTGGTAGGGTGGGTTGTTTGTTTGGTTGGGTGGGTGTGTGGCTGGCTGGTTCGTTTTATGTCATATCCAAATTCCAATCATAATACTTTATCCAAAAAACAGAGAATTCAGTGAGGTTACGGAAAGGATTAGACATTTAAGATAAGATGATCAGTACATGCACATGAGCTACAGCTTACACTCCACTCATGTCATGTCCAAAGAGTTAGGGGCATGAGAAAGGCAACGAGATTACTTTTAAAGGATCCTGTGTGGCTAGTAGAGGCGTTGCATGGGTTTTACAGCTTACAGCACCAGACAAATATCAAACATACATTATGCTCTCTGTGCAAACACCACATATATACAGCATACTCCCACACATATAAGCCAGTCGTAAATGGGTGCCTGCCCTCTTTAGGGTCAGGGAAGGTAAAGCAGCGAGGGAGAGGAGATGGGTGCCGCCCTCAATATGCTGGCCCCTAGAGAAGCTGAGGTCTCTGATGCCTCGACTCCCCTACGGCCACACAGGTTATGGACACCTTTCACTCACTCACTCATTCCCATGTCCCAAAGGACGTAGGGGGGACATGAGAGAAGACGCAACAGAGATCTTTTTCCATGCTTCACGATCCTGTGTGGCTAGTAGGAGGTGTTGCAGGGGTTGGGCGGTCCAGTCTTTGATGTTGTCAACCCATGATTTCTTTGGCGGCCTCTTCTTCTCTTGCCCTCGACTGTTCCTTGCAGGATGGTTTTTGCTAGGGTGTTGTGTCTTGTGGTGTGACCAAACCACATCAGTTTTCTCTCTTTATGGTGGAGAGCAAATGCTCTTGGGGGCCCACACGCTTTTTGATTTCTTCTTTCACATAGTTATTGGTCTTGTGACACCTTACCTTTACTTTACCTTTACCTTTACCTTACCTTTGTGGATGATCCCACAGGCTCAGAACCTGAAGGACTGGAGGATCGTGAAGGTGGTGCGTAACGAGGAGAGAATCAACATCAAGCTGCCCGACAAAGACCTGCTCCCTGGAACCACCTTGTTGTGAGTAAGTGTATTGTTGTGTTGTTGTGTGTTATTGTCCTCCTCCTCTCCTCTTTCCTTCTCTCCTCTTCTCCTCTCCTCCTCCTCCTCCTTCTTCTTCTTCTTTTCTTTTCTTCTTCTTCTTCTTCTTCTTCTTCTTCTTCTTCTTCTTCTTCTTCTTCTCTTCTTCTCTCCTCCTTCTCTTCCTTCTTTTTCTTCTTCTTCTTCGCAATTCTTCTTTGCATTCTTCTTCTTGCATTCTTCTTTGCATTCTTCTTCTTCTTTGCATTCTTCTCTTGCATTGTTGTGTTGTTTGTTGTTGTTGTTGTTTTTCTTGTTGTTGTTGTTGTTGTTTTTCTTGTTGTTGTTGTTGTTGTTGTTGTTGTTTGTTCTTCTTTTCTTCTTCTTCTTCTTCTTCTTCTTCTTCTTCTTCTTCTTCTTCTCTCCTCTTCTTCCTCCCTTCTTCTCTTCTCTCTCTCTCTCTTCTTCTTCTCTTCTTCTTCTTCTTCTTCTTCTTCTTCTTCTTCTTCTTCTTCATTCTTCTTCTTCTGTGTGTGTGTGTGGTGTGTGTGTGTGTGTGTGTGTTGTGTGTGTGTGTGGTGTGTGTGTGTGTTGTGTGTGTGTGTGTTGTGTGTGTGTGTGTGTGTGTGTGTGTGTGTGTGTGGTGTGTGTGTGATGTGTGATGTGATGTCATTGAATGTAGTATGCGAGTTTATCAAAACATGATGTGATGTGATGTGACATGACATGACATGACGTGGTGTGACATGACGTGATGTGACGGACATGACGGTTATGTGACGTGATTGACATGACGTGGTGTGATATGATGCGACGTGGTGTGGTTTGACATGACGTGATATGATGTGACATGATGTGGTGCGACGTGACGTGATGTTATATGGGTGGTGTGGTGTGACATGATGTGATGGAGTGACATGACGTGATGTGGTGTGACATGACGTGATGTAGTGTGACATGACGTGATGTAGTGTGACATGATGTGATGCCATGTAACGTGACGTGATGTGACACGATGTGACACGATGTGACATGATGTGACATGTGTTATTACGTGATGTGTTATTACACGATGTGTTATTACATGATGTGTTATGTGTCAACAGCTGTGGTCCAACTCCTCCAACAGAAAGGTGTCTATGGGCGCTAACGAGGTGGTGGTCAGTGTCAGCAGCTTCGGCTTCGGTGACGGCCAGTTCAAACTTCTGGACCCTGAGGGACAGGTGAGGAGGGGTCAAACATCGTCTGTCTGTCTGTCTGTCTGTCTGTCTGTCACTCCTGAACAGCAACACACAGAAACTTCTTTTCCTGCTTTTCTAGGCATCCAAAACGAACATTACATAACTATACTCTGCTTCTGTGATTCCTTAAAAAATAAATACAAAAATAAGAAGAAAGAAAGAAAGAAAGAAAGAAAAACTCAAACCAATCCTGTTGTGTTCCTGTCTGCAGGAAAATCTGCTTGCGTGATTCCTAAAAAATTAATACAAAATAAATGAATAAATGAATAACAAGTAAATAAAAAACAAATAAATAAAATCAAGCTATGTTGTGTCTGTTGCAGAAAATTGTTGCGTGATCTAAAAAATAAATAAATAAATAAATAAATAAATAAATAAAACTCAAGCTAATCCTGTTGTGTTCCTGTCTGCAGGAAAATCTGTGTGATTCCTAAAAAAATAATAAATACAAAAACAAATAAATAAACAAATAAATGAATAAATGAAATAAATAAAACTCAAGCTAATCCTGTTGTGTTCCTGTCTACAGGAGAATCTGCTTGCCTGATTCCTAAAAAAAAAAAAAAAAAAAAAACTCAAACCCAATCCTGTTGTGTTCCTATCTGCAGGAGAATCTGCTTGGCGTGATTCTTAAAAGAAATAAGTACAAAAATAAATAAATAAATAAAAAAAAATAAACAAATAAATAAATAAATAATAAATGAATAAATAAATAAAAACTCAAACCCAATCCTGTCGTGTTCCTGTTTCCAGGAGAAGGCCACTCTGACGTCAAAGTGCAGTAGTTGAAGGGGGTCTCAGCCAACCGCAGCTCTTCTTACAAGGAAGCTGAAACTTCCCGGGGGGATCACGTGACTCGCTGCAGCCAATCGTGGACCTCGAGAGAAGAGTTCCTGTACGCTTGCTTCATGACATTCCCTGTATTGGTTTTTATGGTTATGATGAACTGTAGTGTATTGCTCGTAGCGTGTAGATGTCTGAGGCTTTCTTTATTCTTTCTCTCTTTCTCTCTTTCTTCTGTCTGTTAACATCTCTTGTGTGTATATTTCTTCTTCTTCTTCTTCTTCTTCTTCTCTTCTTCTCTTCTCTTTCTGTCTAACAGATGAGGTTTCTGCTTTTGTTTTGAAAGCCATTGTGGTGATAAACATTGTTGGCGGCGACTGCAAAACATCAGGATGAGAAATAATTAATGATAATAATACCACAAAAAAAATGTCACGTTTGTCTCAAGACCATGATTGTATGGCCGGGTCTCATCTTTCTCTCCTGGAATGGAAAATGGGTAAATCTATGTTACAGGTTATGAATGGATATAATAATATTATCATCACCACTATACTCCTTTCACGTGGATTGTCATATTTTTTTGTTGTAGTTTTTTTTAGTGTGGGTAGTTTTTTTTTAGTAGTTGGATGGTATATATTCCAATTTTGTGGGGAGCATGCATGGAACGTGATAACAACGATCAACGTTTTTCCATGTCATGTTGTGTTCTCTTAGCTGTAGTACGTGAACATTCTTGGGCTCTACTTTTGTTTTTTTTTGCCTTTGTGTTATACAACAAACACCACACCACCACCACCACCACCCCGTTTCGCGACTAGGCTGAGAAACTAGCTGCTTCCAGCTAGGAGTGTTCTCACTTTGGAAAGAGAGAGGTCAGATGACTTGAGGCGTGTCAACACATCGGAAATGTCCAATCAATCAGTTACGTTTCAGCGGTTTGTGTTCCATCATGACATAACGAAACTTAAAACCTTGTTTTGAAATAATTATATTCATTTTACAGTACGAATTATCCTATTCTTGATCAAACCTTTAGCTCTGGTACTTATTTCTGTTAAGATTTAACCGAGCGTTCTGAATCTAGTAGGCAAAAAGAAACAGCATCTAATCTGAAATGGTAACACCATGGTGAATTATGTTACATCTGCTAGACGATATATGAGAAGAACAACAAGCACTAGAAAATAAAAACATAACAAGAACAACGTAGACATAGATAAAGAAGAAACATGAGGAAAGAATCAGAAGAATAGTGACAAATAATAAAGATTCTTGTTTAAAAGCACAGATGGACTCAAACCCGAAACCTCACTCTCTGATCAGGTATGTCCAATCAGTCTCTCTCCCTGATGGGCTGACGATCTGGCGAAAGACCCCTCTCTTTACTTTCGAACCACCACCCTTGTTTTGCAAACAATCTGTGGTATGTGTCCTTAGCAGCCCCTTAGAGAGAAAAAAAACTATTAAAAAAACACACCCAAAAAAAGACATCTTAGCTGACCTGTTAGTATCACTTCCCATAGCTTAGACCAAGATGAGATCAGATTTTTGGAAGAGATGGGTTTTTTAAAAAAGTACGATGCATTACCTTGTAGATCTGTTTTGATAGAGGTGTTGTTAAGTGTGACGGACGAAGTTTGTAAGTTTTTACTGCCTTTTTGGTCTGTTGATTGTTTTCAAAACCTGTGATGATGAGAAGATAATATCTTGATTAGAAATCTGTGTTAGAACTGGTTGTGATTTCTTACAGAGTACCGATACTCATTGCAGACATTCCAGTGATGTTGGTATGGAATTCTCTACACACATTAACCAGGCAGTGTTGTCCTTGTTTCAAGGTTCAAACAGAAGACTTGGGCAGTGTGTTTCTGTTCTCGAAGGTTTTCACTTTTTGAATGTGATGCTAATGTGTGTGAATCAGATTTTTATTCTTTCAGTTTGTTACCAAGAAACATCGATGTCTATTTTTATATAACATTTTTTTTGTTTTTGTTTTTTTTTCTCTTCAAAGCTGTATATTCGTGGCACATATAACAGAGCTTTGTTTGTTTGTTGTTTGTTTTTTTTTTGCTTGGAATCAATAAACATTGTTTGATGATCTGTCTGCAGTTGAAACAGTCTCTGCTTTGTGTGCACTATCTTCCTCTTTTCTATCTCTCAAAACATGGCCGTTGTGAGATATCAGTGACACACGAGGCACAAAAACATCGTTCTATGTGGTGTTACCAAAATAAAGGCTAACAACATTTGGGATGAGCACAGCAGTTGATATCTTTTACACCAACTGCCTTGATGGTTGTCTGTTTGATTGTTCGTTTGTTTATACTCGGTGATTCAGAAAATATATTAAAAAAAAACTTTGTGATACGGTGAAAGCTGCTTACTCGTGTAGGTAAGCATGATGCAATTTTACTCCTCATTTTACACAATTACGAACTTAAAACGAAAAACTTTGCCATGCCAGTTCACCTCTTTTACACGAACGTTGATTCAAGGCAGCCAAAAATGGAGAGAAACTGGACAAGAAGAAGAAAAAAAATACCCCCAAAATTATAAACCTAACTACCATCAACAAGAGAGGGTGGTTCGCTTGGGTTTTTTTGTTGGCGTCACACATCCTTTTTTTTTCAGCCTAACTTTTGCGGTATCTACTTCCAAGATCCATCCTCCTTGTTGATCATTGAAATATCTGCGGTCACTCTTGTTTTGAAGTGAATAATAATGGTACTAAACTGCTCTTTTTTTCTTCTCTTCTCTCTCTCTCTCTCTCTCTCTTCTTCTTCTCTCAAGTTCTCTTCTCTCTATCTGCTTCAAGCTGTCGATTCAACTGGTGCTCATTCGGTGTACTTTCTTTGATAGTTCACATAACCATATACTTTTTTTCCCCCCTTCCTCCTTTTTTTATTTGAAAATAAAACATGCCAGAAAAAAAAAGGATGATATGTGTGTGGGATTGTGTTCAGCTCGTATGTGTGTGTGTGTGTGTGTGTGTGTGTGTGTGTGTGTGTGTGTGTGTGTGTGTGTGTGTGTGTGTGTGTGTGTGTGTGTGTGTGTGTGTGTGTGTGTGTTGTGTGTGTGTGTGTGTGTGTTTGTTTGTGTGTTGTCTGTGTGTGTTTGTGAGTGAGTTGTTGTGTGTGTGAGAGAGAGTGGTGAGACAGAGACAATTAGTGATGAAGTTATAGAAGGCAGAGAAATAAGAATGAGGTAGCGAACCCACCCACAACACACACACACACAGCACACATCACACCACCACAAAACCACATACACACTCACACGACCACCAACGACAAACACTCAACACACACCCACACACAAACACATACATACCGACACAACACTCGACTCACACACACACACACACACACCACACACACACACACACAACATAACACACACACCCACCACACACACACCAACACACACACACGCACACACACACACACACTCACATCACACACCACACACACACACTCACACACACACACACACACACACACAACACACACAACACAACACACACACACACACCACTCACACACTCACACACACACATACTACAACATACATACAACACACCGGTATCA
This sequence comes from Stramonita haemastoma, assembly GCA_030674155.1. Classification (NCBI taxonomy): domain Eukaryota; kingdom Metazoa; phylum Mollusca; class Gastropoda; order Neogastropoda; family Muricidae; genus Stramonita; species Stramonita haemastoma. The sequence continues at coordinate 4,344,276 of CM060345.1, read as the reverse complement.
CTTGTGCAGACGAATGAGATACATACATACTACATACATACTACATACTATACATACATACATACTACAACTACATCATACATACATACATACAACTACCATACACATACATACATACATACATACATTACATACTACCTACATACATATATACATACATACATACATACATACATACTACATACATACATACATACATACATACTATATACATACATAATACATACATACTACATACATACATTATGCGTGCCCGAGATTGTCCAAGACCAATAACAAAACAAGCAAGCCTTAATAAAAATAAAATAAAAAAGGAATTAAAAACTAACACTGCAACACCATTTCGCTTTTAGTTATGTGATACTTCAGTGATAACAACTGAAACAAACAGTAGATATAAAACATACTATGACAGAACGCCAATACTATTGTTCACGCAGCAAGGCAAAGATCTTGTTGATCATACTCAATAGGACGATACAAAAAAAAGTGGATTTGGTGGTCTAGAAGGTAACGCACCTTGCCTAGAAAGCGAAAAGTTTGGGTCGGAGTGTGCAGTGGCTCGTATCCCGTTTGGGCCCAAAACTTTTCCCCCATCCATTAGACCATGAGTGGTGGTCTGGGTACTAGTCTTTCGGATGCGACGATAAACCGAGGTCCCGTGGTTTATACATTATTTAGCGCACGTAAAAGAACCCACGGCAAAAAGGGGGTTGTCCCTGGCAAAATTCAGGAGAAAAAAGTCACGCTGATAGGGAAACAAATACAGTTGCAGACAGGAAAAAGAAAGAAATGGGATGGCGCTGTACTTGTGGTCAGTGCACTCTCCCCGGGGAAGGCAGCCCGAATTTCACGCAGAGAAATCTACTGTGACATAAAGTGGTATGAAATAAAATTAAAAAAAATAGATAAATAAATAGAGTCTGAACTATCAGACTATCAGGCAGGCTACTGAACAGACACAGGCACAACAGACATGATATACGTGTTCCAAAACATCACTGAAAAGGAGAAAAGTACAAGTGAAGAATTTATCATCACTTTTCATCGACTACAGAAAAGCCTTTGACAGTGTGATTCGCCAGCATCTTTTGAACACAATGTATGATATGAAATGGGCTTTTCAGAACACATTTCTCGGTCATCTCCTCACTTTATGAAGACCAAAAGGCCACTGTCAGATGGTGTAACAAAAATTGTAATTTTTTCAAGATCTCAAAAAGAGTTAGACAAGGATGCATCCTCTCACCTCATCTTTTTAATATATGTGTATGTAAATATATATATATATATATATATATAATAATATATATATATATATATATATATATATATATATATATATATATATTATCGAGGGTTACCTGCCTGAAGCGGCTATCGCGATTCGACGTAGTTTCGAGAAAATCGCGTTTGAAAGTTTCACATCACTGTGGGCTTTGTGCCTTTTATACTGTATCCTTTAACCTGTGAGAATTATTTTGTCACATATATTCGCTTTTCATATCTGAAGTTTCGATGGCAACAAGTATTGTTTTCATTGAATAACACCTTCTTGTTCAACCACAGTAGGAGCTAGCCAAGTTGGAAAGATGATAAGTGAAACGAAACTAGCCCGCCCTGATTGCCGAACCTGCTAAGGGCGGCACAGGCATTGCGCTGTGGCGGGAAAAGTAAAATTAACTAAGGATGCCTGAAGGGGCCGTCTACTTGAAGTGTGTTTGACAAGCCGCCAGCCTGCCAGCTGCTGTTCCGCCGGAAGCGGCGACTTGGCGTCGAGCAATTACCGTAGGGAGGGCTGGACAGCTCTGGGACCATGAAATGTGGTTTAAATCTTTGTTACCATCGTTTTACATCACTGACTGTATAAATTAGGGACCGCCAGAAGCGGCTATTTCAGAAAATATTTAAACAAAATTTGCTCTCAGATAACACAGGAGATCAAGAAGCAGTATCTGTGAACCCCAAAACGCATACATAAGTCTACCACTTTATATTTCCGATTTTTTAAACTCTGAGAAAGAAGGTTGACTCTCTCTCTCTCTCTCTCTCTCTCTCTCTCTCCTCTCTCTCTCTCCCTCTCTCTCTCTCTCTCTCTCTCTCTTTCTCCCATCTATCCCAATTTTATGTTTGTTTATCAAATCTGTCATGCAAATATTTGTAAGTTCATAATTTTGTTTGATGTCATGTTTTCTGTCTTATATGTTTGCTGTTATATCAGTTTTTCTATTGCCTTGATTTCGTTTATTCCGATTTAAATCGAAGATGTAATTATTCTATTGTTTCCATCGGTGATATCTCTTACTCCATACTCACAAACACAAACACACACACTCGCTCACACACAGACACAGACACAGACACACACACACACACACACACGCACACACGCACACACACATACAAACACAAACCATACACAAATATACACACACGCACGCACACACACATGCACGCACACACACACAAACACACACGCACACTCACAAACACACACGCACACACACACAACAACACACAACCACACCACCACACACACACACACACACAAACACACACACACACACACACGCATGCACGCACACACGCACGTGCACACACGCATGCACGCAGGTAGGTATGCACACAGTATAACTAAGACCATTTATTAGCTAATTACACAACAACCCCCCCCCCCCCCTTATTTACCTGATAGGAGAGGCAGGTTGAGATGAACAGAGGGGTGGGGGGAAACAACAAAACCCCCCTAAATAATTTTCAATCTTTGTAACATTACACACTGTCATAGCAAGACAAAATTGTTTCTTGAGCACATCAGTCAATCCAGCTTTACACAAAAAAATATAACAAAGCACACACAAATATTACATATGAAACCCCAACAAATAAATCGCAAAATAACATATTTTAGTTTTAACATTACTGGCCATCACAGCAAGACCAAAATTTTCTTTAATAAATCAATGAATCCACCTTTAAGAAAATAACACACACACACACACACACACACACACACACACACACACACACACACACACACACACACACACATAAATATATATATATATTTATTATTTGTTTTTATTTTTATTTTTAAGGCCTCAGTTGCATGCAGATCATGGAGCACCATCTTTTTCATATCTTTTTGGTGGGTGCTTCACACGTCTCTCTTCATTGGCCAAAAAAAAAAACACCTAAAAAAAGCAACAAAAAAGGAAAAATGTGTCCCTTTCCCTTCCCTTCTTTTCCCTGTCATCCATGAACCTGATTCAGCACTTCTCTTACCTACCTACGTCCAGAGCACTAACTGCCCCAGTGTGAATTGCTGCCTGTGTCTATTCATGTTCAGCGGCAGTGAACAGTCGGCTGGGTTTATTGTTGCTCTAGTGTGTGCTGCTGCTGCATGCGTTTCTACACGTGTAAACGAGTGATATACATTTGTCTGGGTTTATGTTTGCTCTAGTGTGTTTGTGGTAGTGTTAAGTTTTTATCCTTTAATTCTTTTTTCTGGCTTTTGCTGCATGCTTTCCTGACAATTTTGTGCCTTTGTTTTTCCTGGGCCTAGTTTTTTTTCGGGGGGGGGGGGGGGGGGGGGAATCACACTTGTATTCATTTCACAACCTTCTGCTCTCGAAATTCATTCAGCGGGTATTGCAGCGTGGTCACTACAAATAAAGATGACCATTTCCTGACCTAACATCAGTTGTGACAGGACTATACCAGACTTCATTTTTAAACAGATCATCTGAATGCATTCAGGGAAAATAGAGCTAGAGATGACCTGATATCAGGGACTGTATATAACAAGGTTCACAATGGGACTATGAATTAAATGCATATGGACAAATACTTCATTTGAATTCACAAAAACAGCGCCAAAAAAACCCTCTGGAGTTTTGCAAACACTAAAAAAAATCATTTCAAAGCCATTATCCAATCAGAAAATTGGGGAAACAAGCCCTCAAATAATCTCTAGCCCAGCTTATATCAAACCATCTAAGGATTTTAAAAAAATATACAGCTTTATAATCATACCACCAGAATAAAACGAGAGGAAACTCGTAATTTATAACTAATAAACCTAACAAAACTATCAGGGCACCCAAGCACTTTTCAACGGATTGATGAAATAGAAAAAGGAAAACTTTTTTTTTTTTTTTTTTTTTTTAGCAATGATCATTTATAGAATTATGAAAACTTTTGGAATTGAAAAAAGAAATCTGTTTATATCAATAATTATTATAAGAGTATCTTTAATAGTTTTTTCAACACCTTTATAAGAAAAAAATCTTGAAAGAAACCTATGTATAAACAAAGTCAATAGAAAATTTTGGAACATTACATGGTGATCAACTCTTCAATATAAAGGGAGGAACCTTATTTCATGACACCAACTCAATAGGAATGAAAGTTAATACTTCATACCAACTAGTTCAATAGGAAGGGAAAAGCTTCATACGACACCAACTTACTACACAGGGAAGAACTGTAAACCTTGAAAAGAACTAGATTAATATGAATCAAAATCTACACGTGGAAAGTGACACAGATGAAACGGGCATGGACTCCATACACTACAGCAGGCCCTTTTCCCCAGTACTACAACTGTCAAGAGTTAGCTTTATCTTTAAACTAACATTTGTCTAAAAAAAAAAAAAAAATAATATATAAAAAAAAAAACAACAACAAAAAACATTCGTCTTCATGTCTTTTCTCTTGCACAAACGAACACTAATAATGATGATGATATATGGGATTTATATAGCGCTTATACCGTTTTCTGAGGAATGAAGTATTTTCCGCTAGCCAGTAAGTCAAACCCCTCTTTCCCTTTAGTGTTGTTCTCTCATGCAACTGTTGTTCCAAGCAATGCAATCAATGTGAAGGTAACTAGGTTGGCAACAACTCAATATGAAGGGAAGAGTTTTATACCTAATAACACCTGGCTCAATACAACTACCTAATGACAACTAGAATAAAGGAAATAACTTCTTTGATATCAACCAACTCATTCCAAGGAACAATTTTACTTTTTTTGACACCAACTCATATTAAGAAAATAACCTTTTACACGTGTACCAGCGAACTCAACCTGAAGGAAAGAACTTTTTGCTTTGATAGAACTAACTCAATATAAAGGGAAGAGCCTGCTAACACCAACTAAATGAATATGGAGGGGAAAACTTTATACTCTGATACAAAAAACAAAGAAATATTAAAGGGGGAGCTCTATACTTTTGTAATAACTGAATCTGAAGAAAAAAATTACAGTTTGATAACTATCTGATATCAAGCTTGGAACTTTATTCTTTGAGCCAACTTGTTCAATAGCAAGGGGATAATTCTATTCTATGACACCAACTTATTTCATGGAATGAAAAAAACAACCACCCAACCTTAGTGACAACTCAAGAGGAAGGAAAGAGATCTACACTAACCAACCAAGTGACTAATGTAAAAGAAAAAAAAACAACCTTATATTTGATAACCAGTAGAATTTGAAGTCAAAACTACATGTCAAGCTATTGAGGTAAAACCGTGTAACTCTCATACATTAAGCACTTTTTCAGTATTGCCGTTATTTTCAAAGGTTATCAGAACACTGTTTTTTTCTGTTGTTATATAGCTCCAGCGAAGATATCCGATTTATGGACTGTGGTCGCAAGCCATCCTACTTTGGTCCTGCAGAAAACTAAAAATAGAACAATTCTTGAAGCATCAGTGCTATGCAAGCATAAGGATACTATAATCATTATTTATTTTTCTGCATATCATCTCTTTTGCAAATCATGTCTCTATCACGGTATTCTCCGGAATAAAATATTTCCAAGCGGTCAGTACCCCCAAACCCCTCTTTCCCTGTGCTGCTGTTCCCTTATACAGCTGTTTCCCCATACCGCAGAACTGAGTCAGAGTTAAGGAATCCGTGTCAAAGAGTTAATAGTTAGGATCAAACTGGTGAAGTGTTAAGGTTTGCGGCATGGGGCAAGAACTAGGGTTAGAGTGGAGTGTTGACAGCTCCAGGGAACAGCACTACAGGGAAAAAGGAGTATCGGGAAAAGTTCTGCTCTTTCTTAAACATCTTGCACTCAGCTTGTGCATAGTTTTCTCTCTTAAGCTGATCCCGCAAAGTCGAGGTAAAATGATTTGTTTCTGTGAAATAGGCGATGCTATACCAGTAATGACTATGGCAAAGATTTGCATCACAACAAACGTCTGAAGCCGAGTGTACATTTCCAGGAGTTTTCATTTCGTCTCTGTTTTGTACAAGTACTTCTGATCCGAAATCATATTTAGAATTTTGAGCATTTTTGGCGCCAAAACAAAACGACGTTGTAAGCCAGTAAAAGCTTTACAATGTTCTTTCAAAAGCAATCAAAATAGAAAATTGAGCGTGCGCCTTTTGTGTGTGTGTGTGTGTGTGTGTGTGTGGTGTGTGTGTGTGTGTGTGTGTGTGTGTGTGTGTGTGTGTGTGTGTGTGTGTGTGTGTGTGTGTGTTGAGTGCCTATTGTGTTTGGGATCTAATCCTCGCCCTATCTCAGTATAAAAAAATGTCCTCATATTACCACAAGCTGGGATATAAAGAAAATGACCTTTTACTTTGGAACCGAAAAATTAAACAGAAAGAAAAATATTATAATACATGTAGTAGCAAAATATTCAAGAAAGAAAATACTTAGGAACTATTTCAACATGGAGGAAGATCTTACTTCGACACCTTTGGTACCAACTAAAAAGGTAAGAAAAAACTTTATGCTTTGATAGCAATAACTCAATACAAAAGGTTTTTTTCCCCTAATTTTGACACGAACTAATTGAATATACAAGAAAGAATGTATAAATTGATACCAGCTAACTTATTATGAACGAAAGAAACTTTATGCTTGGACACCAAATAACTCCTCCAAAAAACTTACTTTATGATTTGATGCTAACAATCACTATGAAGGGGAGACTATCATACCTTTACACAAACTGAATAGGAAGGGGGAAAACACAAAATTTAAAACTACCTCAATATAAAAGAAAAGGCTTTGGACTTTGATGCCAACTTAATAATACAAATGAAGGAATTTTATACTCCCACACCAAATACTCAACATGTAGAGAAATATTCAATGAAAAGAAAACTTGGATACAAAATAAATGTGAAAGAGAGATGTTTATACTTTGATACCAACTACTCAAATGTAAGCTAAATAAAAGTTTTATGAAAAATGATGGAACAAAAATAAAAGACCTTCATGCATATGGTAAGCACTAACTGGATATTGGGGAAAGAGCTTTACACCTTGATATCACCTAACTAGACAAGGAGTAAGGAACTCTACACTCTGACAGTAATAAAACAATGTGAAATAACTGTATACTTCGTAATATGCTTATTTGACATGGAGGAAACAGCTTTTGCTTTAATTCTAACAAACCTGATAAAAAAATAACTTTAATATTAAGGGAAAAAAACTTGTACTTTGATACCAGTTAACTGAAGAAATGGCCTCTTCCTTGAATAAAAACTCACTCACCATATAGGAAAGAAGTTTATACTTACATACAATCTAGCCCGATGGGAGGAAGAAAACTTTACACTGAT
>CM060345.1:4326682-4329182 GCA_030674155.1 Stramonita haemastoma | reverse complement strand
TACTACAGATCCATATCACAATATCCATGGCAAAACTTTTGAGAGGTCGCCGATTTGTTTTTTTTTTTTTTTTTTTTTTTTTTTTAATGATTATGGTTTTTTATTATTTACACTTAGTTCCATGATCCTGTCTTTTTATTGTCTATTTTGGCAGATGCTGACGTGAGTGCAAGATGTCCTACCGAAAGGTCTTTTGACATGTGTGTTCGTAAGATAATTTTTTATTATCTGACGTATGTGTAAGATGTTCTATGAAAAGGCCTTCTGGCGTGTGTGCAAGATAAATAAAATGAAAATAGAATAAAATTAAATAGAAAACCAATATGGTACAGATCATAGACTACAGCCATGAGCACCTCATTGCCTTCTATCTAGGATTGTGGTTTTAGCGTTAAAAATTAAATTCTACGAAGAGAAATATTGCGCTCGCAACGCGGGTTCGATTCCTGGTCGAGGGGATTTGTCCCCTGGAGTTAACATCAGTGCTGACTCCACCCTCCCCAAAAGTCCTTCCGATAAGACTATAAACCGAGGCCCCGTGTGGGAACGCACGCAGATATCTTGCGCACACGTTAAATCCTGTTCCGCTTTTCGCAAGAGTAGGCCATCGTGTGCCGGTGGTAACAGATGACAAGATTTACAAAACTGCATACACACGGGGACTGGATGTAAAAAAGCACACGAGTGCTTAATCCATTATCATCGATACAAAAGAATAAATAAAATTTAAAAAAATACATCAGCATGCATTATAGATATCCCTCCCTCAGTTGAAACAATTTTTTTTCTTCAAAAAATGTTTTTGATCTCTACATTTCCCAGTACTCATTTTCGACAGAAAGATTCTTACGTTAGCTTTCAGACATTTTTTTGTAACGAACAAGTAGGGTACTGGTTTCAGGCATTCATTGTTAGGACATAGTGTCTTAACACGATTTTCAAAGACAACTTTACAACTGTGGGAAATCTAACCAATAATTATACTTGTGGTAGTAAATAAACAACAGCACTCCTCTGATGTAAAAGTTAGGTCATGCAGTACTGTATCACAACCAAAGCAAAATGAAAAATGGGTTTACATTTATGAGATTGCCCAGATTGTTTCTTTACCATTTTAAAATAATTCTCAGGTACTCTTTACTTATTTTTTCTTTTATGTCAAGGATAGTGAAATAAGCACGCGTACTTTTTTTTTTACATCCAGTCGCCGTGTGTATGCAGTTTTTGTAAATTTTCTTCGGCACTGTCTGCTGAAGAAATACGTGTACCTTTTTAAATGCCGTTTCAGAAACATCCAGTAACTGAAATAAAACTACAAGTAACCATATGAAAAAATATGGTGGATATTTTTCCTTTTTTTACAGAATTGGGAAGACATTTTTTCCCGTAAGCTACACCACGTTGTTTTACATACCTTTTCTCTGGAATCTGTGGCCATGATGATGGTAGGGAAGGGAGACTGAAGAGCAGAGTGCTGATCTTCCTCCCTCAGGGGATGCTGCTGCAGGCATTTCATGTTGAGGTTTGTCTGGTCCTTGATGTTGAGGTTTGTGTGGCCCTTGATGTTGAGGTTTGTCTGGTCCTTCTTGTTGCAAACCCAACTCTTCCTCTGGTGTCTGTGATGTCAGCCTCTCTCGGCTATGGCAGGTCGCCTGGCCACCCAGTTTTACCTGAACAAAAAACCCCACGTAAGTTCATAAGGTAGGTGAAAAATTATACAGCAGTATATATTTTTTAAATCTCAAAGTATGAAAATTTACACCCATGTTATGACAATGACAGTTTTACTCGTTTCTATTCTAAAGCAGTGTAAAATAACTTCACAACTGAACTGAATTCAAATAAATTGAAAATTGAATTGAATACCACTTCCAGTCACAGCATATTTATCTGCTGGCAATTTGGGCTTCTCTCTCAGGGGTGAGTGCGTTGCCACAAGAGCAGTACCACTCCAAAAAATGTCCATTTTTAAAGTGTATTAGTTTCCCTATGAGAAGGGCTTTATTCTACAGAATTTTGCTGGAGATCTCTTTCTTGGTGTAGTGGGTTCTTTTACGTGCGCTGAATGTGTGCTGCATGCAGGACCTTGTTCATCATCCGTTCCGAAAGACTTGTATGCAGGCCACCACTCACAGTCTAGTAGACGGGATAAAGTTTCGGGCAATAAACGGGGATCAATCTCTAGACCATCGATCCTCCCAATTACCAGTAATCGACAACATTAATGACATCATTGATAGGAGCTGTAGTAAAAGATTCATATCCTCCAGTCTCTTTAACACACGAATAATGACATGCAACGTTTTTATATTCAGATATCAAATTATTTACGTATTTACTTATTGTCCACATTTTTCTGTCAAGATAAAGCCAAACCCAACTCATAAATGTAGAGTCAAGCAAACTTAACTGCGCTGACAAAAATGTTTAATATCAGCAAGTGCAAAAATTAACTACAATAACAACAACACGTTAAAACTTGTTCCGTCGTCCGGAAGAG
>CM060345.1:4316682-4319182 GCA_030674155.1 Stramonita haemastoma | reverse complement strand
AAACACTTTTTAAGAACAAAAAATTCCCACTCAGAATGTTTTCACAGGTTAACCAACCTTATCCTTACTAAATCCATTCAAAAACATCTCTCTCTCTAGAGTTTTTTTTTTTTTTTTTAATAACCACAAAGACAAATATCTCACAGTTCTTCAATTCTTCAATTTGAGGTCCAGGATGATTAAAATGTGGTGTGTACCATAACCTACTACCCTCTTGTAAATAAAATTTCGTATTTTATAATTCTTGATATTTCTTTTTTTTTTTTACATACTCTTCAACCGTTCTTTTCAAAATGTTCTCCTCTGCTCATATAAAACACAAGTCACGAGATAATATGGCTAAATAAAAAGGGGAGGAGGGTAGAGAGGGTTGGAAGAAAGGGGAGGGTGGGTACTGAAGGAGCAGGGGTAGGTAGGAGAGGGTAGAGGGGGGGTTGGAAGAAAGGGGAGGGGTAGGTACTAAAAAACAACAACCAGAGGTAGGTAAGGTAGGGGGTAGAGAGGTGGGGACTCCATCCATCCATCCAGAGAGACAGGTAGGCAGGCAGGTGAGTGAGTCAGTCAGTTAGGGCAGGATGAGGGGGGCGGCGGGGGCAGGATTTAAGCTTCCTCCTGCTCCTCCTCCTCGTCAAACTCTCCCTCCTCCTCTGCGGTGGCGTCCTGGTACTGCTGGTACTCCGACACCAGGTCGTTCATGTTGGACTCCGCCTCTGTGAACTCCATCTCGTCCATGCCCTCACCGGTGTACCAGTGGAGGAAAGCCTGCCACAGCAAAAACATCCCCCATGGTGAGCAAATCCAACCAACACCTCTCAAGAGTCCAGAGTGCCAAATTTAGCACACTCTTTTTTTTACTTTTATCTAGTACAAGATGGCGGGATAGCTTAGTGGTCAGAGCGCTCGCTTTCCCCCCTCCCCCCCCCAAGCCAAGGTTAAGCAGCGTCGAGTGTGGTTGCTGATTGGATGGGTGACCGTTTTTTTGCGCGCCTTGGTTTCAGTACAGTTCCCCCCAGTCCACCCAGCTGTAAATGGGTACCTGCCCTCTTTAGGGTCAGGGAAGGTAAAGCGGAAGGTAAAGCGGCGAGGGAGAGGAGATGGGCGCCGCTGCCCTCAATATGCTGGCCCCCTAGAGAAGCTGAGGTCTCTGACGCCTCGCTCCCCTACAACCACACAGGTTCTGGGACACCTTTACCTTTACCTTTAAGTGTGGTCAGTTCCTGCTATAATTAGCATCAGCTGGGATGGAATGCATAGCAGCTGAGAGGAGCTGAAAGTGGGGGAAACTGACTGACAGCTGTGTGCTCCCCCCCCCCTCCCCCCCCCCCCCGTCAATTTTTTGAGTGGTGTGGGGTTGTTTTTTTTTTCTTTTCTACAGGACAAAAAATGTATAAGGAATTTGCGTAGTGGGTATGGGTGTATGAGGGGTGCATGCACTCCTATTTTGTTCACACACAGGTAAAAGGTAATGGTGTTTCCCATAACCTATGTGGTCGTAGGGGAGCGAGGCATCAGAGACCTCAGCTTCTCTAGGGGCCAGCATATTGAGGGCAGCGGCGCCCATCTCCTCTCCCTCGCTGCTTTACCTTCCCTGACCCTGACCCTGTCTTGCTTCCACCCTCCCTTCCTCCCATCCTCCCTCCCTCCCTCCCTTCCTCCTCTCTCTTCCTTCCTCCCTCCCTCCCTCCCAACCTCCCTCCCATTCCTCCCTCCATCCCTCCCTCCCATCCCTCTCTCCCACCCTTCCTTCCCTCACTCACCTTACGGCGGAACATGGCGGTGAACTGCTCGGAGATTCGCTTGAAGAGCTCCTGGATGGCGGTGGAGTTACCGATGAAGGTGGAGGACATCTTGAGGCCTCTGGGAGGGATGTCACACACGGCCGTCTTCACGTTGTTGGGGATCCATTCCACGAAGTAGCTGCTGTTTTTGTTCTGCACGTTCAGCATCTGCTCGTCCACCTGGGGAAAGATAGAGAGAGAGGGTGATGATGGTGAGGAGGAGGAGTAGGGGGGAGGAGGAAAAGAGGAGGAGTAGGGGGGAGGATGGTTATGATGATGATGATGATGATGATGATGATGATGATGATGATGATGATGATGATGATGATTATAATGGCGATGATGATGATGATGATGATGATGATATGATGAGAGGAGGAGGAGGAGGAGGAGGAGGAGGAGGAGGAGGAAGGAGGAGGAGAAGGAGGATGGTGGTGGTGGTGGTGGTGGTGGTGGTGGTGGTGGTGGTGGTGGTGGTGGTGGTGGTGGTGAGGAGGAGAAGGAGGAGGAGGATGGTGGTGGTGGTGGTGGTGGTGGTGGTGGTAGTGGTGGTGTGTGGTGGTGGTGGTGGTGGTGGTGAGGAGGAGGAGGAGGAGGAGGAGGAGGAGGAGGAGGGTGGTGGTGGTGGTGGTGGTGGTGGTGGTGATGGTGGTGGTGGTGGTGGTGGTGGTGGTGAGGAGGAGAAGGAGGAGGATGGTGGTGGTGGTTGGTGGTGGTGGTGG
>CM060345.1:4274249-4279249 GCA_030674155.1 Stramonita haemastoma | reverse complement strand
GTTGCTGTTTTTTTACATCCAATCCCCGTGTGTGTACAGTTTTGTAAATCTTGTCATCTGCTCCCACCGGCACACAATGGCCTACTCTTACGAAAAGTGGAACAGGATTTAACGTGTGCGGCAAGATGTTCCCGCGTGCGTTCGCACACTGGGCCTCGGTTTATAGTCTCATCTGAAGGACTTGTAGGGAGAGTGGAGTCAGCACCAGATGTTAGTTAACAACAAGCTTATGCGGGCTGGTGTGCACGGTCGCAACGTATCGTTTCTGCCTGCAATGTTTGTACACGTGCATGCACCAAGGTATGGGGCATGAACCCCCATTATTCACTTGTGGGGGTGGGAGTGGAGTCAGCACGAGATGTTAGTTAACTCCATACTTATACGGGCTGGTATGCACAGTCGCAACGTTCGTTTCTGCCTGCAATGTTTGTACACATGCATGCACCTAGGTATTATGATATTCCGCGTGCATTCGCACACGGGCCCTCGGTTTATAGTCTCATCTGAAGGACTTTTGGGGAAGAGTGGAGTCAGCACTGATGTTAGTTAACTCCATACTTATACGGGCTGGTGTGCACGGTCACAACGTTCGTTTCTGCCTGCAATGTTTGTACACGTGCATGCACCAAGGTATGGGGCATGAACCCCCATTATTCAATTGTGGGGGGTGGGGGTGGGAGTGGAGTCAGCACTAGATGTTAGTTAACTCCATATTTATATGGGCTGGTGTGCACGGTCCCAAGGTTTTTTCTGCCTTCAATGTTTGTACACGTGCATGCACCTAGGTACGGGCCATGAACCCCCATTATTCACTTGTGGGGGTGGGAATGGAGTCAGCACTAGATGATAACTCCATACTGATATGGGCTGGTGTGCACGGTCGCAACGTTCGTTTCTGCCTGCAATGTTTGTACAAGTGCATGCACCAAGGTATGGGGCATGAACCCCCATTATTCACTTGTGCGGGTGGGAGTGGAGTCAGCACTGATGTTAGTTAACTCCATACTTATACGAGCTGGTGTGCACAATCGCAAACGTGTCGTTTCTGCCTGCAAATGTTTGTACACGTGCATGCACCAAGGTATGGGGCATGAACCCCCATTATTCAGTTGTTCATTCAAGCGAACGAAGTGGGCGCAGAGGGGGATGATGATGCATAGCCATCAACAAGGTATTGACCACCAAACCATCCTGAGGGAGGGTGGTGGGGAGATGGGGGGGTGTGTGTGTGCTGTGCTGTCTATGCCTTGAACTGCTCACCCCCCCTCCCCCCTACATTGTAAACAACATTATTTTTGGTGTATACAGCAGCTGTTGCGACGTGGAGAGAGAGATGATGTGGAACGTGTGTGTGAGTGTGCGTGTAGGGTGTGAGGTGGGGTGGTGGGGTGGGTGGTGGTGGGTGTGGGGGGGGGGGGGTTTGTGTGTGTGTGTTGTGTGTTTGTCTTTGTGTGTGTATGTGTATGAAGGAAGTGTTTGTGCACACGCACGTGCACACGTGTGCGTATGTGTGTGTGTGTGTGTATGTGAGTGTGCGCGCGCGGACGCGCGCGATCACATGCGCACAGAGCTAGCTCAGACACAAACAAGGATGTCAAATGTGCAAACAGACACATCAATCACAGTCCATGTTCAATCTGAGCTAAAAACAGACACTCTGCAGAGCTGTGACTGTGTGTGTGTCCAAAAGAAAACTTTAATTATGCAGGGCAATGAAGATAACCTACAGTGGTCGTTATATATATACAGATATAGATATAGATATAGAGATAGATAGATAGATAGATAGATAGATAGATAGATAGATAGATAGATAGATAGATAGATAGATAGATAGATAGATAGATAGATAGATAGATAGATGAATCTGTAACTTGTCACAACTACACCAGTACCCCTGCCCTCATCCTGGAGAGAAAAAAGCAAAATAAAATAAAAGCCATCATTCCCCCGTGCCTGGGCCTGTCAGTATAAATAGCAGCCCAGTTTTCTGGAAATTCTGTGCTAGGAATTCCCTCTTTTCTATCTCTGTCTTTGTTTCTGTCTTGTTCCTGTCATCTCCTTGTCTGGTGTTTATTTTTTCCTTTTTTGTTTGTTTTTGCCTTCTTGGTCCATTCTCCTACTTTTTTTCTATAAATATTAACAAATAACAATTATCTCCCTTGCCGGAGTCGGATGCGCTGGCTGGGCCTGACTTGTCAGGTGCTTAATAGCTGCGCAAAACATTTTCACTTAAGGGACAAATAATATTTGCTAATCTGAGTATTCGGCGGAGAAGAAGAAGAATGCGAAGAAGAAGAATGCGAAGAAGAAGAAGAAGAAGAAGAATGAGAAGATGAAGAAGAAGAAGAAGAAGAAGAAGAAGAAGAAGAAGAAGAAAGAGAGAAGAAGAGAAGAAGAAGAATTGCGAAGAAGAAGAAGAAGAAGAAGAAGTAGTAGTAGTAGTAGTAGTAGAAGAAGAAGAAGAAGAACAACAACAACAACAACAACAAACAAAAATCACACTCTTCTTTCTTTTTTTCACGTCTTCTTTGCTTCATAACGAACACACAATAAATATCCCAGAGCCTGGAAAAGGTTATGACCCCTGTAATTGCAGGCAAGTCGAGGTGACAAAGGTGAAGGACGAAGTTAATGTCGCCCACAGCCTGACAGGAAATGAGTTTTGCGCCTGAAGCCGTGATGGTCATCTGTGAATTTATCAGAGCTTTGTGCTGGAATTGATGCGCAAACGGCGCTGAAACAGAGAAGAAATCACAAGAGATGGAATGATGGGGAAGGGAGTGGGGTGGGGGCTGGGGTGGTGGGGGTGGGGGTGGTGGGGTGGTGGTTAGGATGCAACGGCTACACATCACTTTTACATTTTGTTACTTTTCCTTTCTGTTTTCCTGCGTCACTCTTGCATTCCTATGGCAGGTACTAAGGCTTCCATTTTTTTAAGCAAAACAAACACAAACAAAACAACAAACAAACAAAAAACAAAAACAACATAAAAAAGCCCTATGATTTTATGTGAAAGCCTCTGACTTAAAACTCATGTGATTTTGCACAAATTTGGCAAGTTTGAAATTTATATTAAAAAAAGGAGTATTCAGCAAACACTGTACCCCCGTCAGTCCTTTGTTGTCGTCTGCTAGCTTCCTAACTGCAATATGCATGCGCAGGGTCAACGCTGTAGGAACACAAGCAATCCTCATTTGATGATCATTTCCAACTTTTTCGTGACTACCTGGTATTGCTCTATGTCCTCAATCGCCCAAAACAAGTGCACAGTGCATTTAAAAAAAAAACATTTTTATAAAATATGTGAAAATTGGCAGAAATGTGTTTGATGTAGCACTTAAAAGAAATACTACATGACCAGGAAAGTAAATGTGGAGTGTAGCCAAAGTAGCAGTAGATGATCTGTCGGCTTTCCTCTTTTCCTTCTGTCTTTTTTTAAAATTAATGTTTCTTTCTATCTCTCTTTCTTTTCTTTTTCTTTCTTTTTTCTTTCTCTCTTTTTTTTTCTTTCTTTCCTTCTTTCTTAAATCTTTCTTTCTTTCTTTTCCTCTTTCTTTTCTTTCTGTATTTCTTTATTTCATTCATTCTTTTTTTCTTTTTTTCTTTCTTTTTTCTTTCTTTCCTTCCTTCTTCTCTTTCTCTATCTCTCTCTTTCCTTTTTTCATTCTTTCATTCATTCTTTCTTTCTTTCTTTGTTTTCATTTTCTCTTTTTCCCCCCTTCTTTCTCCCTTTTTCCTTTCTTTCTTTCTTTCTTTTTTTTCTTTTTTCTCTCTTTCTTTTTCTTTATTTCTTTCCTTTTCTCTTTCTTTCTTTCTTCTTTTTTCTTCCTTCCTTCCTTTCTTTCTTTCTTACTTTCTTTCTTTCTTTCCTTTTCTCTTTCTTTCTTTCTTTCTTTCTTTCTTTCTTCTTTTTTCTTCCTTCCTTCCTTTCTTTCTTTCTTACTTTCTTTCTTTCTTTCCTTTTCTCTTTCTTTCTTTCTTTCTTTCTTTCTTTAATTCTTTCATTCTTTCTTCCTTTCCTTCTTTCTTTCTTTCCTTTTTATCTTCCTTCTTTTAGATGTTGTGTGAGCAGGACTAGAAACAAAAGGACTGGATTGGACTGGGTTCCGTTGGATTTGATGGGACTGGGTTAGACTGGACTGGACAGGATTGGATTATATTAGGATTGGATTGGATTATTTTTTCCTCCACTACTCTTTCCTCAATAAAGGATTGGATTATATTGGATTGGGTTGGACAGGACTGACTGGACTGGACTGGATTGAACTGGACTGGATTGAACTGGACTGGACTGAAGTGGACTGGATCTCCTCAGCCCCATAACATCTACAGCACTGATGGCTGGACCAGCTGTACACCTTTGGCCAGTGATTATTATATGCCGGAGTGTCCGCAGGTGCCAAGCTGGGTAATTAGGTTCTAAGTTATTGCAACCCGCAAAATACTGACCTCAATCTTGGGATCTTTAACGTGCTACAATAAACCCTCTCTACAACCCCTTACTCTTCTCTTCTCTCTCCCCTCTTCTGCCCATATATATATATATATATATATATATATATATATATATATATATATATATATAATTATAAATGTATATGTATATTTATATACATGCATACATACATACATACATACATACATAATAATAATAATAATACATGGAATTTGTATAGCGCTATCTCTTGTAAAAACAAATCAAAGCGCTTGCATTTGACCTACAGAGCCACAGATCATGCTGCCACCAGGCGCAAAGATCAACGACGAACAACGATGATCAACTGTTGTTGTCTTGTTGCTGCTGTACACTGATACATACATCATGTTTTAGTCCTTAAATCCACCTCCACACCAGCACTCCTCCTGTCGTGAAAAGAATCCCACTTCACAGGATCAGCGTTTACGCGGTTCGAGCCCGAAAACGCCACCGCATCTTTCTTGATTCCCAATCCATGCTTCCTCACATGCACATCCAGACTGTTCTTCTGCGCAAACGT
>CM060345.1:4246749-4249249 GCA_030674155.1 Stramonita haemastoma | reverse complement strand
CACATGTGGCGACGCGCTCTCCCTGGAGAGAGCAGCCCGAATTTCATGCAGAGAAATCTGAGCACATTGACATAGTGGTATATTAAAAAAAAAAAAATAATAATAATAATAATAATAAACATGACACCAGGGTTTTAATTTGTATAATTATTCTCCCGTACCGTGGGTATGCCAGGGGCCTGCCAGTGTAAAAATTTTAATAGCACCCACCTTCGGGGAAATTGCGCTGGGATTTTCCTCTTTTCTATCCCTCTCATTGTCTACCTTGTTCCGTTTTTGTTTTACCTGTCACTTCGTCTTTTTTCTGCCTCCTTGGTCCATTCTCCTTGGTCCATTCGCTTGTTGGTAGATGCACACACGCACACACACGCACGCACACACGCACACTCGCGCGCACACGCACACACACGCGCGCATGCGCGCACACACACACGCACACGCGCATGCATGCGCGCACACACACACGTACACACGCACGCACGCACGCACACATGCATGCTCTCTCTATCTCTCCCTCTTCCTCTCTCCTGTCCCTCTTTCCATTTTTCTCTCTCTCTCTCCCTCTCTCTCTCTCTCCCTCTCTCTCTCTCTCTCTCTCTCTCTCCCTCCCTCCTCCCTCCCTCCCTCCTTCCCTCCCTCCCTCTCTCTCATTCTGTCTCTGTCTGTGTCTGTCTGTCTGTCTGTCTGTCTGTCTGTCTGTCTGTCTGTCTGTCTGTCTGTCTGTCTGTCTGTCTGTCTGTCTGTCTGTCTCTCTCTCTCTCTCTCTCTCTCTCTCTCCTCTCTCTCTTCTCTCTCTCTCTCTCTCTCTCTCTCTCTCTCTCTCTCTCTCCTCTCTCTCTCTCTCTCTCCCCTCTCTCCTCTCTCTCTCTCCCCCCCTCTCTCTCTCTCTGTCTGTCTGTCTGTCTGTCTGTCTGTCTGTTCTGTCTGTCTGTCTGTCTCTGTCTCTCTTCTCTCTTCAATATTTTTCAAAGGAAATATGTTAAATGGGAAAGCAAAAACACTGATACCGTTTGATTGCTATCACGTAACCTATGGCAGAAAAGGAAGTTGGTTGTCTTGTACATTTCAGAATTCTGTATTTTAGAGTATTAGTATTTTGGCTCCCCCCCCCCCCCCCCCCCCCCATTTCTCAGCTAAAGCTCCCAGGTTGGCCAATGGTGAGATTTTTGCATAAACGATCGTTTTTGATAACCATTCAGATAGCTGCGTTCCCACTTTCAGGATAAAGTCTAAACATACCAGTGTGTATGATTTTTTCCTCCAGATATTTCTGTGGTTCTTACCGGCACAAAGCGGCCTACTCTTCCAAATTGTGGAACAGGTTTTGACGTGTTCACAAGATGTTCAACTAGTGTTCAGAAATGGAACTTTGGTTTATGGTCGAGAGCAGATTAAGGGAGCAACACTAACGAATAGGCCACTCCCATCCCCTATCGTAGTCTTTTTGTGCTTAAAAGGGTTAATGTAGATATACTGATAGCTGTGTTCATGGTCTTGTCACCAGATCTTCGCCGGTGATAGTGATCCTTCTCACCAGAGATCATGGAGACGCCATCGCCACAACGTTGGAGCACATGACCCTGAACTTGTCCAAGATCCCCATGACTAAGTAGACAGATGTCAGATCTATGGGAAGGAAGGGTTTAGAATAGGAGATAGGAGAAAGTGCTGCATCAAATCCCTGAAGGGCACACTAGTGCACAGCCTGGTTCCGTTGCCCAGGGTTGAGTGGCGTTTATATGACCTCCCATCTCTGCAACACTTCAGGGAGCAAAGGCGATGAGAGCAGGAGGGGCTGTGGTCCTTGTGGACATCCGCTAGTCGGCATAGAACCGACAGTAGAAAGAGGTAGGGTTGCAGAGGATCCGAACATGCAACCCCTGTCTTGCACACTTTCCTGGCGTGTCTATACAGAGTCTGATCTGTCAACGCGTGTGTGCTCAAATGTCCACAAAAGTCGCCCAGTCCTTCCTAGTTTCTGAACTCGAATCCAACTTTGTCCCGAAGTTCTCTGCAAGGCTCGCTGACCACAGGGTTGAGTACTGCCGTCAGTATCCGTTCAACCTTTTCCGCAGTGGTCACAAAGGGAGTTCACCTTGGGTGTCCCCAAACGGCACAGCCTGCCTACCCTCGCATACCGTGCTCACGAGGGGAAGGGACACCTCACGCCCCCAAACATGTTCTTAAAGCACTTCCCAGACCTTCTGGGTCACTCCATTCTTGCTCTGAAACCTCAGAAGTCTGGCATAGGTGTCGACAGTTGTCATGGGGATCGAATCACAGTTCTGGGCGTGTGTCTTTCATCGTGGCAGCAGAAAGTATCCCGACAATCAACGAGGCTGCACTACAAGAACTCACAAGCGTAAGTATTATTTTTTCGTTCCTTGGATAGAGCTCTGAGGTTTGCCAATAGTGAGATTCTGCGTATGCGAACGATTTTACTCACCATTAAGGCAGCGGCATTCCGACTTCGGGGATGATGTCTGAATACCAAACCTGT
>CM060345.1:4234249-4241749 GCA_030674155.1 Stramonita haemastoma | reverse complement strand
ATGTCTGGGTGTCTCTGGGTGTCTGGGTGTCTCTGGGTGTCTCTGGTGTCTATGTGTGTGTCTGTGTGTCTGTGTGTCTCTGTGTGTCTCTGTGTGTGTCTGTGTGTCTGTCTGTGTCTGTGTGTGTCTGTGTGTCTCTGTGTGTCTCTGTCTGTGTGTCTGTCTGTGTGTGTGTGTGTGTGTGTGTGTGTGTGTGTGTGTGTGTGTGTGTGTGTGTGTGTGTGTGTGTGTGTGTGTGTGTGTGTGCGTGCTTTAAACCGACTTGGCAAAGATCAACGTGCATTTTAGCACAATTTTATCTCGTCTATTTAAAAAATATATATATCGAGGATAATGGAATAAGCACTTGTGTGCTCTTTACATCCGGTCCCCGTGTATATGCAGTTTTGTAAATTTTGTATGAAATTCTAAGACAATTTTGCAAGGTATTTGTATCTAAGTTCAGTTAATGCGCTCTGCTTTGTTTGCTGCCCATTCCCCCTATGTTACATCCTTCCGGGGTCAACAGTAGAGTTGTACGAATATTACTAGAAAATATGTTTCACTTGAAGCTAAGTTTTAGATGCATTCTTTTAAACTGTATTGAACAAGAAGCTGTTCTTCAAATAATTTTACTCCCATGAAAACGTGAACTGTAACCCCCATTTGTCAGTAGCATGTTAGACGTTTTGCTTTTGGAGTTGCAAGTTTTATCAATGATTTCCTTGCTTTGTTAGTACACTTCGTT
Source organism: Stramonita haemastoma (assembly GCA_030674155.1). Classification (NCBI taxonomy): domain Eukaryota; kingdom Metazoa; phylum Mollusca; class Gastropoda; order Neogastropoda; family Muricidae; genus Stramonita; species Stramonita haemastoma. Next base: position 4,241,022 of record CM060345.1, on the reverse strand, counting down.
AAAAACTGCTTTATTTTGCTTTTAACCCAGTTACGCTTGTTCTAGAATCCCAACTAGAAATGTACGAGGGTGTAGAAAATGTTTACCTATTTCAATCACTTATAATTAATTGTGATGATGAAGGTAATGCATGTTCCTTTAGAGGACCAACACAAAGTTGCTTATTGCTAGTTTTGCTTCCGTTTTTACTGTGTCATAATAGCTCTGTATAGAATGAATAAAATGTATAGATTAGAATGTTTAGACATAAGTGGTGAGCACACACCACAGGCACTTGACTTACTGACTGACTTTTTCCATGAGAAAAATACCAGCTTTGCACAACTCCCTCTTAGAACTTACAAGTTGATGATTTGCACTTATTCATTCATTTACTTATTTATTTATTTATCTATTCATTCATTTTTATTTTCTTTCGTGGATAATGAAATAAGCAATGATTGGAATGAGCAGATCATTTTGGTCTAACATTTGAATAGTGTGATAATTCAAAAGAAAGTCAGTTGGTCGGTCATTGTGTCACTGCTGGTCAGAGCATCGGGAAAAGCCTACCTCCCCCTTCAGCAAAAAAGCCTGGAGTTAGGGTTGGGTAGCCGGCTCGCAGCTGAAATCAAACGGAAAAGAAAAAAATTTCAGAGCTACTTTGAATAAACATTTTCAAACTGGATGAAAAGTGATACAAGGAAGCACCAAAACACGAGTGTTTGTGATTTTACTTGGCTGAGTTTATAACTGGCTGAGGTATAGTTGATTTTTTGGGTACTGATGTTTGGATACTGTAGTGGTATATATCCGTGACATTATGTTTACATGTTTACTCTTTGTGTATGCTGAGATACTAAAGTGTTCGAATTAAATTGACATGAAATATGATTTTTTTAAAAATCGAAAACTTGATCAATGTCTTTGTTCAGAGTTCCATTCATGAATGACTGTGTTTACAAGTGTAAAGTATATGCACAAGATCTCAGATACATATACATACATACACAGGTTTGATCTGTACTTCTCTCTGTCTCTGTGTCTGCCTGCCTGCCTGCCTGCCTGCCTGCCTGCCTGCCTGCCTGCCTGCCTGCCTGCCTGCCTGCCTGCCTGTCTGTCGTCTGTCTGTCTGTCTGTCTGTCTGTCTGTCTGTCTGTCTGTCTGTCTGTCTGTCTGTCTGTCTGTCTGTCTGTCTCTCGTCTCTCTCTCTCTCTCTCTCTCTCTCTCTCTCTCTCTCTCTCTCTCTCTCTCTCTCTCTCTCTCTCTCTCTCTCTCCCCTCTCTCTCTCTCTCTCTCTCTCTCACACCCCACTCCATCCCACCCCACCCCACTCCACCCCACCGCACCCCTCGTCTCTATGTCTATCTCGCTCTCTCCTTTTCCTAACATTTAAATATATCCAATCTAAATAAATTATACGCAAAAACTCTCTAGCCAATTTACAACGTCTAACTGCCTCTCAAAAATAAACTTGCACGAACAATTGCAAAATTTAAGTGCAAAATATCTTATAAAATTAAAAGTAATACCAATACTATGATAAATGGACTTTGTACAGCGCTATATCTTGCTATAAAAAAATTCAAAGCGCTGGCGTTTAACATGCGTAACATAACAAAGTTACAGACATGCAACACATCGCAAATAATTTTAACCAGTTTACAAACACTAGCGAGCACACGCGCATGCATGCACAGACATACAGACACACACACACATGCAGACATGCACACACACGCACACACCCGATCAAGGGGGGAAGGGATAGCTTAGTGGTCAGAACATTGTGCTCGCAATTTGACGACCCGGGTTCGATTCCCGTTCGAGGGGATTTTTCTCCTGGAGTTAACATCAGTGCTGACTCCGCTCTTACCCAAAGTCCTTCGGATGAGACTATAAACCGAGGAGCCGTGTGCGAACGCACGCAGAACATCTTGCGCAGACGTTAATCCTGTTCCGCTTTTCGTAAGAGTAGGCCATTGTGTGCCGGTGGGAACAGATGACATTTACAAAACTGCATACACACGGGGACTGGATGTAAAAAAAGCACTTGAGTGCTTATTCCATTATCCTTGATATAAAAGAATAAATAAATAAATAAATGAATGAATGAATAAATAAATAAATGAATAAATAAAGAAAGAAAGAAAGAAAGAAGTCCTTGCAAACGCAAACTTGAACTCTCACGGGCAAAAGGAAAACCTACAAAGAAAGAAATTCAAAACCCAATGAAGAAAACCGAGAAACAGAAAACCAAAACCAAGAGGGCGAGACTTGTCAGTTATCTTATCTTTCTTTCTTTCTTTCTTTCTTTCTTTCTTTCTTTCTTTCTTTTCTTTCTTTCTTTCTTTCTTCTTTCATTCATTCATTCATTCTTTCATTCTTTCTTTCTTTTCTTTCTTTCTTTATTCTTTCGGACGAGACTGTAAACCGCGGCCTCGTGTGCCAACGCACGCAGAACATCTTGCGCACACGTTAAATCTGGTTCCGCTTTTCGTAAGAGTAGGCCATTGTGTGCAGGTGGGAACAGATGACAATATTTACACAACTGCATACAAACCGGGACTGGATGAAAACAAAAGCACATGAGTGCTTATCCCATTATCTTCGCTATAAAAAAAATAAAATAGATAAAAATAAAACACACACACACACTCATGCACACTGGTGTCATGGTTACATAATTTATTATCCCTGCAGTCAGAATGTGGCTACCTTCATGGTGGGTAAACCGCCGCTGTAGTCTAGTGGTTAGGGTGTTGGACTCGTAATCTAAAGGTTGCGGGTTCGATCCCAGCTTTCGGCTATGGCGTTGTGCCCTTGGAAAAGGCACTTTACGGCTATTTTTCTCACCCCACCCAGGTGTAAAAGGGGTACCAACCTTGTGTTGGGGGTTAACCCTGCGATAGACTGGCGTCCTATCCAGGGGGGAGTCTATGACTCTCAGTCGCTTAACGCCACAGAAAGCGGGATAAGCACCGGCCTGATGAGCCTTAGGCTCGGGACAGACTAACTTTAACATTGTGGGTAAACGGTGGCGTACGCTACATCTTCGCCATTGGTGATCTCCGTAGTTCTAGCGGAGGAACAAAAACAAAAAAGCAACAACCCTACTTTGAAATACAGCATGGCATCCCTTCTAGAGATGTAAGAATGGAATTCTAGAGAGAGTTCTTCTGCATCAACTTAACTATTTTTTTGCTGCCTCGTCTTCTGTGACGTCCCCGTCCTGTTGTTCCAACGCCGCTCATTTCAATCTCCCCACCACAGCCATACCCAGATTCGTTATGTCTCATCCCCGGGGTCGGGAGTCCACAGGGAACCCATCAATATTAGGCCGCTGTGGGGCCACCAGCCAGAGGGGCGGGCCCTGCACTTCTGCTGGGTCACTTTGGTGGTGTTCAGTGATTCCTGTTCTGGTATCAAGTGAACTTGTTTTGAACTCCCGTCAGAAACGCCTCATGATGATAACGTTTTAACGGCCTTTGTCATCCATTATGAAATCCCTATGAAAGAACGAAAGAGTGTAAAGTGAATATCAAACGAACATAAACATTATATCTGCTGATGATACTGCTGTTGCTGCTGCTTGTTTTTTTATGTTTGCTTGCTGTTGCCGCTGATTTTCTTTTCTGCTGTTGATGTTTGGACGATCTGTCATTTTTTGTGGTGATAGTGCGAATTCATCTTGTCTGTTGTTGTTTTTTCTATCACGTGAGATTATTGACATTTTGAAACTGAGAACACTGATGGTCCCCCTGATGGTCCCCTCTGATTGTCCTCCCTGATGGTCCCCCTGAGGACTCCACTGACGGTCCCCCTGATGGTCCCCCCTAATGGTCCCCCCCCTGATGGTCCCCCCTGATGGTCCCCCCCCTGATGGTCCCCCCTAATGGTCCCCCTTTATAGTCCCCCTGATGGTCCCCCCTGATGGTCCCCCTGATGGTCCCCCCTGATGGTCCCCCTGATGGTCCTACTGATGATCCCCCCCTGATTGTCCCCCCTGATGGTCCCCCCTGATGGTCCCCCTGATGGTCCCTCATGATGGTCCCCCTGATGGTCCCCCCTGATGGTCCCCCTGATGGTCCTGTTGACGAAGTCGTGGCCATTCTTCCCCCTGCAGAACATGGCCGGCACCCCGTGGTTCCTGCTGCTGATTGTGGCGGTAGGAGTTGTAGCGTGGCTTTAGCGGTGCTTTGTCCTTGACGTGCAGTGCAGTCGACCAGCCTGTTGAGAAAGAAACCCCACAGAGACGTTGGCGATGGATAGGACACACCCTACGGAAACCTGTATCCAGCATCACAAGACAAGCTCTCACCTGGAATCTACAAGGGAAAAGAAAGAGAGGGCGGCCTAGAAATACCTGGCGCTGGGATCTGGATGCAGATGCGAAAAAGATGGGCAAGACGTGGGGACAACTGGAACGCCTAGCCCAGGACCGAGATGCCTGGAGACAGCTGGTTGGCGGCCTATGCCCCAGAAGGGACCACAGGCAGACATGACATGACATGACATGACATGACCACTTTGCCCTGGTCCCTATGGAAGAGATGATGCAGCGTCACATTCAAAAACACACTTTTTGACAAAAATGCTTTGCTATAGTTTGACATCACTGCATAGAAAAATGACATCAAAAAAGCAGATAAAATGACAAGGTTCAAAAACTCTGGTTCTACCAGGGATCACCATGAGAGTGCTGTGGACAGTTCAAAGAGGTACGGAGACAATGCTCTCGAGGGTTTTGGTGGCTGTGGGGTTTTTTTGTTTGTTTGTTGTTGTTTTTTTACAGTGGCACAATGTTAGATCAAAAGGACTTACTGCAAGGCCCTGTCCAAGGAGGAAAAAAAAAAGAGGCAGACCAAGAAAGAGATGGGAGGACAACATCAGCGAATTGGTATGTCTAGAACTCAACAAAACTTTCGAGAAAGGCAGAACAGAGAGAGGAATGGAGGGAACTGGCTGTCAAGTCTTCAGGGGTGCCCCCCACGGTCGCCAGACTAAGGGATAGATAGATAGATAGATAGATAGATAGATAGATAGATAGATAGATAGATAGATAGATAGATAGATAGATAGATAGGAGAGAGAGAGAGAGAGAGAGAGAGAGAGAGAGAGAGAGAGAGAGAGAGAGAGAGAGAGAGAGAGAGAGAGAGAGAGAGAGAGAGAGAGACAGATTGATAGATTGATAGATTGATAGATTGATTGATTGATAAATAGATAGATTGGTAGATTGATAGATTGATAGATAGATGGATAGATGGATAGATAGATAGATAGATAGATAGATAGATAGATAGATAGATAGATAATAGATAGATAGATAGATAGATAGATAGATAGATAGATAGATAGATGGACGGACGGACGGACGGACGGACGGACGGACGGACACACAGACACACAGACACACAGACACACAGACACACAGACAGTGTTAGATGTAGACACACTTTTTGTTGGACAAAACGCTGGGCTGTAGTTTAACATCAGAGGGAAATAGAAATGACATAATCCAGTGAGGATGACGAAGATGAAAGGCCCCAGCTCTATGGAAGCAGGGATGATCATCAGAGGGCTTTGCTGGCAGACAAAGGACCCAGCTCCTATGTTCATTTCTATGCCACAGGCCACAACGTTACAACTTGATTTCATTTCTGGATTCGGGCTGGGATTCTGGGTTGTTGTTGTTGTTGTTTTACGTTGTTCGGTTTTCTCTCTCTTTCTCTGTCTCTGTCTGTCTTTCTCTGTCTGAGTTTCTGTTTATTCTGTCTGTCTGTCTCTGTCTCTCTGTTTGTCTGTATGTTTGTCTGTCTGTCTGTGTGTCTGTCTCTGTCTGTCTCTGTCTGTCTCTGTCTGTCTCTGTCTCTCTGTCTCTGTCTCTGTGTCTCTCTGTCTCTGTCTCTGTCTCTGTCTCTGTCTCTCTCTCTCTCTCTCTCTCTCTCTCTCTCTATATATATATATATATATATATATATATATATATATATAATTATGTGGAAGCGTAGTGGAAATGGGGTGGTAGTGCTGGAGGGGATAGAGATGATAGTGTGTGTGTGTTCGGGGAGGGGGGGGGGTATTAGAGGCAGAGAAAAAATTACAACAGAGAGAAGAAAAAAGAATAAGGATAGAAAGAGAGAGGGAGGGAGGTAGGTAAAAAGACAGGGACACACACACACACACACACACACACACACACACCACACACACACACACACACACACACACACACACACACACACACACACACACACACACACACACACACACACACAAATTTGGAGAGAGAAAACATCGGAGCGAGCGAGCGAGCGAGCGAGACAGACAGACAGACAGACAGACAGACAGACAAATAGACAGACAGACAGACAGACAGACAGACAGACAGACAGACAGACAGACAGACAGACAGACAGACAGACAGACAGAAGGCAAGGAATCAAATCATAGAAGGAAAGAGAGACTGACAAAAAGAGAGACTGACACAGAAGGAAAGAAGGAAACACAGGATTTAAACGCTCATGACAATCCCAGACATCACAAGGTTATCGCACCGGCACCATCTCCACAGCACATCACTGCCCTGTCCGGCAAGGTCCTCTCTGGAGGGCACAACCTTCAGCCAGCCACGACACAGTGACCTAGTTTTCCCCCTAGTTACCTAGTTTTCCCCCTAGTGACCTAGTTTTCCCCTGGTGACCTAGTTTCCCCAAGTGACCTAGTTTTTCCCCTGGTGACCTATTTTTTCCCCTAGTGACCTAGTTTCCCCCTCCCCCCTCCTTCCCCGCTCC
>CM060345.1:4219249-4221749 GCA_030674155.1 Stramonita haemastoma | reverse complement strand
GGGAAGAGATGACAAGATTAACAAAACTGCATACACATGGGGATTGGATGTAAAAAATAAATAAAAAAGCACACGAGTGCTTATTTAATTATCCTCGATATGAAAGAATGAAAAAAGAAAAAAGAAAATAATAAAATCTATCTCGTTGTCTGGTCGATCGACAAGGCAGCACTGAAGATTTTTCAACCAGCTTCCTCCACTCCTCGCAGTTTTGTTGTTTTTGTTTTTTAGCTTTCTGTTACAAATCGTTCGACTCAAGGCTAGTCTATTCTCTGATGTTGTCTTCCCATCAGTTGTTTTTCTGTTTGTCTCTTCGTCTCCCTCTTTGTAGGGAAAACACGAGACCAGTTTCTTCTTCTTCTTCTTCTTCTTCTTCTTCTTCTTCTTCTTCTTCTTCTTCTTCTTCTTCTTCTTCTTCTTCTTCTCCTCCTCTTCCTCCTCCTCCTCCTCCTCTTCTTCCTCCTCCTCCTCCTCCTCCTCCTCCTCTTCCTTCTCCCCAAACTCCATGAGCATTCTCTGGGGAAGAACATTGGCAAGTTGTTCACAGAGTTCCTTCACTTACATCAGTTGTGTGGCAAAACCTTGATCTCTGCAATAAAAAAAAAAAAACCAACTTGCAATGCAGTACAAGAACTGAAGTTCAAACCATATTACTAGCCTGGCTAAACTTTACACAACAACACAACAACAACAGTAACAGGCCTGCGTTATTGGCAGACAGTGCACAGGATAATGACATTATCTATGATTATTATATATCATTTGTTTGCTGCCTCTAGGACCATCTCCATCACTTTTGGTTTTTGGCTTTTTCGTTTCTTTCTGGGCCCAGCAGACCAGATGCAGGACCAACAGAAAGCCTTTGGTATCTCTGACGATGGTAAACAAACGACAACAGCAACAGCAGCAGCAGCAACAACAACAACAACAGCAGCAGCAGCAACAACAGCAACAACAATAACAAGAGCAGTAACAACAATAGCAGCAGCAACAACAAAAACAGCAGCAGCAACAGCAACAAAAACAACAACAATACCAACGGCAACAATTACAACATCAGCAACAACATCAACAACAACAGCAACAACAACAGCAGCAACAGCAGCAACAACAAAAACAGCAGCAGCAGAAGCAGCAGCAACAACAATAGCAGCAACACAACAACAACAGCAGCAGCAACAACAATAGCAACAACTACAGCAACAGCAGCAGCAGCAGCATCAACAACAACAACAGCAGCAGCAGTAACAATAACTACAACAGCAACAACAACAATAACAACAACAACAGCAACAGGCCTGCGTTATTGGCAGACAGTACACAGAATAATGACATTATCTATGATTATTATTATCATTATTTGCTCGCTGCCTGGGGGATCATTTGCATCACTTTTGGGTTTTGCTCTTTCGTTGTTTCGTCATGTGTTTGCCTCCTACATTGTCTCTTTCTCTGTCTCTTATCATTTCTCTGCTTCTGTTGATCAAAATGCCTCTGTTTATATGTTCACATCTATAAATGTTACACAAAACAAAAGCATTCAAATAAAGCCCTGCATTACAATGCAAATGATGCTTTTTTTAACTAAGTCCATAGTCCAGGGTGGCTGAATGAAAATGGTTTTCTACATACACTTCTGAGCCTGGCATTATTCCAAAGGTTTTTTGTGTATTTTATTTATTTTATTTTATTCTTTTATACCGAGGATAATTGGATAAGCACTCATGTGTTTTTTACATCCAGTTCCCGTGTTTATGCAGTTTTGTAAATGTCATCTGTTCCCACCGGCAATACGATGGCCTACTCTGACGAAAAGCGGAACAGGATTTAACGTGTACGCAAGATGTTGTAGTAATTTGCTGCATTGCATGCTTCTGAGCTGGATTCAGTAAAGTTCAACTTTCCGACGAAGACAACATCAGTGTGTATAGATTATGCCCAGCATGCTTCATGATAGATGCGGAAAAGCAAACACACATAGAGATACTGTCACAACATTGTAAAGCTATGGGACTTTAGTATATAATTATTGATATCAATCTTTCTATATACTTTAGCGACAACTATGTTGTTGTTTGTGATTTGTCTCATGTTTAAAATGTATAAAAATAAAAAAAATAAAAAATATATCTATCTATCTATTTATCTATCTATATATCTATATATATTATATATATCTATATATATATATATATCTGTGTGTGTGTGTGTGTGTGTGTGTGTGTGTGTGTGTGTGTGTGTGTGTGTGTGTGTGTGTGTGTGTGTGTGTGTGTGTGTGTGTGTGTGTGTGTAAAACACGCGTGGGGATGCCGGGGACTTTTTAGTATAAATAGTATCCTCACCTTCTGGATAAATATTCTGTGCTAGAAATTCCCTCTTTTCTATCCCTCTCTTTGTTTCTGCCTTTTTCTTTTTTCTTGCTGTCGCCTCTGTCTTCTCTGTTGTCCTCCTTCTAGGACTATTCTCCTGCCTTTTTCCCCCATAAAGGCTTTTAAAAAAT
>CM060345.1:4209249-4214249 GCA_030674155.1 Stramonita haemastoma | reverse complement strand
TATCCCCATCTTTTTTTTTCAAGGATGATGGAAAATGGCTTTTAAAGGATATGATGGTGGAAGGTGAACAGATCACCCAACTCTTGTTTCTCCCTTTACTTCTCCTTATTTTCTACTGAATGAAAGAAGCGCAGTTTGGAGAGAGCTGGCAGTCAAAATTTTATTGTACTTAAGTATGGCTCCGTTGTGAGGCCAAAAGATATGCTCTGAGTATATCAAATTTAACAACAACATCAACAATAATTATAATAATGATGATGATGATGATGATGATGATGATGATAATGATAATAATAATAATAATAATAATAATAATGATAATACATGGAACTTAAATAGCGCTATATCTTGCAAAAAAACAAATACAAAGCGCTTTGCATTTGACCTACACAACACACAAGCAATCAATAATAATAATAACAACAACAACAACAAAACATTGCAAGGACAGAAAAAAAATAGAGAAGAGAAATGATCCCAAACTGTCAACATGATAATGAGGATCAAAGGCCCTAGTTTCAGCCCCTGTGATGACATCACTGAAGTTGTCATCCCGTCACACTGCATCAAAGATGCATGGATGATTCTTGTGCACCCATCCAGAGACCGTCTAAAGCAGCAGAAGAAACAAAAAACTTGAAGCTAGTTGTCACTTCTCCTTAAGGGTTTGGGCTGGAAAAACTCACATCATTTTGCCATTCATTTGTTGCGTCAAGATTTTGAAAATGGGGAAAATGTGGAAAAATTTTCATGAAAGAAGGGCTAGTAATATTGTGGGAGTTGTGTGTTATTTGTGTACATGTCCATCATTATGAAATGTGGAAATGTGGAAAATTTTGATGGAGGAGGGCTACTAATATTGTGAGGAGTTGTGTGTTATTAGTGTACATGTCTAGCATTATGAAATGTGAAAAAAAAATTGATGGAAGAGGGCTAGTAATTATTGTAAGAGTTGTGTTATTAGTGTACATGTCCAGCATTATGAAATGTGGAAAATTTTGATGGAGGAGGGCTAGTCATATTGTGGGGAGTTGTGTGTTATTTGTGTACAATGTCCAGCATTATCAAATGTGGAAATGTCGAAAATTTTGATGAAAGGAGGGCTAGTCATATTGTGGGGAGTTGTGTGTTATTTGTGTACATGTCCAGCATTATGAAATGTGGAAATGTCGAAAATTTTGATGAAAGGAGGGCTAGTCATATTGTGGGGAGTTGTATTATTAGTGTACATGTCCAGCATTATGAAATGTGGAAAATTTTGATGAAAGAAGGGCTAGTAAATATTGTGGGGAGTTGTGTATTATTAGTGTACATGTCTAGCATTATGAAATGTGAAAAAAAAATTGATGGAAGAGGGCTAGTAATTATTGTAAGAGTTGTGTTATTAGTGTACATGTCCAGCATTATGAAATGTGGAAAATTTTGATGGAGGAGGGCTAGTCATATTGTGGGGAGTTGTGTGTTATTTGTGTACATGTCCAGCATTATCAAATGTGGAAAATTTTGATGGAGGAGGGCTACTAATATTGTGAGAGTTGTGTGTTATTAGTGTACATGTCTAGCATTATGAAATGTGGAAATATGGAAAAATTTTTATGGAGGAGGGCTAGTAATATTGTGGGGAGTTGTGAGTTACTTGTGTACATGTCCAGCATTACGAAATGTGGAAATTTTTCATGAAAGAAGGGCTAGTAATCATTGTGAGAGTTGTGTGTTATTAGTGTACATGTCTAGCATTATGAAATGTGGAAATGTGGAAAATTTTGATGAAAGAAGGGCTACTAATATTGTGAGGAGTTGTGTGTTATATGTGTACATGTCCAGCATTATGAACATCAGCAAATCTGCAATGAACGAGAGTTCCTGATTCTGTCCCACATCACTCATTCCGGCTGTAAATCCTTTCTGCATGGTGGCTGCTGCTGCTGTGAATGTGAATGCTGATGACTCAGAAGCAATCATTTGAGGGTCAATAGGGAGGCACATCAGCATCATCAGGAGCAGAGATGGGAGGAAAATGGTCAATAGCTCTTCAGTGTCGTGCCCTCATGACTCCCAAGGGAATAAAAAGAGAGTAGCAGAAAAGAAGGGAGGAAGATGAATCACGTACGTCTGCAAGAGAGAGAATGAATGAATGAATGAATGAATGAATGAATGCATGAATGAATGAATGAATGAATGAATGAATGAATGAATGAATGAATGAATGAATAAATGAATGAATGAATGAATGAATAAATGAATGATTGAATGAATGAATGAATGAATTATCTTTATTTTTCAAGGGTCACAGAGTAAGCATTACATACTTTTTTTTCATCTAGCCCTTGCCCTGATCAGAGAATAAAGCTCAGAATCCCCCTCCCTACCCCTACATACCGGCATCACCACCAAGAGAGAGTTCAACCAATAATGAGAGAGAGAAAGAGAGAGAGAGAGAGAGAGAGAGAGAGAGGGGGGGAGGGGGGGAGAGAGAGAGAGAGAGAAACAGAGAGAGAAACAGAGAGAGAGAGAAACAGAGAGAGAGAGAGAGAAACAGAGAGAGAAACAGAGAGAGAGAAACACAGAGAGAGAAAGAGGGAGAGAGAGAGAGAGAGAGAGAGAGAGAGAGAGAGAGAGAGAGAGAGAGAGAGAGAGAGAGAGATGGTGGGAGGAGAAGAGGGAGAGAGAGAGAGAGAGAAGAGAGAGAGAGAGAGAGAGAGAGAGAGAGAGAGAGAGAGAGAGAGATGGTGGGAGGAGACAGTGAAAGATAGAGTGTCATGGAGACAGATTCAGAGGCAGACAGATAGACAGACACTGACAGACATAAACAGTGTCAGAGATACAGATACAGACACATACACACAGAAACAGAGAGACAGAAAAAGAGAAAAACACAACTCCCAACAGTAACACAAAAAGACATCTAATATCAAAGCAACCGAAAGATAACGCGAAACCAAAATACTCCCTTACCAGACCAGCTGATCCCAAACTGAGTGGAAACCATCCAAACAACAGTTCTTCTTCTTCTTCCTCTCCTGGTTTTTATTCCACTCCATTTCTCTTGTGTCCCTGACAGTAGCTGAGGCCATATCAGGGTTATAGTCGCTATCTTCTGCCATCATTGGGCCCTGGAGAGGTTTCTAACAGAATCAAAAACCTAATTAGCATAGAAGCGTCAGTACACAAAACCTCGCTATCAAATTTCCCATGAGCCTCCCAATTCCCGCCATTTTTATTTTTCTGCAAGGGGTGATGGGAGATGGCTTTGAAAGAGAAAATTATCGTGAGACGTGACGAGATCTTTTACAGTGTCACCCCCTCTTCCACCACCACACCCCTTTATTTTAAATAAAAGAAGCCAAATTTTCTTTCATCATACAAATATAAGCTTGGAATATTGTAGAGGAAATCGCGTCTCATGGTGATATCAGACTGATGTTGCATTGCTATGATGATGGACACAGTAGCTCAGTGGACACAGCATGTATCTTCTGTCCTATGGATTTATTGAGTTCTGGGTTCGAATTTTGGCAGCAGACTCTGGTGAATTAAAGGTGGGGAATTTTTGTTTTTATCACCTAGGTCAAGATTTCGTTTTTAAAAAATTCAGTTGTTCCCCCAACAGTCTACAAGAGTATGAGATAGATGACAGTGAAGGTGAAGGTCAACTTAACTCAAGGGGTCTGTAAGTGCTTTCATGCCTGTCCTGTAGGCTATACATGGCATGCAGAAGATTATATATGCCTGTTTAAAGGTCCTATAACTCATGACAATGCTAGGTGATTTTCAGGGTATTAAATATACCCAGCATGCACCATGCAAAAAGGTTGGGGTCCGCCAGGTTGAACTAGCTCAAGAGATGCAGCCTGAATATGCAACGCCATGCCACAAAGATTTCTCAAAGGGTTAATTAAGGAAGAGGAGAGGAGAAAAGAGAAGAGACAAGACACCATAGATTGTTTTTATTTAACTATAAAAAAAAAGTGACGCTCTAACCACATAATGAATTGCAATGCACCGGAGTCAATTGCGCATTGTATAACATTAATTTCTGCAAGAAGCAAAAAAAAGGATACTCAATACAAAAAGCAGCTTGAAAATCAAACAATTCTATGAAAAGGGATTACAAACTGAAATGATAGACTTTAGGAAGTGACCAAAAATGAGAAATTGACATGTTTTTAATCGTTTAGGTGGTCAGAACGAGGGCTTGGGTGTTGTTAAACACCCCTTTGAAACAAAAAGGAAAACAATTACGCCTTGATATTTCACTACAAGGTAAGAATGGCTATATTTTTATAATCAATCAAAATCTGAAAAATTGACAACCTGACCCCCAACCTGCCTAAAATGGCTCCTAGCGGAAAAGTGAGTCGGGTGCCTTGCGACTCATTTTGTGCTGGAGCATCACAAATATTTATTTGTTTATTTATTTATACCACTTTATGTCACGGCAGATTTCTCTGCGTGAAATTCGGGCTGCTCTCCCCGGGGAGAGCGCGTCGCCACAAGTGCAGCGCCTACCCATTTAAAAAAAATTCCTGTCTCCAGTTGTATTTGTTTTCCTATCAGAGTGGCTTTTTTCTACAGAATTTTGCCAGGACAACCCTCTTATTGTTCTTTTACATGCGCTTAATAATGATGTGTAACACAACGGGACCTCGATTTATCGCCTCATCCGAAAGACTAGCACCAGACCACCACTCATAGATCTAATGGATGGGGGGGGGAGTTTTAGGCCCAAACGAGATTCAAACCACCGCACACTCCGACCCGGAACTTTTTGCTTTCTTGACAGGCGCGTTACCTCTAGACCACCGATCCACTGATACGGAATCCAGCCAGGGAAAAAAACAAATTCAATACAAAAAAAACCTGTGCTATGGTCCACAAGCATCACACAGAGTAGATGCCACGAGCAATCAAGCTAAGGGAGATGCACAGCGCAAACATCACATTGTGAAGGCATGCCTGTGTCCTGTGTGTATCTGCCAGCATCAAGTGTAACTGAATGA
>CM060345.1:4192028-4204528 GCA_030674155.1 Stramonita haemastoma | reverse complement strand
GCCTACTCTTACGAAAAGCGGAACAGGATTTAACGTGTGCGCAAGATGTTCTGCGTGCGTACGCACACGGGGCCTCGGTTTAAAGTCTCATCCGAAGGACTTTTGGGGAGAGTGGAGTCAGCACTGATGTTAACTCCAGGAAGAAAATTTCCTCGACCGGACTCGAACCCGGGTCTTCAAATTGCCAGCGCAATGTTCTGACCACTAGGCTATCCGAGAGAGAGAGAGAGAGAGAGAGAGAGAGAGAGAGAGAGAGAGAAGAGAGAGAGAGAGAGAGAGAGAGAGAGAGAGAGAGAGAGAGAGAGAGAGGGGAACTGAATTGAATAGAATTGAATTGAATAAATTTTATTTAAAGAGGGCATGGCATAATAGAGAGAGGGGGGAAGAGAGAGAGAGAGAGAGAAGAGAGAGAGAGAAAAGAGAGAGAGAGAGAGAGAGAGAGAGAGAGAGAGAGAGAAGAGAGAAGAGAGAGAGATAAAATTGAATTGAATAAATTTTATTTAAAGGAGGGCCATGCCATGAGAGAGAAGGGGGAGAGAAAGAGAGAGGGAGAGAGAGAGAGAGAGAGAGAGAGAGAGAGAGAGAGAGAGAGAGAGAGACAGACAGAGACAGACAGACAGACAGACAGACAGACAGACAGAGAAGACAGACAGAGAGGTGATAGTTTGAATGCGGATGTGTCTAAACACCAAGTAGTGAAGGACATTAAACAAAACGAAAAAACAAAAAAAACGAGGAATCTCTGAGAAATCCCCAGCCCTGACACACTGACCTCATTCCCACCCCCACCCCCACCCCCACCCCCCACCACCCCCTCCCCCAACGTCCCTGCCCCAACCACCACTACGCTCAATGCTCCATCTATCTTCCTTGCGGGTCTGCCCTCATGTATAGTGGCTATTCCATTCTCATCACCATGTCTGTCTTTTTCTCTTATTATCATTCTTTTATTTTGAGGATGATGGAATAAGCATTCATGTGCTTTTTTTTACAATCAGTCCCCGTGTGTATGCAGTTTTGTAAATTTTTATCATCTGTTCTCACTGGGCACACAATGGTGTGGTTGTCCGAAAAGTGGAACAGGTTTTAACGTGTGGGCGAGATGTTGTACGTGCGTGCACACACAGGACGTCGGTTTATAGTCTCATCTGCAGAACTTTTGTCTACGTTCCTGTGCAAATATTACGGTGTCAGTAACCACGTCTGTCTATATTCATGTGCCAATATTACCGTGTCAGTAACCATCTCTATCTTCACGTGCCAAACTCACTGTGTCAGTCGCAACCACGTCTCTCTATCTTCATGTGCCAATCTCTATGTGTCAGTAACCAGGACAACATCAGACCTGGGCTTTGGGAGGGCAGACAGACACTGAGACAGACAGGGGTAGGGATAAAGTTTGTGTTGGACATCAATCAGTTATGTGTTGTATTGCGCAAAAGAGAGTGATGATACTGCGGTGATAGTGGTGTAGGAATAGATTGGGGTTGGGAAGGGAAGAGGATGATGGGTTTGGAAGAAGTATTAAGGACAGCTGCCCTCTTTGACTCTGATGAGAGCACAGAGAGAGAAAGAGAGAGAGAGGGGGGGGGGATATCCTTCTGCTCCCCCACTGAAACGCTTATAAAAATAAGAAGAAAAAGGGGGATAAAAAGAGGACAAAGAAGGCCCTAAGAGATCAGAAGTTGGATTTAAACAAATGTTTTAGAACATATATACGAAAAGATAAATTTTCAAAGTACCTGGAATGAAAGATTTCTGTTCAATAGGGGTAAAATAAGTCCTTCTCTTTGTTGTTGATATATAGAGAGTTCATAAACTGTGTCAGATGTAAGAAAATTATATAATATATATATAATATATATATCTATATCTATATTATATATAATATATTATAATATATATATATATATAATATATATATATAATATATAATCAATCAGCTGTTGAAATATCATAAACATTGAATAATTCGTAATGAAATACTTCACAATCCATGAAAAAAATAAATCAGGCAGATTTAAGTACTTGCAATCTGCACAGTAAGATAAATCAATATATTATTTGGACAAAACAAGTACTCTCACTCACTCACTCAGTCCCATGTCCCAAAGGACGTAGGGGGGACATGAGAGAAGACGCAACAGAGATCTTTTTCCATGCTTCACGATCCTGTGTGGCTAGTAGGAGGTGTTGCAGGGGTTGGGCGGTCCAGTCTTTGATGTTGTCAACCCATGATTTCTTTTGGCGGCCTCTTCTTCTCTTGCCCTCGACTGTTCCTTGCAGGATGGTTTTTGCTAGGGTGTTGTGTCTTGTGGTGTGACCAAACCACATCAGCTTTCTCCTCTTTATGGTGGAGAGCAAAGGCTCTTGGGGGCCCACACCTTTTTGATTTCTTCTTTCACATAGTTATTGGTCTTGTGTTCTTTGTACTACAATGACCAAAACATCAGCAAACAGCACACTACCACCATGACCAAACATAACACTACACAGTGTTCAATATAAGCAACAGGTGGGTCGGTGGTCTACAGGTAACGCACCTCCCTAAAAAGCCAAAAGACCAGGTTTCAAGTGTGTGTGTGTGTGGTTTGATCCCCGTTTGTGCCCGAAACTTTTCCCCTCATGCACTAAGATCGTGAGAGGTGGTCCGGGTGCTAGTTTTTCGGGTGAGACATATAAACTGAGGTCCTATGTACAAGGCTTATTATTACAATAATTACAATATTTAGTGATCGTAGAAGAACCCACGGCAACAAGAGAGTTGTCCCTGGCAAAAGTCTGTAGAGAAAAGCCACTCTGATAGGGAGCCAAATACATATGTAGAAAGGAAAATTATAATCAGTGGCGCTGGTCTAGTGGCGACGTGCTCTCCCTGTGGACAGCAGCCCGAATATCACGCAAAGAATTCTGCTGTGTCTTACAGTGTAGACTAGACTAGACTGTACTGTACTGTACTGTACTGTACTGTACTGTACTGTACTGTACTGTACTGTACTGTAATATACTATACTATAACTATACTATACTATACTATACTATACTATACTATACTATACTATACTATACTAATACTATACTATACTATACTATACTATACTATACTATAACTATACTATACTATACTATACCATACCATACCACCATACCATACTATACCCTACCCTACCCTACTCTACCCTACCCTACCCTACTCTACTCTACTAATCAAAACAACAATATAACTAAGAGTAAAAACGACAACAAAAAACCACAAGCAATACCAGAAACAACCTCTTGACAAAAACGAATAGCCATACTTTGAGATCCACACCAACCCTAAGCTGACAAATCAATGAGGATAAAATCCGAGATCAAAGCGTCCTGCTGCACAACTGATGAAAATGAATGATCCGCCATTCCTTCAAACGGCCACACTGACAAACACATGTCTACCTATGTCTGTGATTCAGCCACTACAGGGTTATCGGGGGGGGGGGGGGGAGGGGGGGGGGGGGGGGGAGGACGATGGTTGTAGGCAGAGTAGGCTAAAATGTAGACATTTGGTTGGTGTATTGTATTGTATTGTATTGTATTGTATTGTATTGTATTGTATTGTATTGTATTGTATTGTATTGTATTGTATTGTATTGTGTTTGTGTGTGTTGTGTTTGTGTTGTGTTGTGTTGGATTGTGTTGTATTGTATTGTATTTATTGTATTGTATTGTATTGTATTGTATTGTATTATATTGTGTTGTGTTGTGTTGGATTGTATTGTATTGTATTGTATTGTATTGTATTGTATTGTATTGTATTGTATTGTATTGTACTTAGTTAGTTAGTTATTGATTCAGCCACTACACTGATGATGGGGAGGAAAGAAGGACGATGATTGTAGGCAGAGTAGGCTAAAAGGTAGACATTGGTTGGTGTATTGTATTGGATTGGATTGGATTGGATTGGATGTGTTGTATTGTATTGTATTGTATTGTATTGTATTGTGTTGTATTGTGTTGTATTGTGTTGTGTTGTATTGTATTGTATTCTATTCTATTCTATTCTATTCTATTCTATTCTATTCTATTCTATTCTATTCTATTGTACTTATTTATTTAGTTAGTTAGTTATTGATTCAGCCACTACACTGATGATGTGGAGGAAAGAAGGACGATGATTGTAGGCAGAATGTGCTAAAAGGTAGACATTGGTTGGTGTCTTGTATTGTATTTATTTATTCATTTATTTATGTATGTATGTATTTATCTGTTTATTTATCTATTTATTTATTGATCGATTGATTCAGCCACTACACTGATGATGGGGAGGAAAGAAGGACGATGGTTGTAGGCAGAATGGGCTAAAATGTAGACATTGGTTGGTGTATTGTATTGTATTGTATTTATTTATTTATTTATTTATTTATTTAGCCACGACACTGATGATGGGGAGGAAAGAAGGACGATGGTTGTGGGCAGAATGGGCTAAACGGTAGACATTGGTTGGTGTATTGTATTGTATTGTATTTATTTATTTATTATTTACTTATTTATTTATTTACTTATCTATTTATTTATTAATTCATTTCATTTTTTTATTGATTCAGCCACTACACTGATGATGGGGAGGAAAGAAGGACGATGGTTGTAGGAAGAATGGGCTAAAAGGTAGACATTGGTATTATATATTATATTATATTATATTATAATTATATTATTATTATATTATATTATATTATATTATATTATATTATATTATATTATATTATATTGTATTGTATTGTATTGTATTGTATTGTATTGTATTGTATTGTATTGTATTGTATTGTATTGTATTGTATCGTATCGTATCGTATCGTATCGTATCATATCATATCATATCATATCATATCATATCATATCATATCATATCATATCATATCATATCATATCATATTATATTATATTATATTATATTATATTTATTTACTTATTCATTTATTTATTTATCTATTTATGTATTTATTTATTTATCTATTTATTTATCTATTTATTCAGCCACGACACTGATGATGGGAGGAAAGAAGGACGATGGTTGTAGGCAGAATGGGCTAAAAGGTAAACATTGGTTGGTGTATTGTATTGCATTTATTTATTTGTTTGTTTGTTTATTTATTTATTTATTTATTCATTTATTTATTTATCTATTCAGCCAATACACTGATAATGGGGAAGAAAGAAGGACGATGGTTGTAGGCAGAATGGGCTAAAAGGTAGACATTGGTTGGTATGATGCATTTAATTATTTATTTATTTATTTATTTATTTATTTATTTATTTATTTATTTATTTATTTATTCATTCATTTTATTCATTTATTTATTTATTTATTCATTCATATCATTTATTTATTCTTTTATATCGAGGATAATGGAATAAGCAAGCATGTGCTTTTTTTTTTACATCGAGTCCCCGTGTGTATGCAGTTTTGTAAATCTAGTCATCTGTTCCCACCGGTACACAATGGCCTACTCTTACGAAAAGCGGAACAGGATTTAACATGTGCGCAAGATGCTCTGCGTGCGTTCGCACACGGGGTCTCGGTTTATAGTCTCATCCGAAGGACTTTTGGGGAGTGGAGTCAGCACTGATGTTAACTCCATGGGGAAAATATCCCCTCGAACGGGAATCGAACACGGGTCGTCAGATTGCGAGTGCAATGTTCTGACCACTAGGCTATCCCGTCCTCCGTATTGGAGACAAAGAGGCAGACAGAGGAAACGATGGGGAAGACAACATCAGAGAGTGGACAGGCCTTGGGTGGAACGCGCGATCTGCTACGGAGGGCAGAGGACTGTGGGGAGTGGAGGAAGCTGGTTGCAAAATCTTCAGTGGGTGCCCCTACGATCCGCGAGACTACGGGACAGGTGAAGGTGAAGGTGTGTATTGTATTGTATTGTATTGTATTGTATTGTATATATTGTATTGTATTGTATTGTATTGTATTGTATTGTATTGTATTGTATTGTATTGTATTGTATTGTATTGTATTGTATTGTATTGTATTGTATTGTAGACCACTTTAAGTCACGGCAGATTTCTCGGCGTAAAATTCGGGCTGCTCTCCCCTCGCATGTCGCCACTAGAGCAGCGCCATCCATTATTTTTTTCTTTACCTGTATGTATTGCCATAAATACGTGTTTGTTATAGGTAAGATGGGGACTGGATAGCTCAGTGGTCAGAGCGCTCGCTTTTCCCCAGCCAATGTTAAGTAGCGTCGAGCGTGGTTACCAAGTGGATGGGTGACCGTTTGAGTGCCTTGGCTTCAGCACAGTTCCCCCAGTTCACCCAGCTGTAAATGGGTACCTGCCCTCTTTAGGGTCAGTGAAGGTAAAGCAGCGAAGGAGAGAGATTGGCGCCGCCTTCAATATGCTGGCCCCCTAGAGAAGCTGAGGTCTCTGATGCCTCGCTCCCCTACGACCACACAGGTTACGGGACACCTTTTACCTTTACCTTTTATATGTAAGGTTTCCTTTTTCCTGTTACTGTATTTCTTATTCAACTCAAATGTCTCCATTGCCGCTGTCGTCGGTAGGAGCTCCACACAATGCCACCAGGGTTCACCATCTCTCTCTGTCTGTCTCTGCTGAGTTCTACCATCTCCTGTAGCCCTCCCAGACCGCTGATCTATCTCAGTGATGTTGGCAATGTAGGATGTTGGTGGTCTGCCTCTTTTTTCTTCTGCCCTCAACCTTACCTTGGAGAACTGTCGTCATCATACATGTCTGCATGTTTCTGTTTGGATGACGATGTGCGCGCATGTGTGTGTGTGTGTTCGTGTGTGTGTATGTGTGTTCGTGTGTGTGTGTGTGTGTGTTTTGTGTGTGTTGTGTGTGTGTGTGTGTGTGTGTGTGTGTGTGTGTGCTTGTGTGTGTGTGTTTGTGTGGTGTGTGTGTGTGTGTGTGTGTGTGTGTGTGTGTGTGTGTGTGTGGTGTGTGTGTGTGTGTACGTGTTTGCGCGTGCGTGTGTGTGTGTGTGTGGATGGATACTCATACATAAAAAAACCACAAAATAATCACACGCTACAAAGCAGTGACAGTAGCAAAAATAACAACAACAACAAAATGATAATAATAATGATGATGATGATGATGATAATAATAATAATAATAATAATAATAATAATAATAATAATAATAATAATAATAATAATGATGATGATGATGATGATGATGATGAGTGATGGTGATGGTGATGATGATCATGATCATGATGATGATGATAATAATAATAATAATAATAATAATAATAATAATAATAATAATAATAATAATAATAATAATAATAAAGATAAAAAATACATGCTCACACATAAAAAACCACCACCAAAAAATAATCACACGTTATCAAATAGTGACAGCAGAAGCAATGACAACAACCAACAACAACATCAATATCAAACTTTTGACAAAAACAGATTACCATACCCTTAAAGATCATGGCGGACACATGCCGGCAGACAACAATGATAATATGAAGATCAAAGAGTCGGGCCATACGGGGAGAAATGACCTGTCATCCCCCCTCACACAGGCACTCAGACAACCTGTCTCCACTGCTTGTCTCTGCCCCCCATACGACACATAGAGAGAGAGAGAGAGAGAGAGAGAGAGAGAGAGAGAGAGAGAGAGAGAGAGAGAGAGAGAGAGAGAGAGAGAGGAGAGAGAGAGAGAGAAGAGAGAGAGAGAGAGGTCAAATCAAATCAAATATCATATTTTTTAGTTCGAGGATATGAATAAACACTTTGTTGTGGGCTTTTTTACATCCAGTCCCCATCCAGAGAGACAGACAAAGACAGAGAAGAGGATAGAGGAGTAAAAACAAAAACAAAAAACACATACAGAAGAAAAAAAAACAGAAAAGAAAAAAGATCGAACAAGAATGTAAATCTGTGAAAGAAAGTGTTGGGGTTTTCTTTTTTCAAAACAATAAACTGGAAATGTTGCTATGGTCTTATAACCCCTTGTAAAACATGTCAGCATGATAGAATAGAACTGAATGAAGACTGGACATTGCAAAAAAAAACAGACAATAGCAATGAGAGAACACAGCAACAGAAACAAGGGAGAGCCCAGAGGTAACGCACCCACATAGACTGTAAGGAAATTTATTAAGGAATTTCCATCCCTATTATCTTAAACCCAAACTGTTATGGGGGGTTTTTCTCCCCCACATCCAGTAAACTCTTGAATAGGTGGCCTGGGTGTGTGCCTTAGTCTTTGGAATGAGATGATAAATCGAGATCCCATTGTGGAACACGCATTAAGTGTGTATGAACGTATGTACGAAAGAACCCACAGCAACAGGAGAGTTGTCCCTGGCAAACACACACACTAAAACGGCGCTGCGCGCACACCCATACACCCATACGTGCACGCGCAAGCACGCACGCATACATACACACATACACACACATGTGCACGCGCACGCACGCACGCAGGAACACATACACACACGCGCACGCGCACGCACGCACACACGTACGCACACACACACACATCATATACACACACATTCTCTCCTCTCTCTCTCTCTCTCTCTCTCTCCTCTCTCTCTCTCTCTCTCTCTCTCTCTCTCTCTCTCTCTCTTGTATGTCTCTCTCTCTCTCTCTCTCTCTCTCTCCTCTCTCTCTCTCTCTCTCTCTTTGTATGTCTGTCTCTCTGTGTCTCTCTCTGTCTCTGTGTCTCTCTCAGTTTGTCTGTCTCTCTCTCCGTATGTCTGTTTGTATGTCTGTATGTTTGTCTCTGTCTGTCTGTCTGTCTGTCTCTGTCTGTCTGTCTGTCTGTCTGTCTGTCTGTCTGTCTCTCTCTCTCTCTCTCTCTCTCTCTCTCTCTCTCTCTCTCTCTCTCTTCTCTCCTCTCTCCTCTCTCTCTCTCTCTCTCTCTCTCTCAAACAAAGCTGGTGGTGTTGGTCGGTGTGCAGATCACATCAGAGCAGATCAGACTGTGTCCTATCTGGGACAGCTTCATGCCTGGGGCTTTTCGGATGAGGGGGGGTGGGGGGGTAGGAGGCAAATATTTGGCCTGCAGCGGATTGTGCATGCACTGTGTATTGATACAATCGTTTGAGTGTGTGTGTGGTGTGTGTGTGTGTGTGTGTGTGTGTGTGTGTCTGTGTCTGTGTCTGTGTCTGTGTCTGTGTGTCTGTGTGTCTGTGTGTGAATGTGTCTGTGTCTGTGTCTGTGTCTGTGTCTGTGTGTAGGGGGGGGGGGGTCCGTGTGTGTCTGTATGTGACCATGTGTGTGTGTGTGTGTGTGTGTGTGTGTGTGTCTGTCTGTCTGTCTGTCTGTCTGTCTGTCTGTCTGAGTGTGTGTGTGGAGGGGGGGTCCGTGTGTGTCTGTATGTGACCATGTGTGTGTGTGTGTGTGTGTCTGTCTGTCTGTCTGTCTGTGTCTGTGTCTTTGTCTGTGTGTCTGTATTCCCATGTGTGTGTGTGTGTGTGTGTGTGTGTGTGTGTGTGTGTGTTGTGTGTGTCCACGTGTGTGTATGTGCGCTGTGCTGTGCTGTGCTGTGCTGTGCTGTGCTGTGCTGTGCTGTGCTGTGCTGTGCTACTTGATGATAAATATTGTGCAGCTTAGCTAGCCAGTGGTATAGGCATAAGTTGTGGGGTTTATAATGATAGTCATAGTGACATAATTATGTAACTTTTATAGCGCTATATCTTCGCATGCTAACTGGAACTGATATCACTTTATTTCTTCATTCCTTGGCTAGAATTCCGAGGTTCATCTAGGGTGAGAGTTGTGCACATGCCACCTGGTTTGGTTTTTTTTAAGGCAGCTGCATTCTGAATTTAGGGAATATGTCACTTCTGACAATAGAGCATTTAAATAGGACCAGTTCTTTACTGTGCTGTACAGCCAATTTTTCTTTCCCCCCAAAAGAAAAATGAATAAAAATTTTAAAAGCGTTCAACCATGGCATACTAATTCTATAACAATGAAGGATCCTGATTCTGATGCTAGTTTGACCTCACTCCTCCCCTCCCCTCCCCCCTCCCCCCCAACTTCCAGCTCCCCCATCAACCCCACCACCATACCCTCATCCATGCTCCACCACCACCACCATCACAATGGATGAGTGAGTCAAGAGTGTACATTCTGGGTGACCCCAAGAGTGTTAAGCTAGGGAACGCACAACAACAACAACAACTACTACACTCAGAACTCCCATTCTTCCTTGTAATGTAGGGGACCTGCCTCAGGATAGCCTAGTGGTCAGAACATTGCGCTCGCAATTTGACCACCTGGGTTCGATTCCCGTTCGAGGAATTTTTTCCGTGGAGTTTAACATCAGTGCTGACTCCACTCTCCCCAAAAGTCCTTCGGATGAGACTATAAACCGAGGCCCCGAGTGCAAACGCACGCAGAACATCTTGCGCACAACGTAAATCCTGTTCCGCTTTTTCGTAAGAATAGGCCATTGTGTGCTGGTGGGAACGTCGTACAGATGACAATATTTACAAAAACTGCATACACGCGGGGACTGGATGAAAAAAAGCACATGAGTTGCTTATTCCACTATCCTCGATATAAAAGAATACATAAATACAATACACGCAGGGCCTAGAGGACTCTCTCTGTCTCTGTCTCTGTCTCTTCTCTCTCTCTCTCAGACAGACAGACAGACAGACACAGACACAGACTCTCTCTCTCCTCTCTCTCGTCTCTCTCTCTCTCTCTCTCTAGGTCTCTCTCTCCTCTCTCTCATCTCTCTCTCTCCTCTCTCTCTCTCTCCTCTCTCTCTCTCCTCCTCTCTCTCTCTGTGTCGAGTCCAGTCGAGGAGATTTTTCTCCTGAGTTAACATCAATGCTGACTCCACTCTCCCCCAAAAGTCCATCGGATGAGACTTTAAACCGAGGCCCCGTGTGCGTACGCACGCAGAACATCTTGCGCATACGTTAAATCCTGTTCCGCTTTTCGTAAGAGTAGGCCATCGTGTGCCGTGGAACAGATGACATTTACAAAACTGCATACACACGGGGACTGGATGTAAATAAGCACAAGAATGCTTATCCCATTATCCTCGATATAAAAGAATAAATCAAATTAAATACAAATCAAATCAAATCAAAACCTCTCTCTCTCTCTCCTCTCTCACTCTCTCTCTCTCTCTCTCCTCTCTCACTCCTCTCTCTCTCTCTCTCTCTCCTCTCTCTCTCTCCTCTCTCTTCTCTCTCTCTCTCTCTCTCTCTCTCTCTCTCCCTCCCAAACAAGGCTGGCAGTGTTGGTTGGGGTTGGTGCGCAGATCTCATCACTTCACATCACATCAGACTGTGTCCCTATCCTGGGGCTTTAAGGAGAGGGGTGGGGGTGGGGCAAATATTTGGCCTGCATTGGATTATGTGCAGTGTGTTGATATAGTTTGTGTGTGTGTGTCTCAGTGTGTCAGTGTGTGTGTGTGTGTGTTGTGTGTGTGTGTGTGTGTGTGTGTGTGTGTGTGTGTGTGTGTGTGTGTGTCAGTGTGTGGGGTGTGTGTGTGCGTGTGTGTGTTTGTGTGTGTGTCTGTGTCTGTCTGTCTGTCTGAGTGTGTGTGTGTGGGGGGGGGGTCTGTGTGTGTCGTATGTGACCATGTGTGTGTGTGTCTGTGTGTCTATGTGTGTGTGTGTCTGTGTCTGTGTCTGTGTCTGTGTGTCTGTATGCCCGTGTGTGTGTGTCCGTCTGTCTGTCTGTCCGTGTGTGTCTGTATGTCTGTGTGTCCGTGTGTCCGCGAAAAGGAAAAAAATGGTGGCCCTGCTCTTGTGGCTTTGTTCTTCCCCCCCCCCCCCCCCCCCCCCCTGGGGGAAGAAGCCCAAATTTCACGCAGAGAAATCTGCAGTGACTTAAAGGGCTGTAAAATGTCAAATTTCAAATTTGTACAGTAATAGATAGACATACATGGAAGATCAAACTAGTCACGTGTCATTTGGGATAATAGTGTGATAGTGTGATGGGAATACCTTGCCAAACAATGAAAATTGACCTGTCATTCTCTCTCTCTCTCTCTCTCTCTCCTCTTCTCCATCTCGTCTCATCTCTCTCCTCTCATCCTCTCTCTCTCACTCTCTCCTCTCTCTCTCTCTCTCCTCTCTCTCTCTCTCTATCTATCTATCTCTCCCTCACACACACACACACACCACACACACACACACACACACACACACACACACACACACACACACACACACACACACACACAACACACACACACACATACATCTCCAACACTTTCATCCCAATTGCGGGAGAGAGAGAGAGAGAGAGAGAGAGACAGAGACAGAGAGAGAGAGAGACAAGAATACGTAAATAGACATACCACAGTGTGTGGAGGAGGGGAGAGGGAGAGGGGAAGGGGGAGGGGGGGGGAGGCGTCCAAAAAAAGAAAAAAGAAGACAACGTAAATTGTCACCTCTGTTTTTATGTCCTGTAAAGCCTATAGTGGTCTGGCCAGTTTGAGTACCCAAAAGCGTGGGAAATATTTAAAAGACGAGAATGAGGTGTGAAAAT
>CM060345.1:4181630-4186928 GCA_030674155.1 Stramonita haemastoma | reverse complement strand
AAAACACACAAACCCCCAC
The DNA here is from genome assembly GCA_030674155.1 of Stramonita haemastoma. Lineage (NCBI taxonomy): Eukaryota > Metazoa > Mollusca > Gastropoda > Neogastropoda > Muricidae > Stramonita > Stramonita haemastoma. Next base: position 4,186,909 of record CM060345.1, on the reverse strand, counting down.
ACACACACAAAAAACACACACACACCCCACGGTTTGCGCTTTTCCCACTCAGCCGTATACTGTGGGTAAAAAATTACACATTAAAGTTTTTTTTAAAAAAATCATATAGTGTAAAAAAAAACCCCAAATAAAAAAAAAACACACCACACACACCCCAAACACACACACACACACAAAACACCACAACACACAACACAACACACACACCACACACACACAAACAGTTATACAATTACAATGTAACCAAAAAACATTAAGACTTTAATAAAAATAAAAATAAAATAATAATAATAAAGTAAAAATTAATAAAAAATTTAATAATAATAATAAAAAAAAATTTAAAAAAAAATGAAAAAATACAAACAACAACAACAAAAAATTTCAAAATAATGGGGTGTGTATGTGGTATGCGTGGTGTGTGGTGGGGTTTTATGTGTGTGGCACGTGCGTGTGTTTGTGTGAGTGAGGGAGGGAGAGCAGCAACAAAAGACAACAGAAAAAAAACAACAAAAACGAAGACAGCACGACATAGATACAGCACTCCTGCCCCCAAAACTTTTGGAAAGGATGGGAAATGCTCCCCCAAATGACATATCAGGCCTGCTTCTAGTTAGTAGTATTTTATACAGCACGCAGCAAGCAGCGCAGTAGTAGTAGAAAGCGCGCAGCAGCAGCAGCAGCAGCAGCAGCAGTAGTATATAGTACGCAGCAGCAGCAGCAGCATTTGTAGTAGTATAGTAGAGCGCAGCAGCAGCAGCGCAGCATTTGTATAGTGTATATAGTATGTGTAGTAGTAGTAGAGTAGTAGTAGCAGTAGCGGGTAAGCAGTAGCAGCAGCATGTAGTAGTAGAGTAGTGTATTGTAGTATGTAGTAAGCGTACAGTAGCTAGCAGCAGCAGCGTATAGTAGTATAGTGTAGTAGTATAGTAGTAGTAGTAGTAGGGGGGGTTTTTCCCCCGTCACACACATGGAGACGGGTTTTTACTAAAAAAAGGAAGGAAAAATTACTAATAAACGGATTGGGGGAAAAGTAACGTATTAGTGTACGTTTTCTTTTGTAAGTTTTAAATGTTTTTTTTTTTGTTTTTTTGTTTGTGTGTGTGTGTGTGTTGGTGTGTGTGTGGTGTGTGTGTGTGGTGTGTGTGTGTGTGTGTGTTTCTTACGCGTCTATTGTCTGTCTGTCTGTCTTCTGTCTGTCTGTCTCCCGTCTGTCTGTCTGTCTGTCGCTTCCTCTCTCTTCTCTTCTCTCTCCTCTCTCTCTCCTCTCCTCTCTCTTCTTCTCTCTCTCTTCTCCGTGTGTGTGTGCGTGTGCCTGTGCGTGCGTGTGAGAGCGCGCGTGTGTGTATGTGTGTACGTCTGTCTGTGTAACGGAATCATATGGTAGATAGACAATAATAGCAAAAGACAGACAGAGAGGCAAACAGAGACAGACAGACACAGACACAGACACAGACAGAGAAAAGAAAGAAAGAAAGAAAGAAAGAAAAGAAAGAAAGAAGAAAGAAAGAAAGAAGAAAGAAGAAAGAAGAAAGAAAGAAAGAGTCAGGGGGGGGGGCGAGAGAGAGAGAGAGGGGGAGAGACAGACTCACACACACACACAACACACACACTTACACACACACACACACACACACACACACACACACACACACACACACACACACACACACACACACGCAAACAACACACAAACACAACAACACACACACACACACACACACTCACAACACACAAACACACAACACCCCAACACACACAACACACACCCATCCACCCACAACACACACACACCCACAACACACACACACAACACACACACACACAACACACACAACACACACACACACACACACACACACACACACACACACACACACACACACACACACACACACACACACACACACACACACACAGTGGCCTGAGGTGCCTTAACAAGCAACAAAACCTTGACTGAGAACGGACGGCCATTGTGTGGTGACTGACCAGGCTAATGACCATGATCAGATGACCCTCTATTGTCCATCTTGACACCACTGTCCACTCCTCCCCTCTCCTCCCCTCCTCTCCTCTCCTCTTGACGACCCGGGGTCGATTCCCGGTTGAGAGGATTTTTCCTCTGGAGTTAACATCAGTGCTGACTCTACTCTCCCAAATGTCCTTCGGATGAGACTATAAACCGAGGCCCCGTGTGCGAACACACGCAGAACATCTTGCGCACACGTAAAATCCTGTTCCGCTTTTCATAAGAGTAGGCCATCGTGTGCCGGTGGGAACAGATGACATTTACAAAACTGCATACACACGGGGACTGGATGTAAAAAAGCATATGATTGCTTGTTCCATTATCCTCGATATAAAAGAATAAATCAAATCAAATCAAATCAAATCAAATCTCCCCCCTCCTCCCCTCTCCTCTCCTCTCGTCTCCTCTCCTAGTGTAGTGTAGTGCATTTATTTATTTGTGTATTTATTTATTTATTCTTTTATATCGAGTATAATGGAATAAGCACTCATGTGGGTTTTTTTACATCCAGTCCCCGCGTGTGTGCAGTTTTGTGAATCTTGTCATCTGTTCCCAAACGGCACACAATAGCCTACTCTTACGAAAAGTGGAACAGGATGTCAACGTGTGTTTGACTTGACTTGACTTGACTTGACTCGCAGTGATTCCCAGGTAGGATACGTGAGACAGTTAAAAGTTAAAGTCTGCCCCGAGCCTAAGGCTCATCAGGCCGGTGCTTATCCCGGTTTCTGTGGCGTTGAGCGACTGAGAGTCATAGACTCCCCCCCTGGATAGGACGCCAGTCTATCGCAGGGTTAACCCCAACACAAGGTTGGTACCCCTTTTACACCTGGGTGGGGTGAGAAAATAGCCGTAAAGTGCCTTTTCCAAGGGCACAACGCCATAGCCGAAAGCTGGGATCGAACCCGCAACCTTTAGATTACGTGAGACAGTGACAGTGACATATTTCTCTGGGAGACCCAAGGTCACAAAGCTGGAATAATTCTGATCAGCATCAGCAACGACAACAACAACAACAATAACAGTGGCAGCAGCAGCAGCAGCAGCAACAACAACAAAAGGATAACTTGGAGACAGACAGACGGACAGACAGGTGGACAAACAGGTAGGCAGGCAGGTAAACAGGCAGACAGGCAGGCAGGCAGGCAGGTAAACAGGCAGACAGGCAGGCAGGCAGGCAGGCAGGCAGGCAGGCAGATAAACAGGCAGACAGGCAGGCAAACAGACAGACAGGCAGGCAGGCAGGCAGACAGGCAGGCAAACAGACAGACAGGCAGGCAGGTAAACAGGCAAACAGACAGACAGACAGACAGGCAGGGGGACGGGATAGCCTAGTGGTCAGAGCATTGCGTTCGCAATTTGACGCCCCAGGTTCGATTCCTGGTCGAGGGGATTTTTCTCCTGGAGCTAACATCAGTGCTGACTCCACTCTCCCCAAAAGTCCTTCGGATGAGACTATAAACCGAGGCCCCGTGTGCGAACGCACGCAGAACATCTTTTGCACACACGTAAAATCCTGTTCCGCTTTTCGTAAGAGCAGGCCATCGTGTGTCTGTGGGAATAGATGACATTTACAAAACTGCATACACACGGGAACTGGATGTTAAAAAAAGCACATGATTGCTTATTCCATTATCCTCGATATCAAAGAATAAATAAATAAAATAAAAAGTAAATGGCAGACAGACAGAGAGACAGGCAGACAGGAAATAGACAGACAGGCAGACACACAGGCAGACAGACAGACAAGCAGACAGGCAGACAGACAGACAGGTAGACACATTCCTGTGTAGGTCACAATAACTTTGAGTGATTGAGAAACGGGGATGGGGGGGGAGGGTGTACTATCTAATAACGATGCCTTAGGTAGCGGAAAGCATGTATTAATTGATAATTTGTTCTTGTTGTGATCGATTACAAGAATATGCACACAGAAACGCAGACAGAGGAAACAGACAAACCGAGAAAGAGAGAGAGAGAGAGAGAGAGGAGAGAGGAGAGAGAGAGAGAGAGAGAGGAGAGAGAGAGAGAGAGAGAGAGAGAGGAGAGAGAGAGAGAGAGAGAAAGAGAGAGAGAGAGAGAGAAACAGAGAGAGAAACAGATAGAGAAAGAGAGAGAAGACAGAGCAGAAGACAGAGACGAGACAGACAGACAGACAGAGACAGACAGACAAAGAGAGAGAGAGAGAGATAACAGACAGACAGACAGACAGACAGACAGAAAGTTAGAGATACAGACAGACGAACAGACGAAAAGACAGACAAACAGACAGACAGAAAGACAAACAGACAGGCAGACAGACAGACAGAAAGATGGACAGACTAATGATCAGGTCACGATAACTCGAGATGACTGATGAGGGGAGTTTGTGTCTGAGAACAGTCGCCTGTGGTAACGAAAAAAAACACACACATCGATTTTCACGTTAGTGGTCGAAAGATGAAGAGAGAGAGAGAGAGAGAGAGAGAGGAGAGAGAGAGAGAGAGAGAGAGAGAGAGAGAGAGAAGACGAGAGACGAGAGAGAAGAGAGAAGACAGACAGACAGACGAACAGATATTGAAGATTGAGATTACAGGATACTAAGACTCTGAGACTAGCAGAAAGCATCAACAGAGCCTACGTTACAAAGACAAGATCTAGTAGCCAGACTGGTCGTTCGCACAGACCAAAGTCCACCAAGGACAGAGAGACGAGAGAGACAGAGCAGACAGAAGACAGACGAGAGAGAGAGAGAGAAATGAGAGGCTAGAAGGGTGATGAGAGAAAAGAAGAGAGATCCGACGCTAACTCACAGTAACGACACAAGAGAAAACAGAATGAGGAGATGACATGACGATTGAGATTGAGACATGACAGATGATTATAGATCATTGTTTAGGTTATGAGAATCTGCAATGGCTCGGAAGGGGTGGTATTGTCTCTTAGTCTTTCTCTTGTTCTTTTATTTCAGGATTTTTACATTTATTTATTTCTTTTTCTTTTAGTTCGAAGATCATAAAATAAACACTCGTGTGTTTTTTTTTTTTTTTACATGCAGTCCCCATGCCTATGCGGGTTTTTGTAAATTTTCTCATCCATTCTCACAGGCACACAATGGTCTACTCTTCAGAAAGGTGGAACAGGTCTCATCCTTTCTCACAGGAACACAATGGTCTACTCTTCAGAAAGGTGGAACAGTTTTTCTACGTATCTGATGATGGTAGCTTCCTGTAACAAAAAGAAAATACATAGTGATTTGTTTATGCCGGTGGAC
>CM060345.1:4174130-4176630 GCA_030674155.1 Stramonita haemastoma | reverse complement strand
GTTCAAAACTGCAAACAAAATGACTGCCCACATGTACCGGAAATTGTATGCCAATAAAAACTGGAGCCCTTTTACTGCTGACATTCCAGGGATACTGCTTCAATACCATTCGCCAAAAGCTTATTGAAGACAGCGATATCAAGGCTCATTCAGAAAAAAAAGCCTATTTCCAACATTGAACGTAGAGTGCTTCTAGCAATGAACTGTACATTTATCTTACTCTCACAAGTATTGTAGAACTTGATCTGTCTTCAAAGAACTAGATTGTGGCCAAACCTCCCGTCACCTCTTTTCCTGGACTGCCCATCTCTATTCATTTATTTATTTATTTATCTATTTATTTATACCACTTTATGTGACAGCAGATTTCTGTGCGTGAAATTCGGGCTGCTCTCCCCGGGGAGAGCGCGTTGCCACAAGAGCAGTGCCTACCGATTTTTTTTTTCTTTTTCCTGTCTGCAACTGTATTTGTTCCCCTATCAGAGTGGCTTTTTTTCTACAGAATATTGCCAGGGACAACCCCCTTGTTGCCGTGGGTTCTTTTACGTGAGCTAAATAATGATGTGGTGTAACACACAGGACCTCAGTTTATCGTCTCAACCGAAAGACTAGCGCCCAGACCACCACTCATGGTCTAATGGATGGGGGAAAAGTTTTGGGCCTAAAACGGGATTCAAACCCCTGCACACTCCGACCCGGACTTTTCGCTTTCTAGGCAGGTGCGTTACCACCTAGACCACCGATCCACCTCTTTGATATTGCATGGCTATCGTGACTATAGGGACAGTAAAAGTAAAGGTAAAGGTGTTTCCATAACCTGTGCAGTCATTGGGGGATTGAAGTATCAGAGATCTCAACTTCTCCAGGGGTCAGCTTATTGAGGGTGGCACCCATCTCCCCTCTCCCTCACCACTGCTTTACCTTCCCTGACCCTAAAGAAGGCAGGTACCTATTTACAGCTGGGTGAACTGGGGGACTGTACTGAAGCCAAGGCGTACAAAATAATGGTCCCCCATCCTTAATGCCTGAATCAGGGACGTACACAGCCTGTGTGAGTGCTTCTGTCACTGCACGGTACCTGGTGTTATGCCTTGTCTGCTAGTGGTCAGAATATTGCGCTCGCAATTTGACGACCTGGGTTCGAATCCAGTACGAGGTGATTTTTCCCCTGGAGTTAACATCAGTGCTGACTTCACTCTCCCCAGAAGTTCTTCAGATGAGACTATAAACCGAGGCTCCGTGTTCGAATGCATGCAGAACTTCTTGCCAAAACGTTAAATCCTGTTCCGCTTTTTATAAGACTAGGCTATTGTGTGACGGTGGGAACGGATGACAAGATTTATAAAGCTGCATACACACGGCGAATGGATGTAAAAAAAACCACATAAGTGCTTATTCCGTTATCCTCGATATTTAATACTAATACTACTAATAATAATGCTAATAATGCTAATAATAGTAATAATAATAATGCTAATAATAATAATAATAATAATAATAATAATAATAATAATAATAATAATAATAATGATGATGATGATGATGATGATGATGATGATGATGATGATGATGATGATGATGATGATGATATTAATGATGATGATATTGATAATAATAGTAATGATGATGATGATGATGATGATGATGATGATGATGATGATGATGATGATGATGATGATGATGATCATCATCATCATCATCATCATCATCATCATCATCATCATCATCATCATCATCATCATAATAAGAAGAAGAAGAAGAAGAAGAACAACAACAACAACAATAACAATAACAATAATAATAATAAATAATAGATAAATAAAATACATCAGTTCTAGTAAGTCCCTTTTCACTGGCAGTGGGTGTAAGGATGAAAATGAATAGTACAGACAAAGCTGACCTGGTTCTAGAAATGGAAACCAAACCAGTCTGAACCCCTGTTTCCCTTAATTAATACCATGAACTTTAACTTGAGTAAGGATCATGCGGATTCGATGACCTTAATGAACTAAGCCAGTCTGTGCTGTGACAAATGTAGACAAATCTGCTTAGTGGTTTCAGAGACTACACAGCAGTCTACACAGACATCCAGACAGACAGGTCAAAATTGCCCAACCAAAAAAACCTACAAATTCTCTCTCTAGCTTGAAGATCGATAAGATAAAAGACACCCTGGCCCGTAGTTTCCTCCCCCCCCTCCCATCCCTACCCTCTCCCCCATTATCATCTCTCCATCCTTCCCTTCCCTCACCTCTGTCACCCCCCACTGCACTAAGGAAATCTCCAGCTGTGGTGCACGTGCAAATAAGGCTTTGGCTGGTAACCATGACGACAACACGTCTGTGTCGTTTCGGACAGAGTTCAGGGTGTGTTCAACCAACCGTAACGTTGTCAGGTGATGGGTGTGTTGTGTGGTTACAGAGCTTGGTTTCTGCTCTTTAGTGAAGATAAAGTTATTCTGTTTGGTCTTAGTTGTGCTTTGTGGATTCGTATATATATA
>CM060345.1:4136630-4139130 GCA_030674155.1 Stramonita haemastoma | reverse complement strand
CTTACCCTCCAGCGTAGGAACTTCCCCCACCCACACACACACATACACATGTTGAGAGTGCATGCCCACTTTACCACACACACACACACACACACACACACACACACACACACACACACACACACACACACACACACACACACACACACACACACACACACCACATCACCACACACACACACAACACAACACAACACAACACAACACACACACACACACACACACACACACACACACACACACACACACACACACACACACACACACACACACACACACACACACACACACACACACGCACACACACACACACACACACACACACACACACACACAACACACACACACACACACACACCACACACACACAACACAACACACACACACACACACCACCACCACCACCACACAACAACAACAACAACAACAACAACACAACACACATTTTCCCCCCTGTTGAGTGTCATCATTCCACGCTATCATGAGACACACATAATAATATTTTTAAAAAATTAAATAGATTTTTTTTTTTAAACCTATGTAGGCTTACAACTACGTAGTGGTTTCAATTCGCTGACAGTGCAACTCTGCTTTTGGAAGGTCTTACTTTCACTTTCTCCGTACTCTTGTACCATCTAAGGGTGTCGAGGGAGAAAGAGCTTTCTGTCTGCAGCAAGTTTGAAGGCCTGGGTGGGTGGGATGTTGTGGGTCTTCAGTGTTTCTTTCACACCCGTAATCCTTGGTCCTCTCCTTGCCTTGTACCCGAACATCCTTATGTTGTAGGCTTTACTGGCAAGCTTGAAAGGACAGCTTAGCACTAATTGTGTAAGCACCCCATGATGTGAGGGAATCAGAATGGAACACGGCTCTCTTGCTAGGCCTAAAGCGTATGGGAGAGGGCCGAGGCGGGGGAAGGGGGGGGGATAGCCAAGGGAGGGGGGGGAGAAGTTGGGGGGGGGGGGGTAGCTGAGGGGACGATATAGCCTGGTGGTTACAGCATTAGGCTTTGTGCTTACGATCTGACGGCCTGGGTTCCAGACACCACTGAGACGACCGTTCAAGAGGACTTTATTTTTTGTTGTTGCTATTTTATTTATTCTTTTTATATCAAGGATAATGAAATAAGCACTCTTTTTCTTTTTAACATCCAGTCTCCGTGTGTATGAAGTTTTGTAAATGTTGTCATCTGTTCCCAACGGCACACAAAAAGCGGAACAGGATTTAACGTGTGCGCACGATGTTCTGCGTGCTTTCGCACACGAGGGCCTCGGTTTACAGTCTCATCCGAAAGAATTTGGGGAGAGTGGAGTCAGCACTGATGTTAACTCCAGGAGAAAAATCCCTCTTGAACAGGAATCGAACCCGGATCGTCAAATTGCGAACGCAATGTTCTGACCACTAAGCTATCCCGTACCCCCTGGAATTAGTTACATCAGTGCCGATTCCACTCTCCCCAAAAGTCTTTCGGATGAGACTATAAACCGAGGTCATGTGTGTGAATACATGCAGAACATCTTGCACACACGTTCAATACCTATTTTCGCTTTTCGGAAGAGTGCGCCATTGTGTGCCTGTGAGAACGGATAACAAAATTTACAAAATCGCATGAACACTGGGACTGGATGTAAAGAAAAGAGGCATATTAGTGCTTATTCCATTATCCTCGAAATAAGAGACTGAATAAAGAAGAGAATGGATGGATGGGTGGATGGATGGATAGATGGATGGATGGATGGATGGGTGGATAGCTGGATGGATGGATGGGTGGATAGCTGGATGAATGGATGGATGGATGGATGGATGGATGGATGGATGGATGGATGGATGGATGGATGGTGATGATGATGATGATGATGGTGGTGGTGGTGGTGGTGGTGGTGGTGGTGGTGGTGGTGGTGGTGACTTTAAAAAGTTAATACTCTGATACGTTGATCTATGTACAAAATCCACAACCTTAGTACTTAAACCTTTAAAAAGTTAATACTCTGATCAGCTAGTTTATGTACAAAAATAGTCCTTAAAACTGTATAAAGTTAATACTCTGATACGTTGATCTATGAACAAAATCTATAACCTTAATACTTAAACCTTTAAAACGTTGATACTCTGACAAGTTGATATATGTACAACTACTACAACCTTAGTACTTAAACCTTTAAAACTTAAATCTCACCACTCACTCATATTTTATTTTTGTACGTTATCAACTTGACCTCTTGCTGACAAGGCATCTGACCATCATCAGGTCACAGGTATTTTCCCCCTGGTACATAGTGCATTGTTTTTTGTTTCGGACCACACCTATCTATACCTCCCTGCTGCCCTGTCCTGTCCTGTCCTCCCATCTGTCCACTGTCTGTACCTGACAAACTGGACACAGGTCAGTCCTCTCTATCTGATGGCTGGCCTGATTGATCATTGCCTGGGGGGGGGGAGTAATGAGAGGGGAGGGGTGGGGGGAGGAAGAGGGTGATGGTGTCGGGGGGGAGGGTAGAGGTGG
>CM060345.1:4106630-4119130 GCA_030674155.1 Stramonita haemastoma | reverse complement strand
CTCTCTCTCTCTCTCAGTCTGTGTGCAGAGTAACTGTATTGGTTCATTTCATTCATATCATTCCCCGTGGGACTCCGGGGAATGCTTGCAAAGTGAGCATTACAAGAATAGGGTCCCTGCCCGCCAGCCAGGCATGTCGTAAGAGGCGACTAAGGTGGCACCACTCCCCCAGGTAGGGGGTTGGACACAGGGTTAACAACCCCGTTCTGTAAAAAAAAAGATTGTTACAGAAACAGCAACAAAGAAATTCAACACTACTGGGTGCGACGGGCTTCCAGAGTCATCGAAAGATACTCGTATGAATGGCAGTGGTGACAGCCGAGAGGAAGCCACCGGCAGGAAGATGGAAGTCTTGAGCGCCAAAACCAAAACCAGAATAGGATTCTGGAATGTTAGAACGATGTACGAGACAGGAAAACTGGCGCAAGTTACAGCAGAAATGAAACGCAACAACCTACACATCCTAGGAGTCAGCGAGAGCCGATGGACAGGATCAGGCAGATGCAAAACCAACACAGGAGAGACAGTGCTGTACAGCGGCAGAAGGGACAACCAGCACCGTGAAGGAGTAGCCATCATCATGAAGAAAGGAATAGAGAAGTGCCTGATGGAGTGGAAACCTATCAACAACAGGTTGATGAAGATAAGAATGAAGGGGAGACACATTAACACCACTATCATCCAATGCTATGCACCAACTAACGACAGTGCAGAAGAAGACAAAGACGAATTCTATGCACAACTACAAGCAGAACTGGAAGATATCCCAAGCCATGACATGAAGATTGTAATGGGCGACCTGAACGCAAAAGTTGGAAATAACAACATAGGCCAAGAAAGAGCCATGGGAAAGGAAGGATGTGGCACCATGAATGACAACGGAGAGAGACTGGTGGAACTCTGCATGACAAACAGCCTCATTATTGGAGGGACACTGTTTACACACCCTGAAATCCACAAGCTTACCTGGTGCTCCCCCAGTGGAAGAGACAAGAACCAGATCGACCACCTGATGATCAATGGGACATGGAGAAGATCGCTGCTAGATGTAAGAGTAAAGAGGGGAGCTGATGTTGGCAGTGACCACCACCTTGTCACTGCCATCCTCAAAGTAAAGCTGAGGAAAAATATATCTAGGAAACTGAGACAACAACAGTTTGATGTGGAGAAGCTGCGTGACACCAAAGCAAAGAGTGCTTTCATCCTTCAGCTGAAAAACAAGTTCCAAGCACTGGTGGATGCTGAAAATTACGCACAACCAGACATGACTGGTATTAACATCATGTGGGAACAAGTCAAAACAGCCTACACACAAGCCAGCGAAACATGCTTAGGACAGAGACAGAGGCAGAGGAAAAAGTGGATCACAACAGACACCTGGCAGGCCATTGAGAACAGGAGAGAACTGGAGAAGAAAATTTTGGAAACCAAGTCCGAGAGAATAAGAGAGAGGTTCAAACAACAGTATAGAGAGGCAGACCAAACTGTGAAGAAGATGGCAAGAGCAGACAAACGAGCCTACTTGGATGATATTGCAAGCCAAGCAGAAGAGGCCGCCGCCAAAGGAGAACAAGGACAGGTGTTTAAGATCACCAAAATTGTCAGTGGCAAATACCGGGGAAACACCGAGACGCCGATTGAAGACAAACAGGGCCGACTCCTTACCACAGAAGCAGAACAAGATGCTAGATGGGCAGAACATTTCAACGAAGTTCTCAACAGACCGCCACCAACTGAAGAGGCGGATGTACAAGACCCTGATGCCGACCTCAGTGTTAACACCACTCCACCAGAGAAGAAAGAAATTATAACAGCCATCAGATCTCTCAAGAACGGAAAAGCCCCTGGCCAGGACAACCTAAATGCAGAGCTCTTCAAAGCAGACACAGAGTTTGCAGCCACGGTTCTACAACCACTCTTTACAGCTATATGGGAGGAGAAACAGCTACCAGAAGACTGGACAAAAGGAGTCATCGTGAAGATCCCAAAGAAAGGAGCCCTGAGCAACTGTAACAATTGGAGAGGAATCACTCTGCTATCTATTCCCAGCAAGATCCTAGCAAAAATAATAATTAAACGAATCTCAGAAGCAGTGGACCAACAACTCAGAAAAGAACAGGCAGGTTTTCGACCAGGAAGAGGATGCACAGATCAGATCTTTACCCTGCGCAACATCATCGAACAGTGCACAGAATGGCAGAGACAGCTGTACATCAACTTTGTAGACTTTGAGAAAGCCTTTGACAGCATACATCGAAAAAGTCTATGGTGCATACTCCGAGCATATGGAATACCGCAGGAGGTTGTACAAGTCATTAAGAGCTTCTACAAAAACTTCACATGCAGAGTAGGAAACAGTGAAACCAGCTTCAGTGTAAAGACCGGCGTCAGACAAGGCTGCCCATGTCGGCACTGCTCTTCAACCTGACAATCGACTGGGTGATGAGACAGACAACAGTTGACCAGCCGCGGGGCATCAGATGGACCCCTTTCACAACACTTGAAGACCTAGATTTTGCTGACGATCTGGCACTGCTCTCACACACCCACCATCATATCCAGGAGAAGACATCCCGTCTCAACACTTTTGCCCAGCAAGTAGGCCTGAAAATCAGCCAGAAGAAGACATAGGTGATGATGCTAAACGTTCAAAATCCCTCTCCTGTCACAGTGAACGGAGAAGATCTGCCAACAACTGAAGAGTTCACATACCTTGGGAGTATTGTCAGGCATGATGGCGGAGCAAGCAGTGACATCAAAAACCGCATCAACAAAGCAAGAGCTGCTTACAGAAATCTGAACAATGTGTGGAAGTCATCCCAATACAGCACAAAGACCAAACTAAGACTGTATCAGAGCTGCGTACTTTCCACCCTCCTGTATGGCTCGGAATGCTGGAGGATGACTGAGAATGACATTAACAAACTGTCTACATTCCACACGAAGAATCTCAGGAGAATACTGCGCATCTTCTGGCCTGAGACCATCTCCAACCAAGAACTCCTGGCCCGCTGCGACCAAGAAAATATAGATACCATCATTATGCAAAGACGATGGAGATGGATAGGACACATCAGCCGACGGGAACAAGGGAACATCGCCCGAACAGCCCTCCACTGGACACCAGACGGAAAACGCAGGCGAGGACGACCCAAGAACACCTGGTGTCGGACAATAGAAACAGAGCTGAAGACCCTCCAACACTCCTGGGGAACCATTCAGAAACTGGCCCAAGACAGGCAGGGGTGGAGAACCTTTGTTGCTGCCCTACATGCCAAGAAGGCATAAAAAAGGCTTTGGATGGATGGATTCATATCATTATTATTTTCACTATTGTTGTTATTATTGTTATTGTTATTATTATCATTACATTTTTTAAAATTCATTTTTGTTGTTGTTGTTGTTGCTTTCATGAGTTATAACAATGTTGTACCTAAATATTTTTTGAATAGGGATTTTTTGGTTGTACTTGCTGTTGGCTTGCTGGTTTTCTTTTTTTTTTTTTGTAGCTTCTCTGTTTTTTAAGTGGTTTGTTTTTTGTGTTGTTTTTTGTTTGGTTTTTTTTTTTGGGGGGGGGGGGGGGGATTGTTTATTTTTTTAAATTTTTTTATTCATCTTTTTAATTTTTTTAATTCTTTATTTGTTTGTTACCTTGTTTGATTTTTGTATCTTTTGGTTTTGTTTGCTTAGATTTTTGTTGTTGTTTGTTTGGTTGGTTGGGGGGGGGGGGGGGGGGTTGTTTGTTTGGGGGGGGGTGTTTTTTAGATAGATGGCTTGATGAAAAAAAGCAACTTTATTGCTTACTCAATGTACCATCTGGAAATAAAATTTTGATTTGATCTCTCTCTCTCTCTTGGTCTCTATAGTCCTTGAGACTATAAACCGAGGCCCCGTGTGCAAACGCACGCAAGCAGAACATCTTGTGCACACGTTAAATCCTGTTCCGCTTTTCGTAAGAGTAGGCCATTGCATGCCGGTTGGAACAGATGACAAGATTGACAAAACTCCAGGGGACAGGATGTTTAAAAAAATAATAATAATAATAAAAAAAGCGCATAAGTGCTTATTCCATTATCCTCGATATAAAAAAGAAGAAAAAGAAGAAAAAAGACTCCACTGCTCTAATGGGGTGATTACGAGAGCTGACAACAAACGGTGAAGGACAGTAACTATGTACCCCCTTCAGATCATCATAGGGAACAGATGACAAGATTTACAAAATTGCATACACACCGGGACTGGATGTTTAAAAAAAAAATGCACACGGGTGCTTATTCCATTATTCTTGATATAAAAATATAATAGATGAATAAATGAAATAAATAAATAGATAAATAAATGAAATAAATAAACTAAACACATAAAATAAAGAAATAAAATAAAATAAAGAAATGAAATAAAGAAATGAAACTGAATAAATGAAATAAATAAATGAAATAGAATAAAGAAATGAAATAAAGAAATAAAATAAATGAATAAATGAAATAAATAACAAAAATTTAAAGTTACAACTGTCACCTCCCCAGCCCCCTCACTGTCAGTGACTAATCCTTGGAATGCTGAGGTACGTGGGTCATGGATTATTGTTAAAAAAAAAAAAATTGTTGGCGACTTTGAAAGTAGGCCACTTCTCAGCCAATAAAAGTGTCATCCTCTGTCTCTCTCCCTCCCAGCATCTCTCTCTCTCTCTCTCTCTCTCTCTCTCTCTCTCTCTCTCTCTCTCTCTCTCTGAACCCACACTGAATAACTTTGTCCATCATGTTATATAATTAGAAACATAATTTTTAAGATTGTAATAATAAGTTTGATAAAGATATTAGGATATATATGTCCCAAAATATGTGCCTTACATTGGATCGATTCCTCGTGTTCCATTATGATTTTATTCAGAATTCAAGGCATATATTTCCCTTAGAATGAAGTTTATTGATGAAATGTGCGAGAACCAGTGAATATGTGTGTGTGTGTGTGTGAGCGCGCGCGCACGCGTGTGTATGTGTGTGAGTGTGCATGTGTGTGTGCGTGTGTGT
Organism: Stramonita haemastoma; assembly: GCA_030674155.1. Taxonomy (NCBI): domain Eukaryota; kingdom Metazoa; phylum Mollusca; class Gastropoda; order Neogastropoda; family Muricidae; genus Stramonita; species Stramonita haemastoma. The sequence goes on along the minus strand of CM060345.1, from coordinate 4,114,100 downwards.
GGGGCGTGTGTGCGTGTGTGTGTGTGTGTGTGTGTGTGTGTGTGTGTGTGTGTGTGTCTGTCTGTGTGAGTGTGTGTGTGTCTGTGTGTCCGAGATGTTTTATGTATTTTATCATTGGTAGTATTCCCCCCCCCCCCCCCCTCCAATAAGGATATTAGTTATTTTTTCCCCTTTTATCCGAATGATTATATGACTTGTATTTTCATTATGTTCTCTTGTTTACTCATCTATTGGCACTTTTTTCCCCCTTTAATAATCAAAATCATTTTATTGTGACTTCTGATTTTCGTTTCTGAATAAGTGCGTTTTTATTACCTTATTATATATAGTGTCCTTGTATGTTGTTTGGTACTGCGTATAGTATTATTGTTTATTATCTTTTATATCGTGATGTTATCCCTGAAAATGGCGGGGACTGGATGTAAAAAAGCACATGAGTGCTTATGTATTATCCTCGAATAAAAGACTTTGCCTTGCCTTGCCTTGCCTTGCCCCCCCCCCCCCCCTTCGCACACGGGTCTCGGTTTTAAGTCAGAACTACGATCACACACATTTTGAAGGTTGAGGTTGAAGGGAAGAAACTCTTTGCAAGCAACAAGGTTGCATATTCTTTCCCTTTAGTCCTATCAGCTCTAGAGATATTCGGTGCTAAAATTAATATTTGTACCACGAGCGAAAAAAAAAAGCCACGCTGACATTTTTATTTACGATGAAAGAGAAATAATCTTAAAAAGGAAAAGAAAAGCCTACGTGATTATTGATATTCTGATCGATAGATTAAAACTATTCTATCTTTTTGATTTTTTTTTTTTTTAAGAATTGAGGGAGGCGAGTGCATAACAGATTTACTGTGCGGAAAAAAACTAAGTTAGAAGGTTAGGAGTTTAGGTTTTAAATGCGCTGACAGTAGTGTGTGTGTGTTTCAACACAAGTCTAAAAAATTGCTATGTATTCAAGTGCGTTTGTATTTGTATGTGTGCTTTTTTTTTAACTTGTGTTTTAACTGTAGTGTGGCTGTGTGTGTCCCAGTTATTACAGTCCCACCGCTTATAAGAAACTCGCTTTCAGTGAATCCGCCTAATAACAAAGCAAAAAATGTGATTGGTGTTCTTTATTATGACTTACGAAAGCTCGGATGTAGGAATCTTGCTTATAAGAAGCCCTTCTCATAAGAACGTCAATTTCTGGTCCAACTGAGGATGTTAACTCCCATATACTTGTTTTATTTTTATTCATTTTATTTTATTCTTTTCTATCAAGGATAATGGAATAAGCACTCCTGTGCTTTTTTTCCATAAAGTCCCTGTGTGTATGCAGTTTTGAGAATGTCATCCGTTCCCACCAGCACACGATAGCCTACTGTTATAAATAGTGGAACAGGATTTAACGTGAGCGCAAGATGTTCTGCGTGTGTTCACACACAGGGCCTCGGTTTATAGTCTCATCCAAGGACTTTGGGGGAAGAGTGGAGTCAGAACTGATGTTAACTCGGGGAGAAAAATCTCAACGGGAATCTAGCGCAATGTTCTAGATTTGAACAAGTAGGCCTAAAAAGTACAGCCTCCATTATTTTATCTTGTTGAGCATATGGTGTCGTTATTCAAGTGTCATTTGTTTCCAGTAAGTGCCAATACATTTACTTTCTTGTGTTAGTTTTGACTTTTATCTTCAAGAAAACTAATGAATTATGGAATCCCATAGAGTCTTTTTTTTATAGAATCCCTGCCGTTTGTCATATGCTTTCAGTAACACTTTCAGTAACTTATTTCGAGCTTATTTATACCAGTACCAGTCATGTGTCTGATAAGTTTTTATTCAATCTTTTCAAGGTTTTGGTGATTTTTTAATTGATTTTTATTCCTGTGATAAGCGATAAGATTTCTCTTTTCGCAAAAAGTTCCCGCTTTATTTTAGTCATGGTTTTTTGTTTATAATTACAGAAACAACAGTTGTTGAATCCACAGATTCCTGTGTGTGTATGTTTGTGTGGGTGTATGTTTCTTTTAAGTTGCTTTCGATTTTGAACATTATTCCTTTGTCGCTGAATTTCAACTAAAACATGGAGAAAGCTACAGTTTAAAATCTCATTCCTATGTTGACAAATGCGACCAGAATGAACCAATTTATGAACCACCACCACAGCGGCAGCAACAACAAACTTGATGAGTAATTGTAGATAGGGTGTGTTTTGTGTTTTTACCACTATGAAATGTCCAATTAGCTATTATTTTACTCATTTACACTTTTGCTCGCATATAAGAAAGCACAATCAAATGTGTTCAGGTGCTCGGATATAAGAAAGCCCGCTTAAAACAAAACCGGCATATAAGAAAGCCTAAAATCGGTATAGGCGGGTTCCACCGTATATATACATATACAGGTGTTGTTCAGAATACTCCCAGACATACCGAGCCCCTGGTAGTGGAGGGGGTCTAGATCTACAAGGTAGGAAGGCCTTGCTGATCCATATATGTATTTGTATATTACTGGGTATGGTTTATTGCTCTTGGTATTTGGATCATTATTATTGTTGTTTATATATTTTTAAAAATCTTTATCTTATCCTGATAAAGGGCAGGGGACTGGATGTAAAAAAGCACACAAGCACTTACTTCATCATCCTCGAAATAAAAGAATTTGCCTTGTATATCTGGCAATTATGGCCCAGTCTGGAGCACACACCAGCGCCCTGTAGATCTGCAGCAGCAGTGTTTTTCCATCCTCTCCACAATCAGTATGGGGGATCACCTACAGGTTTTTAAAAAAATTATTTGATATCTTTTTATATCGAGGATAATGGGATAAGCACTCTTGTGCTTTTTTACATCCAGTCCCCATGTGTATGCAGTTTTGTAAATGTCATCTGTTCCCACCGGCACACGATGGCCTACTCTTATGAAAAGCGGAACATGATTTAATTTGTGCACAAGATGTTCTGCGTGTGTTCGCACACGGGGCCTCGGTTTATAGTCTCATCAAAAAGACTTTCGGGGAGAGGTGGAGTCAGCACTGATGTTAACTCCAGGAGAAAAATCTCGACCGGAATCGTCAATTCCCGGGTCGTCAAATTGCCAGCAATTGTTCTGACCACTAGGCCATCCATTCAGGGCTGTAGCCTGTTCCTACATTTTGTTTCAAATTGGCTGTGACATGGGTAATCGACCCCTTTTGTTTTGAGCAGATAGTCATCATTTGTTGTATGTTTTGGGTTCTTGTAGTAGTGTGTCATCATGTCAATGTATGATATGTGACGCTCCGCCACAAAATTAGTCGCTTAGCACATAATCCACTTTTCCGCTTGGAGCCATTAAAGGCAGGTGGGGGTGAAGTTGTCGATTTTGAGTGATTATTAAACTATAGCACTTATTCTACCTTGTAATAAAATATCGAGGCATAATTCCGTTTCCTTTTGTCTTTAAACGTCCTTTGAAAATAGCGAAGTTCTCATTCTGACCACCTATCACTCTGCTCGTCTTGTCAATTTCTCATTTTGACATTTCCTGCAGTCTGTCTTTTCAAGTCATAATAACTTTTGACCGAATTGTCCAATTTTCAATCTATTCTTTTTATTGTATAGCCATTTCCTTGCAAATTAATAACAGGTCAATAACTAAAAATTGACCTCTGGTGCAATGCGACTCTTTATGTGGTGGAGCGTCACATATTATTGATGAGGTTTTGTTTCAGGCTGAATATAGTGAGCTGTTGATACAGTGTTTGTTGCTGTTGGTTCTGTTTAACTCACTCCATACTGGGCCCTTTGTATTTCTGTGTTCCTCTGGGTACTGGCCATATGTAGAGTTGTTGTTTTTTTTTTAATCGCCAAAAATAAATGACATGACACAATGACTTGGAATTTTGAGACACATTTATTTATCAATGGAATAAGCATGGTACTAACTTTCATAACCCTTACTTTTATGGTTCATTTTTTGTAGCTGTAGTGAAAAAACATGGGTTTATTTTACAACTACAAAATTTTGGGTAGTTGCAAATGCATAGAAGGAAAATTTTCAGAATTGTTGAAACAAAATATTTTCCTCATAAATCACATTGAGAAACCCTGTAGAATGTAAAAGACGGCTACTTGAGTGTGAATGCATTGTACAGCTTAGCATATATTAGTAAAATGCAATTGACAAATTCATAATTTTTCATTGTTGTTCGTTTGAACAGGAGGGAGGGATCTGTGCTAAGAAAAATCCTTCAGCACAGCAAAGAGCTAACCAGTGATTCCACTGGTCTAAGGTTGAAGTATGCTGATTAGACTGTACCATGGAGGGCTCTGTCTGTGACGCTGGGTGATTACGTCACTTAGGGAAGTTTTTTAAAGTCGAACGGCTGGCTATAGCCAGTTTGTATAGGCTACAAGGGGATGGAAATGGACAACGGCTATATGGAGTGAGTTAAATGAGTGGAGTGGCTGTGACAGCGTGCGACAGACAGTATAAAGCGAATAACTGATTATGTTCAAACCACACACACGCACACCTCACAAATAATCAGGCAACTACATCATGCACATGCCCTAATTGAATATCCCTCCATAGGGATGGAAACAAAGATGGCTTTCAGCGTGGATTTGGGGGGGGGGGGATTAATGTTGGGGAGAGGGAGAAGGGGGGAGGGAAGGGGAGATGATTGTAATAAAGTGGTAGTTTAAATACTATATGTGACGCTCCACCACGAAATGAGTCGCTTAGCACATTACCCAATTTTGCGCTAGGAGCCATTAAAGACAGGTGGGGGTCAAGTTGTCAATTTTGAGATTTTGATTGATTATGAAACTATATCCATTATTCTTAATTAAATATTAAGGCATAATTTTTATTTGGTTTCCTTTAAAATTTGTTTTGAACATACCCAAGCCCTCATTGTGGCAACCTGTTACAAAAATAAACTTGCCTGTTTCTCATTTTGTCACATCCTGCATCTACCATTTCAATTTGTAATAACTTTGCACTGAATTGTCCGATTTTCAATCTGTTTTTGGTATTGAATAGCCTTTTTATTGCCAATTAATAACTTGTCAATAACTAAAAATTGACCATCGGTGCAAGGAGACTCCTTATGTGGTGGAGCGTCACATATTTCAACAGGAAAACACACAAAGAAGTGGGGGATGTTGAATGTACTTTTTTTTTTGGGGGGGGGGGGGGTGTCGAGCGGGGAGATTTCTTTTTCAAAGACTGGGAAGGGAGGGGGTGGGGGGTGGGGGGGGTGGCGGGTGCTTTTTCACCAACAGTTAAAGGAGGTAACTTGGAGCTGGTGTGGGGTGGAATGAGGGGGGGAGTGGAGGGGGGGAAGTCTGTTATAAACTGGTACTTTATTTCAGTAGTGAAGGGGCTGATGACATAAGCCAAGAAACCTTTTGCGATTGATAAGATAATAATGCCAGTAACACTTTGATTAGCTTTAGTTTCAGTTGGCAGGGTGGGGGGGGGTGTGATAGAGTAATTCTCTGAAAGGCTTTAAATCCAGCACGATGGCCTACTCTTACGAAAAGCGGAACAGAATTTAATGTGCGCAAGATGTTCTGCATGCGTTCGCACACAGGGCCTCGGTTTATAGTGTCATCCGAAAGACTTTCGGGGAGAGTGGAGTCAGCACTGATGTCAACTCCAGGGGAAAAATCCCCTCAAATAGGAATCAAACTTGGGTTGTCAAATTGCGAGCGCAATATTCTGATCACTAGGCTTTCCCGTCCCCCTGTATATATGTGTGTGTGTGTGTGTGTGTGTGTGTGTGTCTGTGTCTGTGTCTGTGTGCGTGTGTGTGCGCATAAATTTGATGTCTGTTAATTCTATTTGTGGATTCAGTTCTGATATCGGAGAAATCTGGAAAGGACTATAATTCGACTAAAACAAAAAACTATTTGTCGATAGTTGCATGCGCATAAATGATTTGAATGCAAGCACTTTGATTTGTTGCTTTACAAGATTCAGTGGTATACATAAAAACTCCGTACATTATATATTATCCCACATGCCAAAACTAAATGCCGTATAAAAAAAATCCCAATTTCAAGCTACAATATCTTCATGTCAATATGTGTGTGGTGTGGAAGGCTTTCCACTGTCTCTCAATATTTCTGGGGTCGTTGTTTTTTCCATCCTCTTCGGTTGCTTTGCGTTCTAGTGTGATGTAGCCTGGTGCTGCTCCCTGTTCCTCCCTGAACACCATCTGCACACAGCATTGTCAGGGCTGCATCAGTCACAACATAACACATTATCAGTGACATAGAAAACACTGTACACAATATAACACACCATCAGTGACATATAAAACACTGTACACAATACAACACATTATCACCGACATATAAAACACTGTACACAATATAACACACCATCAGTGACGTGTATAAAACACTACACAATATAACACATTATCAGTGACATATAAAACATCATACACAATATAAAACATTATCAGTGACATGTAAAACACTGTACACAACACACCATCAGTGACGTATAAAACACTGTACACAATATAACACATTATCAGTGACATGTATAAAACACTGTACACAATATAACACCATCAGTAACATGTATAAAACACTGTACACAGTATAACACCATCAGTGACATACATCAGTCACCACAAAAAGCTGCAGACAGTAACATTAGTGACACTGCCGTCACACTGAACTGCCATCACACTGAACTGCCATCACACTGAACTGCCACAACACTGAACTGCCGTCACACTGAACTGCCACAACACTGAACTGCCACAACACTGAACTGCCACAACACTGAACTGCCACAACACTGAACTGCCACAACACTGAACTGCCACAACACTGAACTGCCAAAACACTGAACTGCCAAAACACTGAACTGCCACAACACTGAACTGCCACAACACTGAACTATAACAATATTGCAGTCACAATGAACCATCACAACACTGCTGTCACACTGAACTATCACAGCACTGAACTTTCACAACACTGAACTATCACAACACTGAACTTTCGCAACACTGAACTATCACAACACTGCTGTCACACTGAACTATCACAGTAGCACCTAGTTGTCCAATCTTATCTTCTTTAAAGCCTCACTGATCATAGAGGCTATACTGGATTTGATCCCTCAATTTTTCAAAAATCTTTTTAAAACTACGCAACTTCATAATTATCAAAACCGGGTTTAAAACCAGCTCTTCTCATGTTCCTGGAATTGCACCTAAGAAAGGTAAAGGTGTCCCATAACCTGTGTGGTTGTAGGGGAGCCAAGCATCAAGAGACCTTAGCTTCTCCAGGGGCCAGCATGTTGAGGGCGGCGCCCATCTCCTCTCCCTCGCTGCTTTACCTTCCCTGACCCTGTGTGTGATTTATTTTATCATTTTATTTATTTACTTTTTTTAATCCAGGATAATGGAGTAAGCATTTGTGTGCTTTTTTTTACTTCCAGTCCCCATTGTGTATGCAGTTTTGTAAATGTCAGCTGTTTCCAT
>CM060345.1:4064130-4084130 GCA_030674155.1 Stramonita haemastoma | reverse complement strand
TGATGACGACGATGGTGGTGGGTGGTGGTGGTGATGATGATGATGATGGTGGTGGTGGTGGTGGTGGTGGTGGTGGTGGTGTGGTGGTGATGGTGGTGGTGGTGGTGGTGATGATGGTGATGATGATGATGACGATGATGGTGGTGGTGGTGGTGGTGGTGGTGGTGATGATGGTGGTGGTGGTTGTTGGTGGTGGTGATGATGGTGGTGGTGGTGGTGGTGGTGGTGGTGGTGGCGGTGGCGGCGGTGGCGGTGATGATGATGATGATGATGATGTGATGATGATGATGATGATGATGACGACGACGGTGGTGGTGGTGGTGGTGGTGGTGGTGGTGGTGGTGGTGGTGGTGGCGGTGATGATGATGATGATGATGATGATGATGATGATGATGGTGATGACGACGATGACGACGATGATGATGGTGGTGATAGTGAAATACGTGACCAGGGGTATGGGGACTACACTTGAGAGTCTGACATAGAATAATATGCAGTGAGAAATTATACCTGAAGCAAACTGATACTGCTCTACGTCTGTACACCCCCCCCCCCCTCTCTCTCTCTCTAACATTTTTAAGACGAGAAAAAAACAAAACACATAGACCTGCGTTGATACTTTATCGTTGATATTATATAGTTATACCATTAAATACACTCAAATAAAAAGAGGACTTTAAAACGCGTCATTCCTGCTATTTGATAATACTATGCCATTAAAATAACACTATGACTACCTGTGATCTATCATACTACGCCATTAAACACTATGACTACCTGTGATCTCTCATACTATGCCATTAAACACTTTGACTACATGTGATCTGTCAATATTTTGCCATTAAACACTATGACTACCTGTGATCTATCAATACTATGCCATTTAATATCATTCATGACGAAAAAGGATCTCAAAACATATTGTTCCTGTCATCAAACCTATAACTGATTATGAAATTAGATACTATGAATAAAAATATGACTTTACTAGTTTAGAGCGCATTATCATGTCATCTACCTTTGACATATCATGCCATTAGATACTATGAATAAAAATATGACTTTAGTAGTTTAGTGAGCACATCATTCCTGTCATCTTCCTTAATTTATCATGCCATTAGATACTATGCTGATAAAGTTTAGAAATGGAAACAGAAGAATGTTGCACTGAACAGTTTGTGAAGCTAAATACTTGTACGGATAACCATCAAACATATACTCTTGAGTTGAGATATTTACAATGTAACTCATGAGCAGCACTCTTTTTGCAGATGTCTGTTTTAAAAAATTAACCTTTTCACTACCGTCCAAACAGGCGACATTTTAAACAGGAAAAAAATCCTGGGAAAATGGACAATTTCTGTGTGAAAAAATAATCCCTACTGTGGGGTTTGGTTTGTTTTAAGAACCACCACCACAAAATTTAATTGTTCATGTTAACTACCATGTGTGGCCAGTATGGCTGGCAAAGCGGTCGAGGTGCAAATAACTGAAGAGTTGTTAAAATGCTGATAGTTTTTTTTGGGGGGAGTTGTTTTTGATTTTTGCTTCCTCGTCTTCAATGCTGATGTTTTAATTTGTTAACAGTAACACAGTTGTGAACCTGAGCTTTATTTTCCAACACAGCGACAGCCCCGATATGGCCCCATGATCAGAGGACTTTTTTTTTTTTTTTTGGAATTTTATTTATCTATTTATTTGATAATGGAATAAGCAATCATATGTGTTTGCAATGTGTGATATACCAGAACTAATTACAATAAGTGGATTACCGTCTTTCTTGTAGGTGTATGCTCAATGTCAAAATGTGCTTTGTTTTGCTCCCACTTTGAACAAGGCATATGTTTTCATTCTACATCAGCATTATCTGGAATGATTCCTGCTTTGTCTAGCAATTCTGTCAAATAGGATTGAATTGTAGTTAAAGAGGAAATGTTCTTTGCTCTTTTTTGGAAAATCAACATCAGATTCAATTTTAATCTCTTCTGCAACAAAACTGCTGAATGGCGAATTTCTAACCATGTATTTTGTGCATGCAAGTCGTCGGTATTCGTCTAAAGGAAGCACATCTACTTCCTTATAATTATGTGCCAAAAGATGATGCGTGGAAGGAAACACCAAGGGAAAGGCGATAAGCCTTACCATCTCAACTTTGCAATATTTTTAGTAGATATTTAGGAGCCCTTCTTGCCTGTAAACTAACATAGAACTAACAAATGATGTTGTTAAATGTCTTAGTGCTATTGGGTCTTGCCCCCACTTTTGCTTATTTACGATTTTGACCAAGTTAAAACTTTTTCTGGCTTTATTAGTTATACTCAAAGAGTAAATTCCTTTTGAGTTTGGAAGTGATGATAACCCCATGGAATTTTACAGATTGCTGATATTTGATTACTTCATTTTCGTATTTAAATTCTGGGAGATCATAAGGATTACTACCAATATTAAAGAGTACAATGTGTGTTTTATCTGGGATAACGTCAACTATTTTCTGAAATATACCGATTTACTTTGTCAAGTTCTGTTTGACATACTTTTCTGATATGATTTACAGCTCTTTTGGGGGTTGCACGTTTCATCGTTACATTCATCCACATACATATGTCATCTGCATAATGAGCAATGACTAATGCTTTTGAAACATGTTTGGGTAGATCATGTAACAATAAATATATCAGATAAAATTGGTGCTACCGCCAAGTCTTGGGGTAGACCCATCTGTAGCTCTAGGTCTGAATTTGAATACGTATTCCCTTCCCATACTTGTATGCTTCTTCCACTCAAGAAACTTTTTATGTATTGGTAAATGTGTCCCGACAGTCCTGTATGTTTTAATTTATATAATAATTTAGCATACCACACCTGATTGTACGCTTTTTTAATGTAAAAAAATGTTGCAAGGATATTTTTTCGCTTTGCAAAACTGATATTTGATTTGGGTGGTAGGTTTGACTAAATGATCAATTGATTATTTTCCTTTTTGAAAGCCTGTTTGGTTAACTGGTGTAATATTGTTTTTACAACAGAAATGAACTTATCTTCTTAAAACAGTTCAGTTTACAGACATGAGATGTCAAAGCAATAGGTCTGTAACTTTTCTTATCATTCCTGGGTTTTCCTTGCTTTAGAATTGATGCGACGATTGATTGTCTCCAAATATCTCCAAATATTCGGCGCGTCACCTCTAAAATAAACATTTTGGGAAAAAAAGGTGTAAAAAGGCAATCCAGTTTTCTGGTAGATATTTTAACATATCACTAGAAATACCATCAAGTCCAACTGACGACTTCTTATTCAGCAGAGAGGATAATGTGTCACGTACTTCATTTAGAGTTAAAGGAACATAAATGTAATGATTATTGTCAGATTGTGGATCCCTGTACACACACACTAATCATCTTGGTAACTGCATTTCCCACTTAACTCTATCTTTTTATATTTTAATCAGTATCCATTTTGCTAAAATATTCCCCCCACCTCTCTTACCAAAAAAAAAAAAATGCTTGCCCATTCCCTATTCTTGCCCTCACATTCACACACAGACAACTAGCCATAACTTCTCTTTTACCCCTTCCAACATACAGCTAGCCATCCCACCCCTTCTGTCCAACATCCTTTTTCCTTAAACCCCCACCCCCCTACTCCTCCACACCTAAAAACGCAAGAAACAAAAAAAAGTTCGTTTCTGTGTCACGTCTTGTATCATGATGCCCATCTGCCTTTTGTGTCCACATTTGGGGTGAGGTGAACAAAATACAGGTTAGTGTGAAAGTTAGTGTTAGCAACCAACATCAGTAACTGGGAAAGGGCTGTCAGTTCAATGGCTTGTCAGCCTGTGTGCAAGCATGCATGCATGTGGACACAATGGCACATAGACACAATGGTACCTGGCTTTTGACACAATGGTTTTGGAAATTTTCTTTAGATCATAAATCACCCGTCTTATTGACAGGTCATGGTTGTTTCTGTCTGACTAGATTTTTTATGGCAATTTTCCAGTTCTGAAATCAGCTCAGTGGTTTCCAGCAGCCTACCTTTCTTTTCAAATAGGCTGTGGGTGTTTTTAAAAGGAACAAGCCCAAAGGTACTATAATTTCTTGCTTATTTCTAGCATTTCCCCATTGTTTAATTACAATCAATTTTCCAGCTCTGAAAATCAGCGATTTCCAGCCTAGTGCGTATTTCAAAAATCGCTTCTGTTTCCAAAAGAACCCAAGTTGAACTGATACACAAAGATAGAACTTATAGCCCAAAGTAAAACCATGTGAGAAAACCCTGCTCTTATGTGGGAGCTTTTTCTCTATTCCCACACACCTACCTAGCCACACCCATCCTGCCTCTTTCTCCCAATTGACAAAAGAACCTAGTACTAGATAAACTAATGAATTAGCCCTAAATAAACCAAATATGCAAAAAAAAGCCCGCTTTTTCATTTACTGGCCTCTAAATTCTATTTCCAATAACCTAGCCACACATAACCTACCCCCACCTCCCTATCATCAGTTTCCCTTTAGTATGTTGTTTGTTTGTCTGTCATGTTCAACAATGACCTCCAAAACAGCAGAGGAGGCAGATGCTGTTTCAGAAACTGGGCAGAGACTTGATTATAGTGGAGACGCCTTGCCCACAGTACATCCCCACTCTCTCGGCCAAGAGGGCATAAGGACAGTCAGCGTTGAAGATGTTCTCCAAAGGCTAACAAGCCCTCAGGGCTGCAGCACATAAGGACTGTGCAAGTCAAGCCTCCAAGTCAGAGAGTCATAGTCGGTCACTAAAGACTAAGCTGTAAAGTGGCATTCCATGAGTGGGAAAGCCACTGACCATACAGCCTCTCCCTTTGTTGTTGCCCCCAGCATCAATGGCTTCATCAAGAACTGTGATAAAGCCCAGATGCTGAAGGCTATTCCCTTTAGTACCTCTTTACAAAACCAATTATGATTTCCTTCCTTTCCCCAAAAACACTGTTTACAGATCAACAGCAACTCGAGTTAAAACAAAATGTTCAAATTTTATTTGATCTTGGAAGTTGGCTTCAGCTTCAAACTTAAATTTACTGTACATATTTCTAGCATACCTAACCAGTGTTTACTGAGATAGTCTTACAATTTTACAGTTTATTTCTAGCACACCTAATCCAGTTACAGATAGTCCTATAAGTTTACACTTAATTTACACTTTATTTCTAGCACACCTAATCCAGTTACAGATAGTCCTATAAGTTTACACTTAATTTACACTTTATTTCTAGCACACCTAATCCAGTTACAGATAGTCCTATAAGTTTACACTTAATTTACAGTTTATTTCTAGCACACACAATCCAATGTTTACAGAGAGCTCTACAAGTTTACTCTGTAACCCTGGCACACCTAATGCAGTTTTTATTTACAGATACTGAGATAGTCCTTCAAATTTACAATGCACCTCTGGCAAACTTAATCCAATGTAAACTAAAGAGTCCTACAGGTTTACAGTGTCCCTCTGGCACACCTAACCCAGTGCATAAAGCGTCCTATGAGTTTACAGTATAATTATCTCCATAACACCTCATCTAGGAAATCACAAGTCCTATGAGTTTACAGTATAACTACCTCCATAACACCTCATCTAGGACATTAAGAGTCCTATGAGTTTACAGTATAATTATCTCCATAACACCTCATCTAGGACATTAAGAGTCCTGCAAGTATACAGCGTATCTCTGACAAGTGTAATCCATTGCATAAAAGGAGTCCTGAAATCTATGATAAGGGGAACAATTTTAAACATGATGTCTAAAGCACAGCAAAAACTTACCCACAAATACACACATTAGTGTGTTCCCAGCAGGAGACAGACAGACAAGAGACACAGAGAGACACACAGAGAGAGACAGACAGACAGACGAGACACAGAGAGGGGGGGACAGAGACAGACAGACAGACAGACAGACAGACAGTCACACACACACACACACACACACACACACACACACACACACACACACACACACCACACACAGGTACAGAGAGGGGGGGGGGGGAGAGAAAGAGGTGAAGACAGAGAGAGAAAGAGAGATACAGAGGCAGAGAGAGTGAGAGAGGTAAAAGAAAGGGGGGGGGGGGAGAGAGAGAAAGAGGGAGAGACAGAGAGGGAGAGGGGGAGGGAGGGAGAGGGAGAGAGATTGAGAGAGAGAGAGAGAGAGAGAGAGAGAGAGAGGAGAGAGAGAGAGAGAGAGAGAGAGAGAGAGAGTCAGACAGACAGACAGACAGACAGACAGACAGACAGACAGACAGACAGACACAGATATGGGTCATTCTCAGAAACATGCGAGGCATGATAGTGACCTACTATACACATCTGCCATTTGGCTGAATTAAGTTTAAAATTGTGGTGAATGCTGTTTACTGGTTGTGTTTGATTTTTTAAAATATAATTTAAATGTTGTAATGAGTATTTGTGTATTTAAGGGGCATTTTTGTTTTAATTTGTGTCTTAAATGCTACAATTCAGGATTTGTGCTTTTGAAGGGTGTTGTTTCCATGTCACAACCAAACGGTTTCAATGTCACAACCATAACATATTACTTCTATGACCATGAGGCATTAATATTAAACAGCTTCCATTCTTATGTAAAGAAAACTGTTTAGTTTAATGAATATGATTCTGTGGCTAAAGATCAGGCTAATCTGTGATGCTTGCTTGCTTATTTGTACAAAAACCAAACTTAAAATCTGGGTGTACAAAACTGTCTTAGAGTGTCATTAAAAAATAGCAAAAGAATATGCTTTGTCAGTGATTGTCATACTTCTAATTGATGGGTTTGTTTTATAAATAAGAACAAAGCATTTTTCAGTATTTATTGTTCGATATTTTGTGTGAAATGTTTTTATGCTACTTTTGGTTTCCCTGTCACAACCGTAACACAGCTAAAAAGAGAACTTTTATTCCTCAAATACAAAAAAAAAAAAGATTCACAATTTTTTCAACACATTACAGTTTACAATAGAGTTCTCTGATATATGACAATAGGGCATAAAGTTCCAGGGTCATTTATTTTTCAAGGTCTATGTCACAAAACCCTCACATGCTTCTGAGAATAACCCATACAGAGAGAGAGATACAGAGAGGAAAATAAAGAGGGAGAGAGGGAGACAGATACAGAGAGAAATACAGAGAGGAAGGGGGGGAGGCAGAGAGAGAGAGAGAGAGAGGAGAGAGAGAGAGAGAGGAGAGAGAGAGAGAGAGAGAGAGAGAGAGAGAGAGAGAGAGAGAGAATACAGAGAGGGAGAAAGGGACATATAGAGAGAGACAGACAGACTGACAGACTCACAAAGAGTGAGAGAGAGTAATACAGAGGGAGAGAGCGAGAAAGAAAAAGAGAAAAAAGAGACAGACAGACAGAGAGAAATACAACTTTAGACAGAGACAGACAGACAGACAGACAGACAGAGACAGACACAGAGAGAAAGATACAGAGACAACAGACAGAGAGTGAGAGAGAGTGAATGAGAGAGATGCAAAGAGGGAGATACAGAGAGAGAGAGATACATAGAGGGAGGGAGGGGGGGAGAGAGAGAGAGAGAGAGAGAGGAGAGAGAGAGACACACACACACACACACACACACACACACACACACACACACACACACACACACACACACACCCAACTGACAAAGAGACAGACAGACAGACAGAGTGAGAGAGAGAGATACATTTATTTATTTATTTATTCTTTTATATCGAGGATAACAGAATAAGCAATCATGTGCTTTTTTTCATCCGGTCCCCGTGTGTATGCAGTTTTGTAAATATTGTCATCTGTTCCCACCGGCACACGATGGCCTACTCTTACGAAAAGCGGAACAGGATTTAACGTGTGCGCAAGATGTTCTGCGTGCGTTCGCACACGGGGCCTCGGTTTAAAGTCTCATCCGAAGGACTTTTGGGGAGAGACAGAGACAGACAGACAGACAGACAGAGCAAGAGAGAGAGAGAGATACAGTGACAGACACAGACAGACAGAGACAGACACAGACAGACAGAGACAGACACAGAGAGAAAGATACAGAGACAACAGACAGAGAATGAGTGAGAGAGAGCGAGTGAGAGGGAGTGAGAGAGATGCAGAGAGAGAGATACAGAGGGAGAGAGATACATAGAGGGAGGGAGGGGGGGAGAGAGAGAGAGGGAGAGGCAGAGGGACAAAGAGAGAGGGAGAGGGAGAGGGACAAAGAGAGAGAAATACAGAGAGAGACAGAGAGAGAGACAGAGAGAGAGGGAGGGAGAGGGATACAGAAAGAGAGATACAGAGAGAGTGGGAGAGATAGGGAGAGTGATAGAGACACAGTGAGATACAAAGAGGGAGAGGGAGAGAGAGAGAGAGAGAGAGAGAGAGGAGAGAGAGAGAGAGAGAGAGAGAGAGAGAGAGATGCAGAGAATGAGAGAGAGAGTGGGAGAGATAGGGAGAGTGATAGAGACACAGTGAGATACAAAGAGGGAGGGAGGGAGGGAGGGGGAGAGAGAGAGAGAGAGAGAGAGAGAGAGAGAGAGAGAGAGAGAGAGAGAGAGAGAGAGAGAGATACAGAGAATGAGAGAGAGAGTGGGAGAGATAGGGAGAGTGATAGAGAGAGTGATAGAGAGATACAGTGACAGTGATACAGAGAGATACAAAGAGGGAGGGAGGAAGGGAGGGGAGAGAGAGAGAGAGAGAGAGAGAGAGAGAGAGAGAGAGAGAGAGAGAGAGAGAGTGGGAGAGATAGGGAGAGTGATACAGAGATACAGAGAGTGATACAGAGAGGAGGGATGGGGAAAGAGAGAACTCACAGAGAGAGAGACAGAGAGGGAAAGGGAGAGAGATAGAGAAATAGACAAGACAGACGTGCACATGCACACACACACACACACACACAACCAGACCCTCAGGCCTGTACTCACCTCACTTGAACACCACCACCATCCTCCATCGCTGAAGTCTGCAACTGAGCTGCCCACTCTGCCCTCTGTCTGTCCATCCTGCAAAACAAAACAAAATCTTCAGTTACTAAATTCTGCACACTTTATTCATGCACTGAGTAAGTTCGTTACAAAGAGGATGGTGTGGTGCATGGTGTGTTGACAGGGTTATTACATTTTTATCATAATGAAGGATTGAGAAGTATGTCTGATCAAAATTGAGATCAAAAGTAAGATGTTGGATCAAAATTGATCCATTTGAGAATCATCCAAGTGAGAACAGCCTTGTCGGTATCATAACAGCACACACGCACGCATACACATACACACACACACACACACACACTCACACTCACACTCACACACACACACACACACAGGGGGGGGGGGGGGGGGGACGGAGGTACACACACACACACAACCAAACCCTCAGGCCTATACTCACCTCACCTCAACACAGCCACCATCCTCCAACGCTGAAGTCTGCAACAGAGCTGCCCACTCTGCCCTCTGCCTTTCAGTTTAGCTGGTCACTCTGCCCTCTGTCTGTCCATCCTGCAAAACAAAACAATCTTCAGTTACTAAATTCTGTCTGTCCATCCTGCTAAACAAAACCATCTTGAGTTACCAAATTCTGCACACTTTATACATGCACTGTGAAAGTTCGTAACAAAGAGGACGGTGCAGTGACATGGTGTGTTGACAGGGTTATTACAATTTTTATCCTAATGAAGGACTGACAAGTATGTCTGATCCGGATTTCTACTGCTAAACCCCTTTGCTTCCTTTGTAATTGCCCTTCAGGGATGATTAAAAGTGTTTTTCACGTGACTTTTCCTCCAGAACTTGGAGACGAATTTTGAAATATTGGATGATTATTAGGGTTGGTTGTATGTATACATGGGGAGGGGGGGCGGGGGGGGGGGGGGTAGTCTAAAGGTCAGAGCTCTGAGCTCACAATCTGACGGCAGGGGTCTGAGCCCCAACTCAGACGCCTAGTCGAGGGGATTCTACACCTGTAGTTAACTACAGACTCCACTCCACACAACCAAACCCTCAGGCCTGTACTCACCTCAACACGGCCACCATCCTCCAATGCTGAAGTCTGCAATGGAGCTGCCCACTCTGCCATCTGCCTTTGAGTTTAGCCGGTCACTCTGCCCTCTGTCTGTTCATCTGTGCCTGAGCCGACCACTCTGCCTGTCTGTCTGTCCATCCTGCACAACAAAACGATCATGAGTTACTAAATTCTGTCTGTCCATCCTGCAAAACAAAACGATCATGAGTTACTAAATCCAGACACTTAAAACAATCGCTGTAAAAGATCGTAACAAAGAGTGGTTGGTGTGGTGGATGATGTGTTGACAGGGTTATTACAATTCTTTTTTTTTTTCTTTCTTTTAACTAAAGCCAGTACATAAATCCTAGTCTTTACCAAATGATCACACTTCATAGCAGAGAAAGATACTGTCTTTAGGCTATTAGTGAATACCTGATGTAACGCTAAGTTTTATTTATTTTATTTTATTCATTTATTCATTCATTCTTTTATTTTTTTCAATAATGGATAAGCACTTATGTATTGAGTATTTAGGATTGGACAAGGAAAGAGTCTAGTAGGAAAAAAAAAGACTATAATTCTTTTTTTGATTAAGAATGAAAGACCAAACCTCTCTTCACATTAAGGTAAAAGGCAGAAAACGGCCACTAAAACAAAAGCATTACTAGACAGAAACAAACACGGACATGGGACACAGACACAGACAGACAACACAGACAGACTGGCTTGAAAAAGCCTTAGGTCAGACAGTTAAGACCAAAATGGATGTCCCCCACCCACCCCCACCCCCCCAAAAAAGAAAGGGCAAGTTATGATACTCATGATGAAAAAATGGGCATGTCATGATAGTCACGATGAAAAAATGGGCAAGTCCCGAGATAATCATAATTTTAAAAGATGGGCAAGTCATGATAGTCACGATGAAAAAATGGGCAAGTCATGAGATAACCATGATGAAAAAAGGGCAAGTCGTGATAATCATGATGAAAAAATGGGCAAGTCATGATAATCATGATCCAAAAATGGGCAAGTCATGATAATCATGATTTTTTTTTAATGGGCAAGTCATGATAATCATGATGAAAACTGGGCAAGTCATGATAATCATGAATTAAAAAAAAAAAAATTAAAAAAAAGGGCAAGTCATGAGATAATCATGATGAAAAAAATAATGGTTAAGTCATGATAGTCATTATGACAAAAATGGGAAAGTCCTGCATACGAAGACTTGTCACGATGACCGCATCCCAGGTCACTGCACACTAGGCTGCAGCCCAGAGGCCCTGAAAACAACACAGCTGTTATCAGCAATACTGACCCCTGAAAACAACACAGCTGTTATCAGCAATACTGACCCCTGAAAACAACACAGCCGCTATCAGCAATACTGACCCCTGAAAACAACACAGCCGCTATCAGCAATACTGACCCAGAGGCACTGAAAACAACACAGCCGTCATCAGCAATACTGACCCCTGAAAACAACACAGCCGTTATCAGCAATACTGACCCCTGAAAACAACACAGCCGTTATCAGCAATACTGACCCCTGAAAACAACACAGCCATTATCAGCAATACTGACCCCTGAAAACAACACAGCCGTTATCAGCAATACTGACCCCTGAAAACAACACAGCCGTTATCAGCAATACTGACCCCTGAAAACAACACAGCCGTTATCAGCAATACTGACCCCTGAAAACAACACAGCCGTTATCAGCAATACTGACCCCTGAAAACAACACAGCCGTTATCAGCAATACTGACCCCTGAAAACAACACAGCCGTTATCAGCAATACTGACCCCTGAAAACAACACAGCCGTTATCAGCAATACTGACCCCTGAAAACAACACAGCCGTTATCAGCAATACTGACCCCTGAAAACAACACAGCCGCTATCAGCAATACTGACCCAGAGGCCCTGAAAACAACACAGCTGTTATCAGCAATACTGACCCATGAAAACAACACAGCTGTTATCAGCAATACTGACCCCTGAAAACAACACAGCCATTATCAGCAATACTGACCCCTGAAAACAACACAGCCGTTATCAGCAATACTGACCCCTGAAAACAACACAGCCGTTATCAGCAATACTGACCCCTGAAAACAACACAGCCATTATCAGCAATACTGACCCCTGAAAACAACACAGCCGTCATCAGCAATACTGACCCCTGAAAACAACACAGCCGTTATCAGCAATACTGACCCCTGAAAACAACACAGCCGTTATCAGCAATACTGACCCCTGAAAACAACACAGCCGTTATCAGCAATAGTCAACACTCCAATAGCTTCAGTACCTTCTCTTTTCTTTTTCATTTTATTTCCAGGATAAAAGAATAAGCAATCCTGTTATGTTCTTTTTTTTTCTTTTTTTTTACATCCAGTCATCTTGTGTATGCAGCTGGAGTGGGAACCAGTGCGGTGACAGGTCGGCTTCAGTGGTGGTACATGGTCATAATTTGATCGTTATACTGGCAGTAAAATGTGTTTTTACAGTCAAAAACAAACAAAATTTATACAGAACTGTGTTGCATGCAGAGAAATAGATAAAAATATTTGCAGATACCCAAAATGAAAGCTCTCTCTCTCTCTCTCTTTTAACAAATGATTTTAACAGCTACAAAATCTACTCTTTAAAGTAAATCTCTCTCTCTCTCTCTCTCTCTCCCCCCCCTGCCCCCTCCTACATGACTGATTTACTCAACTACTCAATAGCTTGTTAACTGCTATAAAGAGTCTGGTACATGAAACAATGAACTGTGGTTAAGCATGGTACTGAAGGTCGGAGAGAGATCAATTTACCAGAAATTCTCTAGTATTCATACCTTCTCCTTTATTCATAAATAGCATTCTTGACAGTTTCGATTAATTTCTATGTTGAGAGTTAAAAATGTTTTTGACTTTGTGTCCAAAATTAAGTGCAATTTACGAGTAAACAGGTGTTTTAAAACAGTACTTACAACAGTCATCAGTGTATGTAGTGCCGGCTTTCCATGCATCCATGCCTCTGACAGGCCAGCTGCCAGCATGGTCGCGCTGAAACAGAGCGGATGGTTATCTCAGCGTAGCTTATACAGTCTCTGGAGTGAGTGAGTCAGTGAGTCAGTGAGTGAGAGTGAGTGAGTGTGTGTGAGTGTGTGTGTGTGTATGCGTGCATGCGTGCGTGTTATAACAGTTTCTCACAGGATAAAAAAGCTATGTTGAAATGGATGGATGGATGGATGAACATGAAACGACAAGTTTTTCATATGAAAAAAAAAAAATTAAAAGTTACATCCAGCTAACTTTTTTTGTTGCTAAAAAAAGCTAACCATGAAAGCCTAAAACCACCCTGATGATAAAAAGACAATGAACAAGATTCTACATTTATAACTATGTAACCAAAAATGAATTTTAAAAAGTTTGAAAAAAAAGCAAAAAGATTCTACATTACCCGCTTGTGCACAACAGTCCTGCAGCATCACTGGTATAGGACATACGTGGGTCATCACTCAGGGCTCCAACGGAGGAGGAGCTGGCTGACCCATGTCCAGGACTGGACACGAGCAGATGAGCCAGACCTGCTGGCGGCTGCTGCCCAGCAAAAAACAGAGCAGTGACCAGTCGGCGTCAGTGGTGGTACATAGTCATAATTAAATCGTTATACTGGCAGTAAAATGTGTTTTTACAGTCAAAAACTAACAAAATTTATACAGAACTGTGTTGCATGCAGAGGAATTGTTAAAAAATATTTGCAGATACCGAAAATGAAAACTCTCTCTTCTTCTCTCTCTCTTTTTTTAACAAATGATTTTAACAGCTATAAAATCTACTCTTTAAAGTAAAGAACTCTCTCTCTCTCTTGGATAGCCTAGTGGTCAGAACATTGCGCTGGCAATCTGACGACTCGGGTTCGATTCCGGTCCAGATTTTTCTCCTGGAGTTAACATCAGTGCTGACTCCACTCTCCCCAAAAAGTCCAGATGAGACTTTAAACCGTGTGCAAACGCAGGCAGAACATCTTGCCCACACATTAATCCTGTTCCGCTTTTCGGAAGAGTAGGCCATCGTGTGCCTGTGGGAACAGATGACATTTACAAAACTGCATACACATGGGGACTGGATGTAAAAAAAAGCACAAGAGTGCTTATTCCATTATCCAGGATATAAAAGAATAAATCAAATCAAACCAAATCAAATCTCTCTCTTCTACACAACTGATATATACTCAACTACTCAATAGCTTGTTATTCACTGTTGTAAAGAGTCTGGTACATCAAACAATGAATTGTGGTTAAGCACGGTACTGAAGGTCGGAGAGAGATCTATCAATTTACCAGATAGTTAGCCTACAACAGTCATCAGTGTAGGCCTATGTAGTGCGGCTTTCCACACTCCATGCCTCCGACAGGTCAGCTGCCAGCATGGTCGCGCTGAAACAGTGGGGACGGCTATTTTAGCGTAGCTTATGTTAGTAGGCTAGTCTAGCAGCTAGCGAAGATATTTCCATCGGTGAACACGTCTTCTCCAGGAGATGCTTCATTGCATTTGTTCCCTTTACTATTTTTAATCACCATAGGGCCTACTTTGCAGTCGTTAGAGCCAGATAAGCTTACTGGAGTTACTGTGTGGCATGCACCATAGGCTAAATAGTGTTTATTCAAAACAAGTCTGCAGAATTATAGGCTTAAACCCCTTTGCGACAACTTGCACGTCACTTGAAATCATTCCATGCCTTTACCTCTACACTGTACAGTGGCACAGAGCTGCCCTTTTGCTGGAAGCATAATTTCTTCAATTCGAGTTGAGCAGTTTTCTTGTCAGAAGTTTTGGAAGACAGCATGTCCGACATTGTGGAAGCTATCTGTATCACAGTCGTTTCTTCCCGCGGTTGTCGAAGTGAACCTCGGGAGTCTTCGTGTGTGTATCGCCTTTGACCTCCGAAAGAAATGATTTCTGATTGGTTGAAAGTGGAATTACGGTGACCGCGTTCTCAATCTTATTTGCATTCGTAAAATGTCTGCGAGTGAGGTCAGAATGTAGGTCAAGCTTCCAACAGTGGAAGACAGTGCCCTCTTTCTCATCTCTGATGTTCTGAATGCTTGCCTTAATTGTTACGAAGACAAAACAGCAGAACCAAAAATATTAAAACAGTGGAAATCTGCCGATAAGTGGGAAAATGCCATGCTCGTTCAGGGATGTTGTTCCGGATAGCCTGGTGGTTAGAGTGATGCACTATTCTGCTGTCCCAGGCTGGAATCTCATTCCACATGATTTTTCCTCTGGAGTTATATTAGGCCTAACATCAATGCCGATTCCACTCCCCCAAAAGTCCTTTGGATGAGACCACACACTGACGTCCCCTGTGCAACCGCACGTAAAACATCTTGAGCACACGTTAAAACCCACCCTGCTTTTCAAGAATAGGCCATTGTAAGCTGGTGGGAATCGAACAATGGATGAGTAGTTTTTTTTTGTTTTTTTTTTATTTATTTATTCTTTTTATATCGAGGATAACAGAATAAGCACTCATGTGCTTTTTTTCATCCGATCCCCGTGTGTATGCAGTTTTGTAAATATTGTCATCTGTTCCCACCGGCACACGATGGCCTACTCTTACAAAAAGCGGAACAGGATTTAACGTGTGCGCAAGATGTTCTGCGTGCGTTCGCACACGGGGCCTCGGTTTAAAGTCTCATCCGAAGGACTTTTGGGGAGAGTGGAGTCAGCACTGACGTTAACTCCAGGAGAAAAATCTCGACCGGACTCGAACCCGGGTCGTCAAATTGCCAGTGCAATGTTCTGACCACTAGGCTATCCGTCCCTGATGGGTGCCTACTACTACTAGTAGTAGTAGCCAGTAGTAGTAGGCACCCATCAGTCTCGGATGACATTGCAGATCTCTCTAGTCTTTATCAATTATAGTCCAAAGCCTGTGTAAGTAGGTATGGAGGGTAAGCTGTTACCCATGCAGCAGACCCACCCCCACCCCCTCTCCATGCCACTGGAATGGTCCATTGGAAAGGCAATCACCCATACGAATGGTTCCAGTACCGTCGCAGGAGCCGCCAGAACATTGCCATATACAGACCAATGGATGACAAAATATACAAAACTGCATACACACGAGTGCTGATTCCATTATCCTCGAAATAAAAGATTTTTCTTAATATTATTATTTGACACTAATGCTCGGGTCAGAGGTTTTTAGTTGGTCGGTGTTTTATGGTGTTGTTGTTGTTGTTTTTTTTTTGGGGGGGGTTCTTTGTTTTAGTTTTGTTTTGGTGTGGTCCCTAATCAGGGCATGTGCCCGATGAGAAAAAGTATGTAAATGTTTATTTGTCATCCTTGAAAAATTCACACCAATGAAGAACTCCACCGAAGAACAGAAACTGAACCCATCTCCATGCAAGTCAAACGGAGGCGTTGGCGATGGATAGGACATGTGCTCCACCAGCAGACTACAGCCATATCCAGAATCGCCCTACGATGGACTCCAGACGGTCAAAGAAAGAGAGGCCGCCCCAAGGAAACTTGGAGGAGAACAGTAGAGAGGGAGATGAAGGAAAAGGGTTGGACATGGGGCCGTCTGGAGCGTGTTTCAGCCGACCGACATCAGTGGCGGGCTCTAGTTGAGGCCTTATGTGCTACCTGAGCACAAAGAGGACTAGATAGATAGATAGATTGAAAAATTAAGATTATGAATTTTATGCATTTATTTTTTCAAAATATAGGCCTACAACTGAACTTATTGCAATTTCCATAGGCTACACTTTAAGTCACAGTAGATTTCTATCGCAGAAATGTGAGCTGCTCTCCCCAGGGAGAGTGCGTCACTACAAGGTCAGAGCCACTCATTAGTTTTGTCTTGTTTGTATGTGTGTTTGTTTCCCTATCAGAGAGGCATTTTTCTACCCTTTTTTTTCAGGAACAACTCTCCTGTTGCCGTGGGTTCTTTCACGTGCGCTGAATGTATGTTACACATAGAACCTTACTTTATCGTCTCATCCGAAAGACTAGCATCCAGGCCACCACTCACGGTCTAGTGGATGGGGGGGGGGGGGGGGGGGGAGTCTCGGGTACAAACAGGTATCGAACCTGAACCCAGATTAAACCCGGACTTTTCGCTTTGTAGGCAGGTGCGTTACCTCTAAACCACCGATCCCCAACTTACGGCTCTAAACTACAGTCTTGATTTTCTGTTTTCGATCTTTCGTATCATACTATTTGCAGTAAAGCTTGTATGTGATTTATAATAAAGAGAGATGTTACATGGGCTGTACCTAGAAGACTGAATGGGTAATATACCTGGTTTGATAACATCAGTTTAAAATTTTATTTTTTTTATCATCTCTAATA
Source organism: Stramonita haemastoma (assembly GCA_030674155.1). Taxonomy (NCBI): domain Eukaryota; kingdom Metazoa; phylum Mollusca; class Gastropoda; order Neogastropoda; family Muricidae; genus Stramonita; species Stramonita haemastoma. The sequence goes on along the minus strand of CM060345.1, from coordinate 4,066,781 downwards.
CTGGGTTTGCTTCTGGATGGAGCTCTTGGAGCGCAGCTCACTCAGTCACTCACTCAGTCCCATGTCCCAAAGGACGTAGGGGGGACATGAGAGAAGACGCAACAGAGATCTTTTTCCATGCTTCACGATCCTGTGTGGCTAGTAGGAGGCGTTGCAGGGGTTGGGCAGTCCAGTCTTTGATGTTGTCAACCCATGATTTCTTTTGGCGGCCTCTTCTTCTCTTGCCCTCGACTGTTCCTTGCAAGATGGTTTTTGCTAGGGTGTTGTGTCTTGTGGTGTGACCAAACCACATCAGCTTTCTCCTCTTTATGGTGGAGAGCAAAGGCTCTTGGGGGCCCACACGCTTTTTGATTTCTTCTTTCACATAGTTATTGGTCTTGTGTTCTTTGTATGATATTTTGAGGAGTCTTCTGTGGCACTTGTTCTCGAATGCTTGGATTCTTCTCTCTAACTCTGCTGTCAGAGTCCATGATTCACAGCCATATAGGAGGATAGATATCACGAGGGATTTGTAGAGGTGGTATTTGGTGCAGAAGCTGATGTTGTTGCTTCTGATGATCCTCTGGAGTCTGACTAGAGCAGATGTTGCTGTTGCAATGCGAGCTTTCACCTCATTGTTTGATGTGCCATCTTTTGTTAGGATGGAGCCTAAGTATTTGAATTGGCTCACCTCTTCCAATATTTCTCCATTCATCTTTATTTCCGTGCTGTCATTACTCGCGCTGTTGACCATGATCTTCGATTTCTCTGTACTGACCTCCATGCCGTATGCGCTCGCTTGATCTGTTAGACTGTCTGTGAGGATTTGCAGTTCTTGTTTGCTGCTGCCCATGAGGTCAATGTCATCTGCAAATCTGAGGTTGCAAAGGGGTCTTCCACCAATGGAGATGGAAGTGTGGTGGTTTTGCAGTGTCTCTGTCATGATGTTTTCGAGGAAGAGGTTGAAGAGTACAGGTGAGAGAAGGCAGCCCTGGCGGACTCCAACCGTGGTCTTGAAGAACTCGCCCACGTGGTTGTTCATGAAAACTGCACTTCTTGCATTCTCGTATAGAGCCTTGATGACTTCGATTAGGCAGTTGTCAATGTTGAAGTGCCTGAGTACTTGCCAGAGGCCGTCATGCCATACCCTGTCAAAGGCCTTTTTGAAGTCTATAAAATTGTGGTACAAGTCTTTTTGGTGTTGGAGATGCTTCTCTATCAGAATTCTCAGGTTGAAAATTTGTTCCATTGTGCTGCGTTTTGGTCTAAAGCCCGCTTGTTCTTCTGCCAGGAGTTTTTCTGCTTGGTTTTTCAGTCTGTTGAGGACTACCTGCAGCATGATCTTGCTAGGATGGCTTATGAGACTGATGGTTCTGTAGTTCTGACATTGCTTGAGGTTTCCTTTCTTTGGCAGGGGTATTACAAGAGACTGTGTCCATTCTTTTGGCCATTCTTTGGTGTCGTGGATCTTCTGACAAAGATCTGTGAATCGCCTTGCTGTTTCATTCCCTCCATTTTTTATGAGTTCAGCTGGGATGTTATCGATTCCAGGGGACTTCCCCTTCTTCAATTGTTTAATAGCTGTGTCTACTTCACACCTTAGTATTGGTGGGTCTTTATCTTGGTGTTCAGGGGATTTGTTGGAAACTATGTTGGTATCTGGGCGCAGTGGGTAGTTATACAATCCCTCACAGTATTCTGTCCAGCGTTGGAGGATGGCATTGTTTTCCGTTAAAAGATTTCCTTCTTTGTCTTCAATAACAGAGGCTTTAGGCTGTGTGGTTTTAGTTAGTGCTTTCAGAGTGTTGTAAGCTGTTTTGCTGTTTCCCTTGGCCATTCCATCTTCGATGTTGTTGCATTGTTCTTCTATCCACGCTTCTTTGGCTTCTCTCATCTTTTTCCTCACTTCTCTGTGGCTATCCATGTACTTGTTGTTGGCTTCGTGACTTGTGAACTTTTGCTTCTTAAGTTCTCTTCTTTTGTCGCAGAGGTCAAGAACCTCAGCTACAGATTGCAACCAGTGGAGAAGTGATGTCCAGGCCTTATGTGCTTTCTGGCATGGAGAGAATTTTTATTTTATTATTTGTATCATTTATGTTTTACATGCTTCCTTTGAGAGAGAGAGAGACAATGACAATGACAAAAGTTTATTGTTATAGGCAGGATGCCCATTAACAAGGGGACAGTGGGAGGGGGGGCTGGGCACAACACACAAAACGTTATGCATTGAGAACTTCCTTATTTACAACCCAAAAGGTCATCATGTCGTGGATGCCATAACATGGTTACATGATAAATGTAGATCCTTTTTTCATAAGCTTTGATTAACCCTTACAATTGTAATTGTCAATTGTCAAGGGGGAGGAATTTCCACAAAATAGTACAAATCCAAAAAACCAACATCTAACAGCAAATTGGTCAGCGACAAGAAAAGTATGTTACGATGTCTCTTCTTCTTTTTCATGGCTTGTGCAACTGTACACCACTAACACGTGACAGATCCGTGATAATCCAGGAGGCATGTCGGGTTCAGCTATTCTCTCTCTCTCTCTCTCTCTCTCTCTCCTCTCTCTCTCTCTCTCTCTCTCTCTCTCTCTCTCTATCTCTCTCTCTCTCTCTCTCTCTCTCTCTCCCTCATGCATACCCCCCACACACACAAACACACACACGTT
>CM060345.1:4035948-4040948 GCA_030674155.1 Stramonita haemastoma | reverse complement strand
AAACAACAACAACAAAACAACAACAAACCAACCAAAATCTCCAAAAACAAAACAAGAAAAAGCCCAGTAAAAAAGCTAAAACAAAAAACAATAAAACAACACATGGGTACTTATTCCATTATCCTCGAAACAGAGGAATCAAATGAAAATAAATGAAATGCACACACACACACACACACAACACACACACACACACACACACACACACACACACACACACACACACACACACACACACTTATCATATAAACAAAAACACCAAGGGAGACAACATTTCCCAGCAACCCTTTTGTGACCGTATCACCGGAAGAGGAAGAGGTTGGGGAGGCAAAGGGAGCGAATTCGCGTGCTGGGTGTCAATTTGATTTTTCAGAACGCAGTAATCAGAATCTACGCTTTCTGTGCAACGAATACTAAGATATCTCGGCTTGGGTAGGCCTATACTAGTGTATTTGTAAGCTTTTCTTGTGACAGGCCCAATCCAATTGGTCCTGTGTTGAACTCGCTTAAAGGAGAGACTAGGAATGGTAGCTTATGTTTGAATACCAATTAGGGTTTGGGGTCTCCGAACTAGTGAGAGTGTAGGGTTGTTTCGTTTGTGAGTCTGTTTGTCTGTATTTCTTTTTTTTTTCTTTTTCTTTTTTGTTTCTGTCTGTTGTGTGTGTTATTGTGTTTTATATTTGTCTCTTATTTCATTCTTTTATTTCGAGATAATGGAATAAGCACTCGTGTGCTTATTTTTTGCTTTTTTTTAACATCTAGCCCCCCTGTGTATGAAGTATTGTAAACTTTGTCATCCATTCACACCGGCACACAATGGCCCTACTCTTACGAAATGCGGAACAGGTTTTAAGGTGTGCGCAAGATGTTCTGCGTGCATACGCACAGGGGACTTCGGTTTATAGTCTCACCCAAAGGACTTTTGAGGGGAGCAGACTTCGCAGGGCAACGTTCTGGCGGCTCCTGCGATGGCACTGGAACCATTCGTATGGGCGATTGCCTTTCCAATGGATCATTCCAGCGACGTGGAGAGGTGGGGGGTCTGCTGCATGGGTAACAGCTTGCCCTCCATACTTACTTACCCAGGCTTTGAGCTCTAGAGCTTGGAGTGCAACTCCATTGTTTTCCCACGGGCACACTACGTGCTCTTGTGCTTGCTTTTCTGAGTGTCTGTCTATCTTTGTCTGTTGTTGTCTGTCTGTGTTGTTGTTGTTTCCCAGCTTAACACTCTGGGGGTCACCCAGAATGTATTCTCTGACTCACTCATCCCACCTGGGAATCACTGTGAGATTAAAATTGCACACACTGAATGAGAAGTTTGCGTGCGTGACTGTTTTCAAGTACCTCGCCATATAGGCAGCCATACTCCGACTTCAGAGGATTTTTTCTCCTTTAAAGGAGAGTTCAGGTTGTTCTGTTAAGAGCTTGTCAGGCAAACTCAACACAACATTTTACAACATAACAACATTTTAGTGTAGGCCTTGGCAATGAGCTGACATCAATAACTGACACAGCTTTTGGCCTGAGCCAGTCTGTCTGTGTGTTTTTAGGGTCCTTTTTTGTTGCAAAAAAAAGCAGACATAAAAGTAACACAAAGAAGGACACAAAAAAATCAAAAGTGTTACACACTACTTTCAGGGGTAAGGTACTTCTTACTGCACATCTCCATCAAATGAAAACAAAAAACCAAACAAACCCAAGACCCCACCCCCACCCCCACCCCACCCCTTGGCCTAGGCCAAAAGTTGTGTCAGTTATTGATGTCAGCTCATTGCCAAGGCCTACACTAAAATGTTGTGATGTTGTAAAATGTTGTGTTGAGATTGCCTTCAGCCATGACAAGCTCTGAACAGAACAACCTGAACTCTCCTTCAAAGGAGAATAAATCCTCTGAAGTCGGAGTATGGCTGCCTATATGGCAAGGTACTTGAAAACAGTCATACACGCAAACTTCTCATTCAGTGTGCAATTTCAATCTCACAGGGATTCCCAGGTGGGATGAGTGAGTCAGAGAACACATTCTGGGTGACCCCCCAGAGTGTTAAGCTGGGGAACAACAACAACAACAACAACAACAACAACAACAACAACAACAACCCCACCCCTTTCCACCCCATCCAACCTAACAAACAAAAACAAAATTACATCCAGCACCTGCTTAATCCCCCTAATCCGATCCCTCATCCTAGTTCTACCCCCCCCCTTCCCCTCAGGGTGGACCCTACCCCAGGTTACCTCCCACCCCCCAAGGTGTCCCGGCTCCCCTCTACCCCCACCCCTCACAGCAATAACTGAGGGTAGGCCTATGCCAAGATTCCACCTTGAAATCTGTTGGCTGTCTCTCTCTTTCTGTCTTTAACTCTTTCTTGCCAGAAACACGGACACATTTGCTGTACATAGACTCTCAGAAGGATACAAAATTATTATACACCTCTCTCTCTCTGTCTCTGTCTGTCTCTCTCTCTGTCTCTGTGTCTATCTCTCTCTCCTTCTCTCTCTGTCTCTATCTCTCTGTCTCTGTCTCTCTCTTTCTCGTTCTCTCTTCTCTCTCTCTCTCTCTCTCTCTCTCTCTCTCTCTCTCTCTCTCTCTCTCTCTCTCTCTCTCTCTCTCTCTCTCTCTCACGCACACACACACACACGCACACACACATGTCTATTATCACTATTAAGTGGAAGGACGTTAAACTGAAGAACTAACTAACTACCCTCTGAATGCTTCTATAGCAGACTTGGTTTGAATGGTGCTGAAGGAACAGAAAGAGAAAAAAACAGTGACAAGAAATTGTGGATCTATGGCAGTAGATAAGCTACAAAAGTTGTGTATTTGAGTTTTATTTTCCTTTTGAAAGGGGTGGGTGGGTGGAAAGTTGCTTCAGATTAGGATTGTTTGTGTGCTGTAAAGGTGTCCCATAACCTGTGGGGTCGTTGGGGAGCGAGGCATCAGAGACCTCAGCTTCTCCAGGGGCCAGCATGTTGAGGGTGGCGCCCATCTCTTCTCCCTCGCTGTTTTACCTTCCCTGACCCTAAAGAGGGCAGGTACCCATTTACAGCTGGGTGAACTGGGGGACTGTACTGAAGCCAAGCTGTGCAAAAGGTGACCCATCCAATTCTTAACGACTCTCAATGCCCCTTAACCTTAGCTTGGGGGAAAAAGCCGTGCTCTGACCACTGAGCTATCCTGTCCCTTTTGTGTACTGTGCACGGTGAAAAAAAAATCAGTTTTATCTGGTCTTTTTCCATCATACTGTTGTCCACTGACAAAAAAGTCTTTATTAAATCATTAGGATCACAAATTAATATTAACATCAGAAGCTCTCTTTTATTCATAAGGCCAGGGCCTTTAACTATGTGACGATTTAAAATCCTTATGCTTCTTAAACCTCATCTTTTCTTTTTTTGTTTCTTGGCGAGAGCTCCAAGGTTCACCAATGGTGAGATTTTGTGTATGCGACTGTTTTTGCCCACATGAAGGTAGTCGTATTCCGACTTCGGGGATGGTGTCCAAACACGACATTAGTGTGCATAAGGTAAAGGTACAGGTGTTCCATAACCTAGACGGTCGAAGGGGAGCGAGGTCTCAGAGACCTCAGCTTCTCTAGGGGGCCAGCATATTGAGGGCGGGAACAGGTGCCCATTTACAGCTGGGTGAACGGGGGGGGGGGGGGGGGGGGACTCACAGTGGCCCACTCCTCCAAAAAGTGGAACGGGTTTTAAACGTGTGCGCAAGTTGTTATGCATGCGTTCGCACACAGGACCTCGGTTAATAGTCTGAAGGACTTTTATGGTGGGGGGGGGGGGGGGGGGGGGGGGGGGGTAGTGGATTCATATCAGGAGCTGAATGCTCTAACGGCTAGGCTATCCCGTCCCTCAGCCCCATCTTCTAAATGAGGATGTTTCGTTTGCTTATTTGGGTCTTTTTGTGCTTTGTTGTTGTTGTTGTTGTTGTTTCTCAAAACGAATGAAGCATTTACAGTTTTTGTTGCTCATAAGGCACCATAGGGATGAGAAGGGGAGGAAAAAGGGAAGCAGTTGTCTCTCTCCCTCCATCCCTCCCTCCCTGTCGCGAGTTTATACCCCCTGGCTGTTTTTTGTGTGGCAGTACTGTGATATTGATACAGCTAGCCAGCTTAAAATCCCTCCTCTTTTCTGCTACCTTCACTTGTCAACCACATCCCCTCCCTGTTAAAATCCCTTCTTTTCTGTCTCTATCCCGGTATGACGGGATAGCTCAGTGGTCAGAGCGCTCGCTTTCCCCCAGCCAATACTAAGCAGCCTCCAGCGTGGTTACCAGTTGGATGGGTGCCCGTTTGCAGGTCTTGCCTTCAGTACAGTCCCCCCAGTTCACCCAGCTGTCAATGGGTACCTTGCCCTCTTTAGGGTCAGGGAAGGTAAAGCAGCGAGGGAGTGGAGATGGGCGCCGCTGCCCTCAACATGCTGGCCCCCTAGAGAAGCTGAGGTCTCTGATGCCTCGCTCCCCTACGACCGCCTAGGTTATGGGACACCTTTACCTTTTAGTTAGCTACTTGTCAACTACGGTCCCTCAGTCCCTAAATTGGGAAATCTCCGCTGGGACGTTAATTTAATCACAACAACAACAACAACAACAACAACCACGGTCCCTCCCTCTTAAAATCCTTCCTCTTTTCTGTCTCTCTCCCTGTCTCTGTCTTTTTGTGTGTCTGTCTTTTTGTGTGTCTCTGTCTTTTTGTCTGTCTTTTTGTGTGTCTGTCTTTTTCAGGATGGCCTGGCATGGTTCGGCCATGTCACACGCCACAACACCCTCCCCCCAAGACAGTCCTACATGGAACGCTAGAAGGTGGCAGACGCCGAGGCAGACAAACCAAAAGCTGGATGGATAACATCAAGGAGTGGACCCGCCTGGACAGTCCAACACTCATTCGGAAGGCGGAGGACAGGGCTGGATGGCGACGGCTGGCTGCAGAATCGTCTCTCATGTCTCCTCCACGACCGTTCCGGTCATGAGAAAGAAGAAGAAGAAG
>CM060345.1:4028448-4030948 GCA_030674155.1 Stramonita haemastoma | reverse complement strand
AAGTTTTCCAATATATCTGACAATGTTATACCTCTGTAATTATCAGTCATATTTGTCACCTTTACCTTGATAAATAGACTTTATTAGGCCAATCATCCAATCGTCTTGTACCATTCCAGTATCTACACTTTGCAATGATATAACGTTTCCAGCACTGGTAAAACGCTGTACCTGACACAATATAAACATTTGATCAATATACTGCTTTTCATTCAATCAAGGGCCGTTTCCACTTCATTCTCAATTATGGATATACTGTTAAGATTATCTGAACTGAAATCTGACACACACACACACACACACACACACACACACACACCACACACACACACACACACACACACACACACACACACACACACACACACTCTCCTCTCTCTCTCTCTCTCTCTCTCCACACACACACACAACACATACACACACATACACACACCTCTACCCCCCCCCACACACACACACCCTCCAACAAAACTCCCCCCCCCCCCCCTCAACACCCCACCCCACCCACCCAACCAACCGATCCACACAAAGCTTTTACGTTCACAGACACTTTAGGTGAGAATTCCGGCACTAGGTAAGCAAGCCTACCTGTTCAGGAGGTATCACCTCCCCCCCCATCCCCCCCCCCCCCACACCCACACCCTAGGTCCCAACACCGTTGATAGTAAGTAGCACCTCGCATGGGGTGTATACATACACCTTCTTTTTCATTCCCTGGGACAAAATCTGCACCTCCTTTTGAGGTGTCGGTAACATGCCATGCGCCCCTAAGACCGAACGAGAGTCGAGTGAGGAAGGTGTGGGCAAGAAGATCAGTTGAGACCTTTTGCTGGTCAGCTACTGGTGTCGATTTTGACGGAATTGTGTCGAAGCTGACTGAAGTTTTGGTGTGTGTGTGTGTGGGGGTGGGGGGGGGGGGTGGGGGGGGGTGGGGGGGGGGGGGGGGGGCGGGGTGGTGGTGGTGGTGGTGGTGTGTGGTGTGTGTGTGGGGTGGGGGTGTGTGGAGGTGGTGGGGGGGGGGGGTGGGGGTGGTGATTGTGTGTGTGTGTGTGTGTGTGTGTGTGTGTGTGTGTGTGTTGTGTGTGTGTGTGTGTGTGTGTGTGTGTGGTGGGGGAGAGGTGTGTGTGTGTGTGTGTGTGTGTGTGTGTGTGTGTGTGTGTGTGTGTGTGTGTGTGTGTGTGTGTGTGTGTGTGTGTTCTTCAATTTATCGTCTCTTCTTCACTCATAGTGATATTAGACAAGTGTGTGTGTGTGTGTGTGTGTGTGTGTGTGTGTGTGTGTGTGTGTGTGTGTGTGTGTGTGGTGTGTGTGTTGTGTGTGGTGTGTGATCTTTCGGCTGGGTTTTTACTTTTGAAAGTCAATGTTGGTGATTTTGAATCGAACGGTACCTTACTATCGGCGTTTTTGTTTTGATGTTGTTGTTGTTGTTGTTCTGTTGTTTCATTTCTCGACTCATGGTGAATATGTGTGTGTGATCTTTCCGACTGCTTTATTCTTTTGAAAGTCAGTGTTGGTGATTTTGAATCGAACGGTACCTTACCTATCGGCGTTTTTTTGTTCTTTGTTGTTATTGTTGTTGTGTTGTGTCATTTCTCGAGTCATGGTGGATGTGTGTGTGTAATCTTTCTGTCTGGCTTTTACTTGCGAAAGTCAGTGTTGGTGATTTTAAGTCTACCGGTACCTTTCCTATCGGCGGTTTTTTCTTTCTTTTTTGATGTTGTTGTTATTGTTGTTGTTGTTGTTCTGCTGTTTCATTTCTCGAGTCCTGAATGTGTGTGTGTGATCTTTCTGTCTGGCTTTTTACTTTAAGCCAGTGTTGGTGATTTTGAGTCTACCGGTACCTACCTAACAGCGTTTTTTTTGTTTTTGATGTTGTTGTTGTTATTCTGTTACATTTCTCGAATCATGGTGATTGGGTGTGTGTGATCTTTCGGTCGGCTTTTTTACTTTTGAAAGCCAGTGTCAGTGATTTTGAGTCTACCGGTACCTTTCCTATCGGCAGTTTTTTTTGATGATGTTGTTGTTGTTGTGTTGTTTCATTTCTCGAGCCATGGTGAATGGGTGGTCCAGCCAACGCACTTATGAAGAAAGTGAGAGATTGCAGGTTCGAGTCTGAAAAGCTGGCCTCTGTCCCCTCCCACCCCCACGGGATAGCCTAGTGGTCAGAACATTGCGCTCGCAATTTGACGACCCGGGTTCGATTCCCTTCGAGGGGATTTTTCCTCTGGAGTTAACATCAGTGCTGACTCCACTCTCCCGAAAAGTCTTTCGGATGAGACTGTAAACCGAGGCCCCGTGTGCGAACGCACGCGAAACATCTTGCGCACACGTTAAAACCTGTTTCTCTTTTCGTAAGAGTAGGCCTTTGTGTGCCGGTGGGAACGGGTGACAGAATTTACAAAACTGCATAAACACGGGGACTTGATGTAGAAAAAAAAGAAGAAAAAAGCTCTTTAGTGCTTATTCAATTATCCTCGATTTTAAAAGAAAAATATTTTTT
>CM060345.1:3988421-4023421 GCA_030674155.1 Stramonita haemastoma | reverse complement strand
AAATAAAGAGTTTGAAATTTTTTTCTAAAAAATAAATCCTACAAGTGTCACACATCTCCCTGAAATCAGAACACAGTCTTTTGTTGCCTTCAGATTTCACATCGTCTTCCTCTTTTCATCTATCCTGCTCAAAAATCATTTTTAAAAAACCTGTTAGACCACAGGTGAAGTCCCACCAACCCACCTATCCCTTCAAAAATTAAAAAAAAAGACAACAACAAAAAACACCACCTGATTATAAAACAACAACAGGCCAAAAGCATGGTTCTTACTAAAAAAAATGCCTTAAAATGCTGCCATTGAAAGACAGTATTCCCTAGAATTTATTTTTATTTCCATTTCTTCTTAATTGAAACTTTGATAAGTCATTTTCAAAATGATTGAGAAGTTGCAAGTGGTTACATGCACTTGTTTTTCCTCCACTACTTTTTCCTCAATGATAAAACAAATTCAAAGAGAAACATAACAGAAAACAAAACCACCAAAAAACACAGCAAAAACCAACATTAACTCATTACAAATTTTAAAAAAAAATTGTAAAGTCCCAAAAAAGGTGCTCTAAGCTTTTTCATGCTGAACAAAACACGAGGAAAGAAGTCACAGAAAACAAACCAACCCCAAAACGGACACTAACACTACGTCACTTACCGCGCATGCTCGTTGGGCAACACTTCGATGGCTTTTTCGTAAATGGAACGTGTGTGTGTGATGCCGTAGATCTCCGCTGCTCTTTTGATGTAGATGTTGTACATCTGCAGTAAAAAACAAAATACCATGTGCCTTTACATTATAGTATAGATAACACAGGATACAAACCAATGCGGTGCCTATCAAAGACTATTACGCACACATGTGTACACTTACTCCCTCACACCCATCTAAACACAAACACACATCTTCACCTCCACCTCCCACCACTCACTCACACACACACACACACACACACACACACACACACACACACACACACACACACGCACACACACACACCACACGCATAACACACACAATCTACAAACACACACATACACTCACACCCATTTACAAACACACACACACACAACCACACACTACTCTCTTATCATTCTCATCCTTTAACATCTTCCACACTAAACCCCAATCTCTCAACTCAACCGAGAATTCCACCTTCACAAACCAAAAATGTACAAACGTCATATTTCAATCTTTGTCTTCCACACCACACTTTCAAGTCAATCCTTCTTCCTTTCAGCATGACCCTGACCTTTGACCTGCACTCACCTCGTTCTGTTCCTCAGGCAGGACGGCCTTGGTGGCCCGATCATACACAGCCATGGCATGACGCGCCAACCCATGATCCTCCTCCAGCCTTGCGTACAGCAGGAAGATGGCTGCCACACAGCACAGACATCATCGCACTTCAACATCTGTTATGGACTTCTGCTTGTTATTTATTATTTCATTTTAATAATTATAACCCGTGATCTTCTTCCAGCCTTGCGTACAGCAGGAAGATGGCTGCCACACAGCACAGACATCATCGCACTTCAACGTATGTCATGGACTTCTGCTTGTTATTTATTATTTCATTTTAATAATTATAACCCGTGATCTTCTTCCAGTCTTGTGTACAGCACGAAGATGGCTGACACACAGCACAGACATCATTGCACTTCAACATCTGTCATGGACTTTTACTTGACCACAGACATCACAGTTCAACATCAACATGGAAATATATATACCTTATCATAATAATAATAATTCATGGAATTTACATAGTGCTATATCTTGCAAAAAACAAATCAAAGTGGTTTGTACTATATACTATAGTGGAGACATGCTAAACTTAACATACACACATGCTTGCACGCACATGCACCCCCCCGCACGCACATATCCCCACACATACACACACGTAGACTGCAAGTAAAAAAGTTTTTTTTAATGCACATGAGTGCTTATCATCCTTGAAATTAAAGACTGTAAATAAAGAAAATAAATAGAAACAGGTAGTGTATATCTATCTGCCTGCCTGCTGCCTGCTTGCCTGCCTCTCTCTCTCTCTCTTTCTATTTCTCTCCCTATCTATCTATCTATCTATCTATCTATCTATCTATCTATCTATCTATCTATCTATCTATCTATCTATCTATCTATCTATCTATCTATCTATCTATCTATCGCTCTCTCTCTCTATCTATCTATCTATCTGTAGCTTACCTTTGGCAAATTTATCAGGGCAGCCCTCTAAGCACTGTTCAAAGAGATCTCGGGCTCGTTCCAGTTTACTGCCACCCTGAAAACAGTACAGCATTGGTAACTAGGTGCGGCGAGGTGTGTGGTGTGGTGAGGTGAGGTGTGGTGTGGTGAGGTGTGGTGTGGTGTGGTGTGGTGTGGTGTGGTGTGGTGTAGTGAGGTGTGGTGGTCTGTGGTGTGGTATGGTGTGGTGACTGCTGTGTGGTGACTGTTGTGTGGTGTGGTGTGGTGTGGTGGGATGTGGTGTGGTGTAGTATAGTATGGGACGTTGTGAAAAGATGTGACATTTGGACACAGAATGCACTGCTTCTCACACTCACTCACATGCACAAACGCACATGTATAAAACACACACACACACACAATCACAACACACACACTCTCCACCCCATCCCCCATCACACACACACACACATATACACACATGCCAATTTCAAAGATAAAATACACAGCAGAGGACTCACATATCTGGCAATAAACTTGGTGAGATAGGTGTTCCAGATGTCAAAGACGTTGGGCCATTTGAACATTGCGATGCCCTTCTCATATGCCTGTGGACAGACTTTATCCATAAATACACGCAACTATATACATATCAAGACTTTATCCATAAATACACGCAACTATATACATATCAAGACTTTATCCATAAATACACGCAACTATACACATATCGAGACTTTATCCATAAATACATGCAACTATACACATATCGAGACTTTATCCATAAATACATGCAACTATACACATTTCAATACTTTATCCATAAATACACAGATCTACACACATATCAATACTTTATCCATAAATACACACATCTACACACACATCAATACTTTATCCATAAATACACACATCTACACACATATCGATACTTTATCCATAAATACACACATCTACACACATATCGATACTTTATCCATAAATACACACATCTACATACACATCAATACTTTATCCATAAATACACACATCTACACACATATCGATACTTTATCCATAAATACACACATCTACACACACATCAATACTTTATCCATAAATACACACATCTACACACATATCGATACTTTATCCATAAATACACACATCTACACACATATCGATACTTTATCCATAAATACTCCATAAATACACACATCTACACATATATCAATACCAGTAGTAGCTATAGTCTACCCTTTTATCAGCGGATTGCATGACTCATTGACTGCAAGTGAAAATGCACAAAAGTGGAAGCACTTGCAACTCTCTGTCTCTCTCTCTCACTCACTCACTCACTCACTTACTCCCTCCCTCTCTCTCTCCCCCTCCCTCTCTCTCTCTCCCCCTCCCTCTCTCTCTCCCCCTCCCCCTCTCTCTCCCCCCTCCCTCCCCCCCCCCCCCTCTCTCTCTCTCTCACTCACTCTCTGTCTCTCTCTCTCTCACTCAATCACTCACTCACTCCCCCTCCCTCTCTCTCCCCCCCTCTCTCTCCTCCCTCTCTCTCTCTTCCCCTCCCTCCCTGCCTCTCTCACAACAAACCAAAGCAGCAGCAGTGTGTATACCTTGAAGGCCTCCTCAAAGTAGTTGTTTTCCTCCAGGAACATGCCATAGTTCATGATGATCTGGGGCGTGGCGATGCGTAGCTCCAGAATGCGATCATACACCGCTTTGCATGACTGCACAACACACACATGTACACATACATAATGTGTACTTTGTCACACACATGCGTGCGCGTACACACGCACACACATACACATACATAATGTGTACTTTGTTGCATAAGCTGTTAAATCGTAACACACACACACACTCACGCACACATCTCTTTCATCTCCTATAAACCTGCCTAAAATCACCTTTTGGTAGATAGACTTTGGAACGAACACACACATGCATGCACATGCACACACACACACTCTTTCCTGTCTGATATCACTTTTTAGTGGAAGGACGTTAAACTGAACAACATACATAATGTCATGTGTATCACTTCACCATGTGCGTACACACACTTAGATTTTTTGGGTTTGGTTTGTTTGGTTGTTTTTTTTTAGAAAACAAACAACAAAAAACCGAAAACAAAACAAAAAATAACAAACAAAGTTTACATATCAGGTTTTTATTATCACCTGTTCTCTGTGTGTGTGTGTGCGTGCGTGTGTGCGCACGCGCATGTGCATGCATGTGAGTGAGTGTTACATTAGGTTTCATTATCACCCATACTGTGTTTATTTTCATTTTACTCATTCTTTTATATCAAGGATAATGCAATAATCACTAACATGCTTTTTTTTTTTTACATTCAGCTCTCGTGTGTATACAGTTTTTGTAAATCCTGTCATCCGTTCCCACCAGCACATGATGGCCTACTCTTCCAAAAAGCGGAACAGGTTTTAAGGTAGCAAAGCCTTACCTTGAAGGTGCCGAAGCTTTCCTCCAGGTCGGCGTACAGGGACCACACCTTCAGTGACTTGTGCACACGGGCCTGCACCGTCTCCGTCTGCCACACGTCCACACACACATGTTCAGTGTCATTAGAATACACCAGTATATGTAGGTAGATAGAAAGATAGATAGAGAGAGAGATAGATAGTAGAGAGAGAGAGAGAGAGAGGAGAGAGAGAGAGAGGAGAGAGAGAGAGAGAGAGAGAGAGAGAGAGAGAGAGAGAGAGAGAGAGAGATAGACAGGTAGGTAGGTAGATAGATAGAGGGATATTAGATAGATCATAGATAGACAGGTAGATAGATATAGCAGAGGAGAGAGAGGAGAGAGAGAGAGAGAGAGAGAGAGAGAGAGAGAGAGAGAGAGGAGAGAGAGAGAGAGAGAGAGAGAGAGAGAGAGAGGAGAAGGGGGAGAGAGAGAGAGAGAGAGAGAGAGAGAGAGAGAGAGAGGAGAGAGAGAGAGAGAGAGAGAGAGAGAGAGAGAGAGGAGATACAGACAGATAGAGAGAGAGAGAGAGAGAGAGAGAGAGATAGAGAGAGAGAGAGAGAGAGAGAGACAGGTAGGTAGGTAGATAGATAGAGGGATATATAGATAGATCATAGATAGACAGGTAGATAGATATAGTGAGAGAGAGGAGAGAGAGAGAGAGAGAGAGAGGAGAGAGAGAGAGAAGAGAGAGAGAGAGAGAGAGAGAAGAGAGAGAGAGAGAGGAGAGAGAGAGAGAGAGAGAGAGAGAGAGAGAGAGAGAGAGAAAGAGAGAAGGGAGAGAGAGAAGAGAGAGAGAGAGAGAGAGAGAGAGAGAGAGAGAGAGAGAGAGAGAGAGAGAGAGAGAGAGAGTATACAGACAGATAGAGAGAGAGAGAGAGAGAGAGAGAGAGAGAGAGAGAGAGAGAGAGAGAGAGAGAAGAGAGAGAGAGAGAGATACAGACAGACAGACAGGTAGATAGATAGATAGACAGGTAGGTAGGTAGATGGCTGGCTGGCTGGCTGGCTGGATATATAGATAGACGGATGGATGGATGGATGGATGGATGGATAGGAGAGGACACCAGCTGTGTACAGCACCACAAGCACTCACCTCATCGTGGTACGCCACTTTGCGGGGAGGGGGTGTGGTGGCTTTCTGCATCAGCTTCAGGGCTTCCTCGCTGTCACTGGTGTACACAAAATCATTTATTTATTTATTTTATTTTATTTATTTTGTTTATTCATTTATTTGTTTATTTATTTTATTATTACTTGACAAGGGGAGTTTTCACCTTATTTATTTATTTATTTATCTATTTATTTTTAAAAATTATTTCACAGGGGAAGTTTTTGCCTTATTTATTTATCTATCTATTTATTAATTTTGTTATTATTTCGCAAGGGGAGTTTTCACTTTATTTATTTATTTATTTATCTATCTATCTGTCTATTTATTTATTTTATTTATTATTTCGCAGGGGAGTTTCAGCCTACGGGGCGGAAAAGGCAGCTACACCTCTTTTGCAGTTTTGGTTTCTTCCAACATCTAAAAATCACATTCCAAAGTTCTTTCTTCTTCTTCTGTCCCTAAGAGGCTATACAGAGTTCAACACTGTCAATCAATCCAAAGCCTTTTTATGCACATTTCAAAGTATCAGAGCCCAATTCAGCTGATCAAGCTTAAAAGCCCTGTTGCTAAGGTCTTCTGATCAAGACACAAGTACACAGTTCAAGACACTTTAAACCCTAATTTCTCAAAATGGCCGCCTCACCACTTTGTGAATTCAAACTACAGTAACTTTTACTTTTAGTCAAGCTACAGCAAAAACAAGAACATCATTGTAAAGCTAAATGATTGAACTTTCTCACTGTTTCAAAATCTGAAAAAATGTTTAAAAAGGCACTACATGTACCTTTTGTGAAAGTGCATCAGAAATACATTTATCACTGAAATAATGACAACCACAAAACTCTTATCAAAACAGGTACATACAAAGTTACAGTAGTTTATATTGGGGACGGGATAGCTCAGTGGTCAGAGCGCTCGCTTTCCCCTGCCAATGTTAAGCAGTGTCAAAAGCATGGTAACTAGTTGGATGGGTGACTGTTTGTGCGCCTTGGCTTCAGCACAGTCCCCCAGTCCACCCAGCTGTAAATGGGTACCTGTCCTCTTTAAGGTCAGGGAAGGTAAAGCAGTGAGGGAGATGAGATGAGCGCCGCCCTCAACATGCTGGTCTCTAGAGAAGCTGAGGTCTCTGACGCATCGCTCCCCTACGACCACATAGGTTATGGGACGCCTTTACCTTTTCTCTATATATCTCTATACAGAGGTGTAAAGACTTACTCGTGCCTGAGCTCCATCTCTGCCCACTCACACCACACAGATTATGGGACACCTTAACCTTTCTATATATATATATATTTATCTACATATCTATACAGAGGTGTAAAGACTTACTCGTGCCTGAGCTCCATCTCTGCCCACTCACACCACACAGAGGCCAGGTCATCCACGTGTTTGTATTCCACCTGCACCGCTTTGCTGAAGATTAGCCGTGCCTGCCCACAACAGTGTGGTGTTCATTGTATATTGTATTGAATGTTATATTGTATTGTATATCACATTGTATTCTATTGTATTGTGTTGTATTGCATTATATTTTCTTGTATTGTGTTGCACTGTATTGTAATGTATATTGTATTGCATATTGTACTGTATATTGTATTCTATACTGTATATTGTATTCTATACTGTATTGTATATTTTATTGTATATTATAAAGTATATTGTATTGTATATTATAGTGTACATTGTATTTTATACCACTCTACGTCCCAGCACAGTTCTCTGTGTGAAATTCGGGCTGCTCTCCCCAGGGAAAGCGCATCACCACAAGTGCAGCGCCTACCCATTATTATTTATCTTCCTGTCAGCAACTGTATGTGTTTCCCTATCAGAGCGGATTTTTTCCTACAGAATTTCCCAGGGACAACTCACTTGTTGCCTTGGGTTCTTTTACGTGTGCTAAATGTTTGTTACACACAGGACCAGGGTTTATCGTCTCATCCAAAGTCCAGCGCCCAGACCACCTCTCACAGTCTAGTGGATGGGAGGAGGAGGGGGGGGGGGGGGGAGTTTCGGGCACTAATGGGGACTGAACCACCACACACTTTCCCCAGGCCAAGCAACTGAAAATCTTTGAAACTTGCTTCTGGTTAACCCAGTTCCATCCACACCATAGCTGTGACACACATACACAGCCATCAACTCACATCTTCAATCTGGTTTGCGTTTTCGTAGAATTTGGCAAACTCCACCCAGAGTGTGTGGGGTCTGCCTGAAGCCTGCATAGGGTCCACTGTTTGTACCGCCTCTGTGTACGTGTTGATGATCTGTATAACACAGCAACAACAATATCACACACCATATATACACCACTGTTTGTACCGCCTCTGTGTACGTGTTGATGATCTGTATGACATACAACAACAGCAATATTACACACCACATATACACCACTGTTTGTACCGCCTCTGTGTAGGTGTTGATGATCTGTATGATATACAACAACAGCAATATTACACACCACATATACACCACTGTTTGTACCGCCTCTGTGTAGGTGTTGATGATCTGTATGACACAGCAACAACAATATTACACACCATATATACAGCACTGTTTGTACCGCCTCTGTGTACGTGTTGATGATCTGTATGACACAGCAACAACAATATTACACACCATATATACAGCACTGTTTGTACCGCCTCTGTGTACGTGTTGATGATCTGTATGACACAGCAACAACAATATTACACACCATATATACAGCACTGATAAACAATATTACACACCATATATATACACCACTGATAAACCATATTACACACCATATAAACACCACTGTATTGCCTCTGTGTAGGTGTTGAAGATCTGTATGATATACAACATCAATATTACACACCATATACACACCACTGATTAACAATATTATACACCATATAAACACTACTAATAAACAATATTACCAAGCCTTCACTCACCTCTTGTGGTTTCCCTTCAAACAGCTTGACTCTCTTGTGCCACTCGTGAACATTGTGTGGGTTCTGTCGTAACAACACACTGCGCGCACGCACACACACACACACACACCGTAAATTGTGGCGTTTTGCTTTGTTCTTTTCTGTGTGTGTGTGTGTGTGTGTGTGTGTGTGTGTGTGTTGTGTGTGTGTGTGTGTGTGTGTGTGTGAGTGTCTGTGTGTCTGTGTGCATGCATGTGCGCGTGCATGTGAGTGTGTGCATGTGTCCGTGCATGTGTGTACATATGCAGAAGTGAACATAAGCATGTGTTCATACACATGTATATGGATGTGTGTGTACTTAGCACCTGAAT
Source organism: Stramonita haemastoma (assembly GCA_030674155.1). Lineage (NCBI taxonomy): Eukaryota > Metazoa > Mollusca > Gastropoda > Neogastropoda > Muricidae > Stramonita > Stramonita haemastoma. The sequence continues at coordinate 4,014,388 of CM060345.1, read as the reverse complement.
GTATGACTAAATACAAGCATGTAAACAAACTGTGAAACACATCTATCCACAAAAGAAAATGTGCGTGTACATACACACTTCCCTTATCCCCATGCTCTCCCATACCCTAACCATCACCACCCTTCCCACACACACTCTCAGTCAGTCACACACACTCACACAACCCCACCATCTTGCTAACACACACACACACACACACACCCACCCACACACACCCACCCACACACACACACACACACAGATGCACACACTCAGAGACACACACACACACTCAGACACACACACACACACACCCACACCCACCCACACACACACACACACATGCACGCACTCACGCACCCACACACACACACACACACACACACACAAACACTCACACTCAGACACACACACACTCAGACACACACACACACACAGATGCACACACTCAGAGACACACACACACACTCAGACACACACACACACACACACACACACCCATACACACACACACACACTCACACACACACCACACACACACACACACACACACACACCACACTCACACACACACACACACACTCACACACACTCACACACACACACACACACACACACACACACACACACACACACACACACACACACACACACACAGACCCAACAAACAACACACCACAGACACAACCTCAGCCTCACCTGTTCAGCAGCAAAGGGCGACGATCCATCAAAGTTTCCAGTCGTGCTAACCTTAGTTCCAGCTCCAGATCATCTGTACACACACACAACACGTGTTAAATCCTGTTCCGCTTTTCGTAAGAGTAGGCTATTGTGTGCCGGTGCGAACAGATGACAATATTTACAAAACTGCACACACATAGGGACTGGATGAAAAAAAAGCATATGAGTGCTTATTCCAGAATCCTTGATATGAAAGAATAAAATTTAAAAAATAACAAATGAATAATACACACACACACACAACTTGACCTGACCTGACCTTACATGGTAAAGGTAAAAAAAAAAAGTGTTCCAAAATACTTTGATGCTTTTTTTCTGTCAGAAGGGTTTAAAGCAGGGTGAAATTACCTTTTTTTGAATAATTTATAAATGAACGGGTGCCATGGCACATAACTGAATCCAGGCATGACGGAATTGTTTATTATGCTTTTTGCCGACGACATTGTACTTCTGTCAGACACTGTCATTGACTTACAAAACTCAGCTTAATACTCTTGCTACTAAGGCACTTGAATTAGATTTCCAGGACAATCTAGAAAAATCTAGCATAGTTAGTTTTAGACACGGTGGTTAACTCCCTTATGGGGATGCAAAATGCCTGTCAGTATAAACAGTATCCCCACCTTCTGGAAATTCTGTGCTAGCGATTCCCTCTTTTCTATCCCTCTCTGTACTTCTACCTTTATATTTTTTTCCTGTATCCTCCATTTGGTATACTCTCTGCTTTCTTGGTCCATTCTTCTGCCTTTTTTCCAGAAAGACTGAAAACATAACAATTCTCTTTTACGCCAAAGTTGGATGTCCTGGGCCTGTGTTGTTGAACACTTAACGGCAGCGCAGCATATTTTTGCTCATATGACAGATGACAATAGTTGCTGTCTGAGCGTACGACGAAGAAAAGGATGCTTAAACCTCTTGCATTCAGATTCTCTGAACACAAACTACCCTAGATTTTGCATTCCATTACGAAATCAGGTCAGGCACACATGCTTGCTCGCCTTTTCCTCCTTCTAAGTACATACCAGCAGCTATAATTACTTCCAGACTCTCACCACAGGCTCTGTGCCTCTGGCCTGATAGAGCTTCGGCATGTGTGATTGGTGTAGGTCACTGCGTGATGGAAATCTACTGTGTGTAAATCCCGGCAAATCCTGGTTTAGGATTTAGGGGGAGTAATTATTCAATCCCGGCAAATCCCGGTTCTGGACGAAGAGGGTCAATTTATTTATTTATTTTTTAATATTGAGGATAATGGAATAAGCACTTGTGTGCTTTTTTACATCCAGTCCCCCTGTGTATGCAGTGTTGTAAATCTTGTCACCTGTTCCCACTGGCACACAATGGCCTACTGTTATGAAAAGCGGAACAGGATTTAACGTGTGCGCAAAATGGCCTCGGTTTATAGTCTCATCCGAAGGACTTCTGGGGAGAGTGCAGGAGTCAGCACTGATGTCAACTCCAGGGGAAAATATCCCCTCAAACGGGAATAGAACACGGGTCATCAAATTGCGAACGCAATGTTCTGACCACTGGGCTATCCTGCACCCCACGTATGATAAAGAAGATGCATGACCAGAGAGTCTGCAATCCTCCACAGCTCACCTTCCTCGGTGGATCCTTTCTCCTCCATGGCCTCCATTTTGGTGGCGATGCTCGTCTTTTCAAACTGGGCGTACGCGTCAAACACCTGGGTGAAGTCACGCACCGTGATCACTGTCTGAATTGCTTCCTCGTAGATGTCCCGGGCCTGAAAACCCACGATTAAAATGAAAATCCCATGATGAAAATCCACAATGAAAATCCCATGATGAAAACCCTATCCCATGATGAAAATCCAATGATTAAAACCCCATTCCACGATGAAAATTCCATCTCATGATGAAAAACCCATCCCATAATGAAAATCCCATCCATAATGAAAACCCTATCCCACGATAAAAACCCCATGATGAAAATCTTATCTCACGATGAAAACCCCATCCCATTGATAAAAACCCCATCCCATTGATGAAAACCCCATCCCATTGATGAAAACCCCATCCCATGATGAAAACCCCATCCCATGATGAAAACCCCATCTCATGACAAAACCCCATCTCATGACAAACCCCCCATCTCATGACAAAAACCCCAATCTCAGGACAAAACCCCATCTCATGACAAACCCCCCATCTCACAACAAAAACCCTATCCCATGATGAAAACCCTATCCCATGATGAAAACCCTATCCCATGATGAAAACCTCATGATGAAAACCGCATCTCATGACGAAAATCGCATCCCATGACGAAAACCCCATCCCAATGAAAACCTCAACCCATGGTGAAAACCCCATCCCATGGTGAAAACCCCATCCCAATGAAAACCCCAACCCATGGTGAAAACCCCATCCCATGGTGAAAACCCCATCCCATGGTGAAAACCCCATCCCAATGAAAACCTCAACCCATGGTGAAAACCCCATCCCATGGTGAAAACCCCATCCCAATGAAAACCTCAACCCATGGTGAAAACCCCACCCATGATGAAAACCCCATCCCAACGAAAACCTCAACCCATGGTGAAAACCCCATCCCATGGTGAAAACCCCATCCCAATGAAAACCTCAACCCATGGTGAAAACCCCACCCCATGATGAAAACCCATCCCAATGAAAACCTCAACCCATGGTGAAAACCCCATCCCATGGTGAAAATCCAATGCACAAGTGCTAACAGCTATTTTTTGGGGTTTAATTATTCAAGGGCATGTTTACTCGCAATGTTAACTCAACACACAGAGAAAATGCTCAACTTTATTTCCATCCTTTTCAGGAAGGCAACTTCCTCTGAATGTATGTATACATGTGTGCATCCCATCCCTTTGATCCCTTAACCTTCCCCCACCCCTTCCCCCATCACACACACACACACACACACAACACACACACACACACACACACACACACACACCACACACACACACACAGACATATCAAACATTCCTGAAATTTTTTTTCTTTAACAAAAAGAAAAAGGTCCGGTATTACTACAAAAGTTCCTCTGAAGTCGGAGTATGGCTGCCTGTATGGCGAGGTACTTGAAAACAGTCACACACCCAAACTTCTCATTCAGTGTGCTGCAATTTCAATCTCACAGTGATAATTCCCAGGTGGGATGAGTGAGTCAGAGAACTCATTCTGGGTGACCCCCCAGAGTGTTAAGCTGGGGAACAACAACAACAACTGACCCTTTCCATGTGGGCTCCACGCACATAGTAGTCGGCCAGAGAATTCCACAGCGCGGCGATCTGGTCGGTGTAGCGTTTCAGCCCCTGCCGAATGATCGGCTCGATCTTCAGCGAGGTCACCTTGTCTGGGTTCTCTGCTATCAGCTTGCAAAGCTCGTTCCACAGCTGGAATAACAACCAAAAAAAAAGATAATTTAATAGTAGTAATGATAATAATAGTTAAAAAAGTTGAAGTCTGTCCCGAGCCATAAGGCCCATCAGGCCGGTGCTTATCCCGGTTTCTGTGGTGTTAAGCGACTGAGAGTCATAGACTCCCCCCTGGATAGGACGCCAGTCTATCGCAGGGTTAACCCCCAACACAAGGTTGGTACCCCTTTTACACCTGGGTGGGGTGAGAAAATAGCCGTAAAGTGCCTTTTCCAAGGGCACAACGCCATAGCCGAAGCTGGGATCGAACCCGCAACCTTAAGATTATGAGTCCAACGCCCTAACCACTAGACTTAAGCGGCGCCTAATGATAATGATGATAGTGATGATAATGATAATAATAATGATAAAAATAATAATATGTGGAATTTGTATAGCGTTGAATCTTGAAAATGAAAATTCAGAAAAGACTATAACATAATGGGCAACTACCAACATTATTCCTGTGCAATGTTTACCACACTGGCATACACCAAGCATGGGCATTTATCACTAACATAAAAACATGCATGTGTACTCATTCAAGCACGTACATGCATGCAAACACACACACACACACACTCACACAAAACACACACGCACGCACACACACACGGGGACTAGATGTAAAAAAAAATAAAAAAAAATAAACACACACACACACATACACACACACCAGCCTTACCAAATCTTCAAACAATGTAAATATTTCCCACCTGATGCTTTGATTTGCCTTCTTTTGACACGAACGTTTCATCATTGATGATGTCTGCCAGACGAATGGCTGCTTCGTCTAACCAGTCGATGGAGATGAGATAATCAATGTACTCCTCTGCACTCTCCTTCTGCAACTGTATGACAAACAACAAAGAAAATAAACACCCGTATATTTGCCATATTTAGGTAAAGAATCCTCAATGTATGTTTTTTTGTATTCTTTCTTTGGCAACTGCTGATGAAAGATTCTGATTAAAGGCAAAGTTAAATTCTTTATTAAAAAGCTCAATCTATTTGGGTACATGAGAAATGCATGTATGTACAAATAAACCATCTAAATCATCATCAGCAATCTGTGATGATTTCTACACAACCAACCACAGAAATACCACTCTCTGAAATAGAAAACCACACCTGCAACAGCACACGCACGCACGCATGCACGGACGCGCGCACACACACACACATACACGCGCACACACACCAGCAACAACAACAACTGACAACATACTCATCGTATGTAAAGAATCCTCTGTGAATAAATTTGTCTGTGTTCTCTATTTGTAACTAGAGACAAAAGATTCATAGTAGTACAATTACAAATAGCAAGGAATCCCCAATGTGTTTTTTTTGTTTTTTTTTAAAATAATATACTCTTTCAGCAACTATAAACGAAACAGAGATCGATTCACTTCAGCATATTTACCTTACATGTTAGGGATGATTAAACTGCTTTCCTGAACTTTCTGCAGCGGCTATGAGCAAAAGACATTCACACTGGACTATGTACAAAACCCCAAGAACATAAAAGGTAAAGCTAAAGGTATCCCATAACCTATGTGGTTGTAGGGGAGCGAGGCGTCAGAGACCTCAGCTTCTCTAGGGGCCAGCATGTTGAGGGTGGTGCCCATCTCCTTTCCCTCGCTGCTTTACCTTCCCTGACCCTAAAGAGGGCAGGTACCCATTTACAGCTGGGGGAACTGTACTGAAGCCAAGGGGTGCAAACGGTCACCCATCCAACTGGCAACCACGCTCAACACTGCCTAACCTTGGCTGGGGGAAAGCGAGCGTTCTGAACACTGAACTATCCCGTCCCCGTCAAGAACATACACTGTCCAAAACGAACGAGCCTATAGCTAGATATTAAAACAAACACTAGATCTGTCTCTTACCTTCAGGTGCCTTCTATACACTCTGACAGCTGTTTCAGGCAGGTCGTACAGTCGCACAAACTTCAGGTACAGGGGCCAGATGCGGTTGTGCTGGGTGACAGGCAGGGCCCGCAATGCACGGTCAAAGGTACGGCGGGTGCGGGTTATCTTTCCTTGGTCCATCAAGAACTGGACGTAGTCGATCCAGATTCGAGGCATCTAAAAATGGTTGAGCATGAAAACAGAAACTGTAGATCTGAAACTGTGAATGATGGTATGTGTTCTCACACAATTTTACATTCTCATGACCCACAGTACTGTGGAACTCTCTCTCTTTCTCTCTCTCTCTCTCTATTATATATATTATATGTGACGCTCCACCACATAATGAGACGGAGTGCACATGAGGTCAATTTTTAGTTATTGACATGTTATTAATGTGCAAGAAAGTGGCTATCAAATACAACAAACAGATTGAAAATTCTGTGCAACAATATTACAAATTGAAATGATAGACTGCAGGACGTAACAAAATGAGAAACGGGCAAGTTTATTTTAGTAACAGGTTGTCAGAATGAGTGCTTTGGTATTTTCAAAACACATTTAAAAGCAAAAGGAATAAAAATGATACCTTGATATTTCATTATAAGATAAATAAACAGATCTAGTTTAATAATCAATAAAAATCACAAAATTGCCAACTTGACACCCACCTGCCTTTAATGGCCCCTAGCGCAAAATTGGGTAATGTGCTAAGCGACTCATTTCGTGGTGGAGCGCCACATATACTCACACAACAACACACAAGCCTAAGTGATGAGATAAATAAATAACCATTCTTATCACACTTTCGTTATTCCAAATGAGGGAGCGGACAGTAAACAAACACAAGTGCTCTAAAACAGGAGCAAATTATTTTGAATTGGGTAAATTGTCCAAAAATGTATACATCCATCTGCCATTATCTTAAACATCAACCCTGAATTTTCAATGTTTTCAATTTCTGCTGAATTTAAAGTGTGACATATCATGTGTATTTCTTTTTTTGTTATCATTTCAAATCTGTTCACTCTAGGTGATATTAAACTACCACAAGAATTTTCCAAAGAAAGAAAAAATCTGAACACATTAATTACTCCTCTCTTGCTATCTCTTCACTGGTTACCTGTCGATCAAAGAGTGAAGTACAAGATCAGCATCTTCTGTCACAAATGTCTACACAAGACTGCAGTATGTGTGTGTGTGTGTGTGTGTGTGTGTGTGTGTGTGTGTGTGTGTGTGTGTGTGTGTGTGTATGTGTTGTGTGGTGTGTGTGTGTGTGCGCGCGCATGCATGCGTGCGTGTGTGTGTGAGTGTGTGTGTGTGAGTGTGTGTGTGTGTGTGATTGTGTATGTATGTGTGTGTGTTTAGTGTGTGTGTGTGTGTGTGTGCGCGCGTGCACATGCGTGTGTGCATGCGTGCGTGTGTATGTGTGCGTGTGTATGAGTGTGCGTGCATGTGTGTGTATGTGTGTGCGTACATGTGTGAGGGTGTGTGTGGGCACACACACACATACATGCATGCACATGTGTATGTGCATGCATGCCTATATGGCAGACAGCACATGCAATAATACCAAGTGAGCAATGATACTTAACACATGCATCATACATGTCGTCCATATGACAAAAGTTGTAGTACACTGAACAGTACAAAATCTGACCTTGTGCATGAAGACCAGAGCTCTCTCAAAGGCGCTGTTGGCATCTTCGTAAGCTGGATCCGTCACACAGCGGCCCCGGATTTGTCTTCGGACAATTTTCAGGTAGTTGTACCACAGCTTGTAACTGGACAGGAGTGAAAACCCACATGTCTATATATAGATACACAGGGTTCGCGCTAGGATTTTTTAAAACCGGTACTGCGAGTTGCCATTTCAGAGATATCTTGTCCAACTCCCCCAAAATCGGTCCCCAGAAAATAAAATCCGGTACGTACTGTGAACAAAACGAAACTATTCAGTGAGGGGGTGGGGGAGGGGGGGGGATTGTTCGGCAGCAAAACTAAATCTAAACTGAACGCAAATCTTTCAGACTTTGACTGCCCTGCTGCTGCCACTCGCTTCTTGGGCACGAAGCCACGCAGAAAATAGGTAGGATTTTTTTTCTAGCGCCTGTGTCACTGCCTGTGTCAGTCTGTTGTTTTGCATGGCATCAATTCGTGAGACTTATATTCTTCTTTGTTGTTTCTATGCTTAGCGCTCATCTAGATCTTTCGTTCAATTTTAGATTTAGTTTTCGACTCTTCTCTCTCAAAGCAACGCGCAAATTCATAGTCACAGACCCTCCCCTTTTCGCTTTTCGTAAGCTAAGAGCAGGCCATCGTGTGCTGGTGGGAACAGATGACATTTACAAAAGTGCATACACATGGGGACTGGATGTAAAAAAGCACAGGAGTGCTTATTCCATTATCCTCGATATAAAAGATTAAAAGAATAACGAATAAATAAATCTAGGCCCCATTTACTCATTGTGAATGGAAGTTACTGTCATGCCGAGAAGAGCGCGAAGCTCTATTCTTTCACAGTAAAGCTTGCTGTTCTGCGTGCTAGGCTAATGAGGTTGGCGCCAAAGATGTTCGTCTGAAGGGGTGGTAGGAAGGGGTAGGTGCGTAAGCACAGTACAGGCGCATGACAGACTGTCAGAAAATGTCGCTTCAGACTTTTTTTTTTAAGACCGAAATATAATCGGTCACAGGCAAACAGAATCGGTACGCGGTACCGGCTGCTTCGAAAATTTTCGGTATTCCCTGTTTACAATCGGTAAAATACCAACAATTACCGGTTATCGCGAACCCTGGATACACAGTTGAAAATACACACTGGTTGCAGGATTTTGCTCCCCCCCCCCTTTTTCTTTGTCCTTTCAAAACTGAATAAACAGTACAAACATTCCACTAACCCACACATATGCAGTTTAATACAGTTTGTAATTTACTCTTTCAAAACAACAGTCAAAAACTACCAACATTTCACACTAGTCTTTAAAACCCTTTCACAAACTGATTTAAACAATCAAACTCCCCCCCCCCCAAAAAAAACAACAAAAAACCCCACAAACAAAAAACCCCTACAAACTATTTACATTGTACCCACTTCAGGATATTTTGGGGTCTTGTTTTCCTTGGCTAGAACTCCAAGGTTCACAATGGTGAGATTTTGCATTACTATCATGCAACAATTTTTAACCCACTGTTAAGGTAGCCACATTCTTGAAAGTTTCAGTCCTATACCCCACTGACTCCTCAAAGAGTTTAAGGAGGCATCGGTCAATAACAACTTACTGCTATTATAAAAACAGTGACACGATTTATATCATAACTTAATTCATCAATGAAAAACTGTCCGATTTTGTCACCATGAGGTGGGTTTACCTGCCAGGCAGCTGTTTCAGTGCGCGTTCATAGATCTTGTTGATGACCTCTTTTGGGGCCTCTTTCTTGAACTCGATGTACCGTAACCAGCATTTCACAGAATATGGATTTCGCAGTATGTCTTCCTCATAAGCGATGTCTTCCTCTTCCTGAAATGTGATGAACAAACTCCTTTTTTAAAAGTTCTTCAAAACACTAATACAGTGAACAAACACACACACACACACACACACACACACACACAACATACACACAGAGTCTCTACACACACATCGCACAAAACACACACAATGTGCATACACACACACACACACATGACACACACACACACACACAAATAATCACACACACATTGCATCACACACACACACACACACCACAGATAAAGATCCTTAAAAAACAAATCGATCTACTAATGTATCTATTAAAAATAATTGATTATTAATTACAATCATTACTGAACCTATTAAATAATCTTTTATCAAATATGTAATTACTATTATGTTATAAAGTATAACAGATCTACAGAGACCACATAAGCAACAAAGAAGACAGAAGTGCATGACAGAATCCAGCAAACCATTACCAGTGCTGGTCCATATTCATGAAAACCTTCCATTGACCGTAAAGAAGTGTAAACTTAAATCAATAAATGGTATGGGCATGTATACATGTGAGTACATGTGTGGTGTGTGTGTGTGTGTGTGGTTGTGTGTGGTGTGTGTGTGTGTGTGTGTGTGTATGTGTACAGTGTCAGTGTGTGTGTAAGTGTGTGTGTGTGTATGTGTACAGTGTGTGTGTGTGTATGTGTACAGTGTCAGTGTGTGTGTAAGTGTGTGTGTGTGTGTGTGTGTGTGTGTGTGTGTGTGTGTGTGTGTGTGTGTGTGTGTGTGAGTGTGTTGCGCGCTTCACTGTCTGGTAGTGGTAGGCCTACACTGTCAAAAACTTAAACACAGAGTAATCGAGTGTTACACTTCAGTCTACAGTGACTGTGTGCTAGTCTCTCTCGGCCTACTGTCCTAGTCCTACTAAGTCAGTGTCACTAGTGTCAGTGTCAAGTTTTTAAGTATTAATTTATCAAACATTACCATACTTTGCTACAATGTTCAGAGACAGTTAAAAAATGAAACACTCACAAAAAATATATCTGAAGCCCTGTCATCTTGTGAAACAGGCATCTTTCCGATCAACAATGTGTTCTGCGTCCACCATGCGTACACCGGAAGAACAAGTTCAACACATGTATTTTGAGGTCAAGTACCATATAAGAATTATGTAAGCCAACAGCGAAGTTCTACACATTTATCTGGGAAAAACCTCAGTATGTTAAAAATATGAAATACACTTTGTTATTTATCAATATCTTAAAGCATTAAATGCAAATTCTGATCGAAAATTCCACATATCTCTACAAACAATTGGAAATCGAAGAAAGCCCAGTTGAATTTCTCATTCTGTTTCAATTCAAATCTGGTTGTTAATGAATATCCGGTCCGACCCAAGTTGACAAACAAAACGGTTTCCGCCTTTTCCCTCCAAAATCAGGTCAGGTAAGATGATTTATTATGTACTTTTGGTGTTAATATGTTTTCTGTTTATCAGTGTTTTCGGAACTGCTTGCTACAATACGTATGAGCTCTGTGCAGTTATGTATCGGGCTGATGGTAACGTACTGCAGATAGCATGTCTGGCACGATAGCAGGATTCATATCCACCAATCGAACAGAAGCAGACGCAAAATAAACCATTCCCATGTGTTATGTGTAGCAGTAGATTACAATCAGATCACAATCTGTGGACTGGAGACTATGAAAGATGCCATACATTAGCAACATCTCATCACGATGCTTTTAAGTACAAAAAAAATCAGTCATTTTTCATCATTGATCTTTGAATCATGAATGGGAACGTGCAATCTGACATTCGGTTTTGACTGTGGGTGTATACTCTGCGTAGGCCTACTCAGTATTCTTCTTATAACGAAAACTTTCTTGTTTTCATTTTCCCCCTTCTTCTTTATACTGTGCCATTGTCAATGGTCCTCCTAGTTCATGCACACCATTATTTCGCACAGATTGCAAGCTGGGTACATGATTTGGATTGGCCATACCACCAGCCATGACTGACTCACTCTTATAGTTATACTGAAACACTGAGTCGGGGAGAGTAGTAGGCTACTAGACTAGAAAGAACTTTTCTAACATATGGGACTGGGAGGCAAAATTTAAACAGACCTGTCTGGATCAAGATTGTACTCTAAAGTAAATTTTATTGTGTACCAGTGACCACTTTGTTTCAATTTTATATGCCACTATGGTAAGAACTAACTTTCTTTTGAGTAAAATTTGTTTGCTCTCCCAAATCAAACGCCACCCATTTCTTTCATTTTCACTCCTCCTGTCTCAGTGTGTGTGTTAATGTGTGTGTTTAAAGGCTATGGCAGTATGACTGTGTATGAGTGAGTTTTTTTTTATAGAATTCTGTCAGGGACAATTCTCAATCTCATGTTTGTATTCTGTTGCGAGTAACTTATAAGTTTTAATGGATTGATAATTTGATACTGATATTATTACTGACAGTGACAAACACAGTGTATTGATTCTATTGAACGAGCGCCTTTTCAGGCTTTTGTCACCAGGACACCAGCTCCTCAAGTTACACACACACACACTCACACACACACACACACACACACACACACACACACACACACACACAACACACACACACACACACACACACACACACACACAGAGTGACACACACAGAGGAACTTTTGGTGTGTTGTTCTGTGTACAGCTGTCACTATGCATCCAGCTAAGTTGAAAATAAGAAATAGAAATGGATAGCAGATTCACATCAATCATGAATCACATGATATAACATTTGATAAAGGCTACTGTGTCGGTGTGTGAAGCTTTTTTAGTTTACCACAGCTTTGAATATAATATGAAACATCATCAATTGATCTAAAACTAATATTGTGATCAAATGAGATTCTCATCATGACTAATGACCGTAGTGTATCAATGCTATTATTTTCTCTGTCAGTGGTGAATTATTCTTGAGCAAGTAATTAATTAAGACTAATAAGAGTAAGTTTGAATGTAAGAATTGACATACTTTTTATGGAATAGATTCTCAGCAACTCTATGTAAATGTCATTAATCATGGGTTAGGAGAGCTAAATTAAAATTTAAATACTATTTAACTCTTAGTCTCATATACTGATAAAGATTAAAGTGAACTGACACTATCACTCAGTATCATTACTATCAACTTCCTGTTCATGGAGGGAATTGGCCAAAATGAGCTGAAATGGGTCGGTATGTTTAAAATGTCATATCTCTCATACTATAAAAAAGTATAATTACTAATTAGTATAATTTAACTGAACTGCATGAAATTTGAGAATAGTGTTGGCAAATGATTGTTACATAAGTATCAAGTTGTATTATTTTTCTTACATGTTTGTATCATGTGTCAAAAGTTGTTTGCTTGTTTTGTCCGAAATTATTATACAATGTCTAGTAAATAACATAATTAAAAACAGTTGTGCGAGTGGTGTTTCCATATATTCTGTGTGAAAAGGCTGCAATACTAAAACACAAACATTCTCATAAGGTGTCTAGTGTGCATGGACCTGTAGAGAGAAAAAGGTTTCCTTTGGCCATGCTCAGCTCAAAAAGTATGGCATGATGATACTGCACTTTCGAGTGGTTCAGGACACTAAGAGTAGGCTTGGTGTAGACCTACTAGATCACTGCTTTGTTATAATTCAAGATTAATTCAATCATGAATGGAAACCAAAGTTAAATCCCTTTTAATCAAAAGTCATTGATGTGCAAGTTATAATTGTCATTATTATCATGATTTTTTTGTCTAAATAATGGCATGCAGGAAAGCACAGTTTTCTGTCGTTGGATCTATTAATATTATTGAGGACAGTGTGTCCTTGTTAAGTATCAATATCAGGGGACAGAGTGCCTTGACCTTTCCATTTTCATAGCACAGGACAATGAAAAGACAATCACTGAATGATAAACAGAAAGCTACACACTGAATGACTGATTAACATTAACAACAAATGGTCTCTGTTGCTCTTTCATATGAGAAATAGATTGAGAGTATGAACGAGAGAGTGAGGGACTAGACTCTGTGTGTGTGTGTGTGTGTGTGTGTGTGTGTGTGTGTGTGTGTTGTGTGTGTTACGTCACTAAGTGTGTGTGTGTGTGTGTTGCTCTAATTTAGCAACTTTGCCATGTGTTTAGATTCCCTGCAACAAATAAATTAGTGTCTGGAGATCTTGGCTAAAAGAATGTCATTAATGATTTAAAAACAAACAAACAAAAAAACCTGACAAAAATACACAGATCTGCTTGCTTTTCAATTGCCCTATTAATTAAAGAGAAGAATGATTGGGCCCTCAAAGTTGATTAGATCACATTGACAACTTTGCAACTGATCAACTTCATTAAACATAGCATTCATCGACAGCAGGGTCTCAATCTTGAGCAAAAAGCAAATGTTTATGTGTCCAGAGGAATGTGATTTTATCACAACAAAGTTAAACAAGGTATTGTTTGTTTTTGTTTTATATTTTGCATTTTTATTATGCAAAGAAAATGAGTGGTTTTCACTGGCCCTGCTGATTCCATGGGCTCTCATGGCACAGGATTCAGAGATGTTGTCATTGAAAGATGCTGATGACCTGCCTTTTTTTTCCCTTCTTTTTACTCAGTCTTGCCTGAAAGAGTCTTCATCAGTTCATGAGGTCCATAGCTTGGTTTCGTAGTACATGGCCTACATGTATCTGAATTTCCATTCATGTATTGTTGTTCCCAGTTCGTGATTTTGTCAGTATAAATCTCATTTGTGTGAACAGAAATGAGACTGCTTTCATAGGTGTGTGTCTGTTTGATGGAAGAGAGAGAGAGAGAGAGAGAGAGAGAGAGAGAGAGAGAGAGAGAGAGAGAGAGAGAGAGAGAGAGAGACATGCATGTGCAAATATTCTGAACACAAGAATGTTCCTGTTTCAGAGATCCAATACTTTGTAGTAGATAAGCTTGGCAGAAGGAAAATAATTATGGCCATCTATTTTCATGATGGTAAATGTCGTATGCTCATAATGGGGAGGGGGGATGTTCAGCAGAGTAGTGAAGTTAAGTAAGATAGTGCTGTGATGACACATAACGTATGGCTGGCAAAATTTGGAACTTTGATGATATTTTATTGTTTTAATTCAGAACAAAAGCAACACTTTGGATAGCCCTCACGCCAAACTTCACTTATTCATTGATATTTCAAGTATCAGATTATTTAGGAAAACTGAAAGCCTGTACTGCATAAAACAAGGAAACCACACCCCACAAAAACACAAAAAGAAACGCACGCACGCACAGCACACACACACGCACGCGCGCGCGCACCACGCCACACGCACACACACACACACACACACACACGGCAAGGTAAAGAAAAGATGGGTAAAGAAAGTCTTTGTGAAGGACTAAGTAAAGATGTGTGGTAACAGAGGAATCTGCGTGACATAAAGTGGTACAAAATACAAAAAAAATACCAAAAAAAAGTTCAAATTGCCAAAGTGACGTGTTCGGTGTAGAAGAAGACTACGCTACAGCAGCAGTGCAACCTGGCACTAGTGTTACTAGTGTCAGTGTTAGAGAGCAGCCAGCCAGCTGATGGATAGAAAGAAAGGGAACTGTGGCAAGAATCAATACACACACACAGTGTGCACAGTGTAGGCTGATCTGCAAGCAAACTGCCTGACTGACAAAATAAATAAACAAACAAACGAAAACAAACAGAAAATGAACACCACTTGAGGGGGGAATGAGAGGGTGTGTGTCATAAAGAGCAGTGGCAGCTAGGGGTCAGAGGCCTGTAGTGGAGTGTAGTAGTGTGGGTGGTCAGAAGGTGGTGATGACACTACGGTCACAATGAGCTGAGCTAGGGGGGGGAGGAGGACTGAGCACTGGGATGGGATCAGGGCTGTCTGTCGTTGGGATGCTCTTGTCTCCTCCTCCTCCTCCTCTTCCTCCTCCTTGTCTTTCTCCTCCTCCTCTTCCTCCTCCTCCTCTTCCTCCTCCTCCTCCTCTCTTGTCATCTCCTTCTGTTACAGTGTCAGTTTGCTTGCTCACGAGTCCTCGCAACTCTCGTCTGTTATTTGAATTAAAGATAATATAGAGTTAGTATTCAATTACTAGTAATGGGTTTTTTTTTCCTGACATTTCGCTTTTAGTCAATGTTTGATTTTTTTTTAATTTAGACTGTCTAAGAGAGTAATTCAGTCAATAACTGAGTAAGAGACGTGGGAGGTTTCTCTCTCTCTCTCTCTCTTTTTTTTTTTTTTCAAAACTGCGAAACATTTTTTTTGTATAATTTGTATTTGGGGGAGAGGGTGTTTTTGTTTGTTTTGATTAGA
This sequence comes from Stramonita haemastoma, assembly GCA_030674155.1. NCBI lineage: Eukaryota > Metazoa > Mollusca > Gastropoda > Neogastropoda > Muricidae > Stramonita > Stramonita haemastoma. The sequence goes on along the minus strand of CM060345.1, from coordinate 3,998,532 downwards.
ACAACTTGAGAATCTCTGTATCGTAGTTGAGTTACGTACATGTGCGCTTGTTTGTTTTGTGTTCTAGGGAATCCTACATTTTTTTTTATGCCAAGTGATTGTCTTGATGCCATTACGTGAGACTGAGGACACATATTTAACCACTCTGGTAAGGAATCATGTTTTTGTTACATGTTTCTGTTTGTACACTTCTTTATTTCTGTGATGCAGATCTGTCTGTCTCAGTGTCTGTCTCAGTGTCTGACATGCTTTTTCTTTTTTTGATTCTGATTGATGTGATTCTGTTTTTCTTCACTTTTTCTTCTGAAATAAAGTGATTTGTTTTCAAGAATTTCTTTTTATCTACGTATCCTTTTTTTGTGTGTGAAAATGAAATGTATACTACATAGTAAGTACTACTTGTGTGTTTTTGATCTTTCTCTCCCTTTCAGTTTCACTCTAGATCCCTCTTCTCTCTCTCTCTCTCTCTCTCTCTCTCTCTGTCTCTGTCTCTGTCTCTGTCTCTCTCTCTCTCTCTCTCTGTCTCTCTGTCTCTTTCGTCTCTGTCTCTCTCTCTCTCTCTGTCTGTCTGTCTGTCTCTGCCTCTCTCTCTCTCTCTCCTCTCTCTCTCTCCTCTCTCTCTCTCTCTCTCTCTCTCTCTCTCTCTCTCCTCTCTCTCTCTCTCTCTCTCTCTCTCTCTCTCTCTCCCCCCCCCCCCTCTCTCTCTCCCCTCCCTCCCTCCTTCTCCCCCAGTCATCCCCTCCCCTCCTTCCCTTCCTTCTGCCCGCTTTTTCTTCTGTCCTCTTCTTCATTTTTTTTTCTGTCTTCTTTGCCTTACAAAGTTACACTCTTTCATAAAACTGAAAATTACAAGGGAAACAAAGGAAGATTCTGTCTTTGAAGTTGTGTCTAGGCAATCTCTGAGGAAATACCATGCAAATTGGAATTCACTTGCATTCTTGATGAGTGCCTTTTGAAGCCACACGTATGTTATGCACGCATGCTACACACTTACGTAGACCCAAGCACGCACATACACGGACGCATGCATGCACGCATGGGCGCACACATACACACACACACATACACACTCACACACGCACAACACACACACACACACACACACACACACACACACACACACACACACACACACACACACACAACACACACACACGCACACACAGCTGATCTCAAGATATTCAGTGTGCTCTTTCTGTGCAGAAGATGCATCATTCTGCGACATTCAGATATTGATCAATCTCAGAGACACAGTGAGACAACTGGACTTTGAAATCTAGAAATCTTCTAGGTCAACACCTGTGTTAACAGTTAATTATCAAATTAATCAGAAAAAAATGAGAGAATTGAGAAGAAAGAGGGGTTGAGTCTCAGAGTAAATGTTTGAATTGGGGGGGGGGGGGGGGGGGGGATTACAACTGAATGTCAAAGGTCCCATAAAGTATTTATCACTAAAAGGGTTTGGTTGGTTTGTGGAGTGAACCTGCAGATCTTTTGATTTCCAGTTTTAGACTGTAGACATTGAGACTATGATTGAAAATGCGTCTTACAGGTCCATTTTTGCCATCATGTGTGTTTGTGTGTGTGTGTGTGTGTGTGAGTATGTCAATCAATCAATCAATCAAATTTTTTTTCCAGATGGTACATTGAGTAAGCAGCGATCAGCTTTTTTCCATCAAGTGTGTGAGAGTGGTGTGTGTGTGTGTGTGTGTGTGTGTGTGTGTGTGTGTGGTGTGTGTGTGTGTGTGTGTGTTGTGTAGGTTGATACACACCTCTTGATCAGAGTACAAGTACACAAAATCATGTAATATGGTTGAAGAGGGTGGGAATAGTTTCAGTTTGACTCTAGGTAAATTACTACAATGTATTCAGAACAAGAGAACAGTCCGAAGTGACCATGTCCAGAATGAACCAGCAGAGAGAGAGAGAGTGACACTGACAGCTATTGACATTGTTGTATAGAATAGATCTATAGATCTAGATAGGCTTTGTCTTTGGAGCAATCAGTCAGGGTTTTTCCAAAGAAAAGAGAACGATTCTGAATCCGTCTTATTCTCTCTCTCTCTCTCTCTCTCTCTCTCTCTCTCTCTCTCTCTCTCTCTCTCTCTCTCTCTCTCTCTTCCTCTCTTGCTCTCTCTTTTGCTCTGTAGCTCTCTCTCTCTCTCTCTCTCTCTCTCTCTCTCTCTCTCATCCTCTCTCTCTCTCTCTCTCTCTCTCTCTCTCTCTCTCTCTCTCTCTCTCTCTCTCTCTCTCTCTCTCTCTCTCTCTTTTGTGAATCCATCTTATTCTTGGAGATCTATCTCTCTCTTAGCTGCATGCAAATGACCTACCTCCTGCCAGGCAGGGTAATTCCATTCACTCAGAGTACATCTATTTGCATGTCATGATTTCAGCTGTCAGATGATTTGGCTTTGATGATGGGTAACTGTTCCCCTTCCCCATCCCTTCTCCCGCCACTTGATGTCTTTGAAGTTTAAAATGAAGCAGTGTCTGGACTTTAATGTTATGCTGTGCTTTTTTTTTTTTTTTTTTTATATGACAAGAAAAATTCTGTTGAGGAAGCCATTATCTTAATTGGGGATTTCTGTCGTTTCCGATGTCCATTGCTGCTGCTGCTGTTTTAGATCATGTTTTGAAAATCTTGTTTGAGGATGTATCGGAATCAACTCTGTCTCTGTCTGTCTGTCTGTCTGTCTGTCTGTCTGTCTGTCTCTCTGTCTCTCTGTCTCTCTCTCTCTCCTTTATCATTTTTCTTTTTTCGTTTGACAGCCCTAAGCACTTTTAAGTTGGTTATGTTGATGTCCTTCTCAAGACAGAACGACATCTGGAATTTGTGCCTCTTCCTTCGCAAAGTGTTCCAAGTGGCGAGAAACTGTCACATTATTGTTCATTATTATGACTCTGCTGTTGTGTAGTATGAATTGTTTGAACATTTTTTGTTGCATATTCATGAATGAACTTTAATTTGTTCACATTGATTATGCAGGGTTTGCGCTAGGATTTTAAAAAACCGGTACTGCGAGTTGCCATTTCAGAGACATCTTGACCAACTCCCCCAAAATCGGTCCCCAGAAAATAAAATCCGGTACGTACTGTGAACAAAACGAAACTAATCAGTGAGGGGGTGGGGGAGGGGGGGATTGTTGGGCAGCAAAACAAAATCTAAATTGAACGCGAATCTCTCAGACTTTGACTGCCATGCTGCTTGCTGCCACTCGCTTCTTGGGCACGAAGCCACAAAGGAAATAGGATTTTTTTTCTAGCGCCTGTGTCACTGTCTGTGTCAGTCTGTTGTTTTGCATGGCATCATTCGTGTGACTTATATTCTTCTTTCTTGTTTCTATGCATAGGGCTCATCTAGATCTTTGTTCAATTTAGATTTGGTTTTCGACTCCTCTCAGAAAGCAACCCGCAAATTCATAGTCATAGACCCTCGCTTTTCGCTTTAGTAAGAGCAGGCCATCCTGTGCCGGTGGGAACGGATTACATTTACAAAACTGCATACACACGGGGACTGGATGTGAAAAGCACAGGAGTGCTTATTCCATTATCCTCGATATAAAAGATTAAAAGAATACAGAATAAATAAATCTAGGCCCCATTTACTCAATGTGAATGGAAGTCGCTGTCATGCCGAGAAGAGCGCGAAGCTCTATTCTTTCACAGTAAAGCTTGCTGTTCTGCGTGCTAGGCTAATAATGAGGCTGGCGCTAAAGATGTTGTTGGAAGGGATGGGAAGGGGTAGGTGCGGTAAGCACAGTACAGGCCCATGACAGACTGTCAGAAAACATCACATCAGACTTTTTTTTTTTGAGATGGAAATCTAATCGGTCACAGGCAAACAGAATCGGTACGCAGTACCGGCTGCTTCGAAAATTTTCGGTATTCCCTGTTTACAATCGGTAAAATACCGACAATTACCGGTTATCGCGAACCCTGTTATGGGTTATGTCCTATAAATGAGTGAACAATCCTGTCTCAGTATCTGAATCACTCTCACTGTGCCCCCAACCCCAGAATTCTGCATCCCCACTCCCTCTCCTTTTTATCATTTTTGGCGGTTAATTTTGCTTCCTTCACCTTCTCTTTTTAACCAGTATCTAACTATCTTCAAAATCTGTTTCTTTGTCAGCTCAATTTTGAGAAAGAGTTGGGAAATATTTGATTAAAATAAAAAGGGGACAGTTGTCAAAGTCAGTGAAGCATTGTGGAGGATTCCTGTTCAGTGGATTGAAGGTGATGGTCTAAAGGAAAGGCACCTGCCAGGAAAATCACTTGTCCTAACATGTGCAATTGCAAGTCTCTCCCGGGCTGTGCTCTTCCTCCTTTCTGATCGGTGGTCTAGGTGCTAGTCTTTCAAATGAGGTAATAGACTGAGGGTCCTGTGTGCAACATAGAATTGGGATTATGCATTATGTGTACAATGATTGCTTGTAAAACAAAAGAATTTACAGCAACAAAGGAGTTGTCCCTTGCAGAGCTTTTGTAGTTTCCAAAAAAGTGAAACGGGTCGATTTTTTTTTTTTAATGAGCAAACCGCTCATGTCAGCAAACAAGCACATGAATGCAGGTTACAGAAACAAAAGAAGAGGAGGGAAAAGATGGGACCCAAAGTGCAGTAATTAATAATTAACGCAAGTGCTCTTCCTGTGGGGAGCAACCAAAATTTCTTGCACACAGTTCTGCCGTGGGTGAAGATGCTACACTAACGACAGCACAGCACATCACAGCCCAGCCTGCAGGAGGAGTGTTGTGCAGGGTAAATTCTCCTGTTCATCACTCAGCCACTGTCTACAGTTTCTCTACCCGTTTGAGTGATCACCGGGCTGCATTATCATGATGTATGTAACATCATGGGAGTTGGGCGGGCTGGCTGTCAGAGAAATGGGATCATTGGATAATGTGGCCTCATTCCCTTTGAAGTTTAAACAGCTGCCGGGCAGTATCGTTTTGCACATGTATGTATTGAGTCTGATGGGCCATCTAGATCTATCGTAATTGCTCAATTTCTCCTGCCTGGGGGCCCGTCTTCACCGCTGTCTGTGAAGATTATGTTTGAGATGTTATTGATTGGTGCTGTTGTTTATTACGTTTGAGATGTTGTTATTGATTACGGCTGTTATTTATTACGTTTTAGATGCTATTATTGCTTGGTGCTGTTATTTAGGGAATCGTTTGACGCTGTTCCCTGTTCCCCACTGCCTTTCTTCCTCTTTCTTTTCTTGTGATCTTACTTCCTTTCCTTATAAGTACAGTGTCACTTACTGCACATTTTCAGCACAGAAGAAAGATCCGAACAGGCAAGCTGTGAATAAGGGAAAGTTGGCTGATTGAACAGTCTCCAGCTGTTAATCTTAAACAAAACCAGTTCCTAATGGATCTCAATTTGGACTGGTTGCAGTGTTGGATATATGATATAGCCTATCCAACATGGGTAGCTGTGTTTTGAGAAGCCACTTAGACACTCACAGTCACACTCCTATTCACACACACACACACACACACACACACACACACACACACACACACACACACACACACACACACACACACACAACACACACACAACACACACACACACAGAATACAACTTACTGATAACAAAAATTCAACAAGGCCGTCTCGCCAAGAGAAAATTTCAAATCCATTCGAAATCAAAGCTTGTTGTGATAATAAGGTTGTGATGCATTCATAGAACTTCTTTCTTACAACTAGTTTATTATAGATTTAACTCTTCTGACTTGCATCAGAATTAAATTGGAGGAATGCAATATTCCTTTCTTTTTTCTTTCTTTCTTTCTTTTTTGTTTTTTGGCCAACAATAGATTTTTCAGCCACCACTCCTTCCACCCTTTCTTTGATGGTGCCGGCTTGGAAAACATTTGTCCCAAGTTTGGGTCAGGGAGGGAAAATCGGAGAGACACTGACACTTGAAACTTTGTTTACCAGAGACACAGACAGAGACAGGGAGTTCTAACTTTCTAACCCCAACGTGTCTAGAGCTAGGATCAAAGTAAAGCAACTGCAGCGCGGAAAGTGGCCAGGGAAGCAAAGCAGAGCAGACCATCAGACAGATTAGCCCGCCTGTGTTTTCCCTCCCTTCTTTCCTTCCCTCCCTGTGGTCAGTGTAAAGGTCAGCTGGCTGAAGGTAGGCTTAGGTGGGTCAGGGGGAATGAGGCAGTGTACAGGCAGGGCTGACCAACATGCATGCATGATAGGGAAACCAATACAGCTGCATGCAGGAAAAAAAGAAAATAATGGGTAGGCGCTGCTCTTGTGGCGACGTGCTCTCTCTCCCCGGGAGAGCAGCCCGAATTTCACTCAAGAGAAATCTGCTGTGACGTTAAGTGGTACAAAATACAAAATACAAAATGCATGCATGCTCTGAGCTGAGCTATGCCATCAGCCTGATCTGATTCATCATCATGGGCAGATCAGATCACATCTGTACTGTAAGTAGTACAGCTGTCACTTGCCCACATGCACTTGGAATGGGTTCCTTTTCTCTTCTATCTTTCTTTTTTTTTGCCTCTTCTTTTAGACTTGGCTCTAGTGTGAGAACTATGGATGTTTCTGGAATATGAATTATGTTGTATGTTTACATAGTTTACCAAGTGTGTTATTTTATTCCCTTTCATTGCTTTATTTTCTGGTGACACTGAGTTCACTATCTCATTCTCTCACTATCTGAAACTGTGACTATTTTAGAACCAGTCAGAATACATTGCTGTCAATAGCACCGCACCGCCACCACTTTCCTCTTTCTTTCTAAGCCATACTGTGTTTTTAGGGTTTTCAATACTGTCTTCATATGTTACATAGAATTATGTAGGAAGGTTCCAGCTGTAGTAGAAGCTTCTTCTCTACTCTCAGCTGTAGTTGTAGCAGAAGTGAATGTAGGAAGGTTGCACTTGTAGCAGAAGTGAATGTAGGAAGGTTGCAGCTGTAGCAGAAGTGAATGTAGGAAGGCTCCACTTGTAGCAGAAGTGAATAGGGAAACTGTTAACCCTTTTTAGACAGGCTTAGCTGAGATTTGATCCATTGATTACAGAAAACCGTCATGAAATGAAATTGCACCGTCCACTTTGTATTCTTGCTGAAGGTGAGTTTGAATGCCTCGGAAAGGGCACGGACATTGATTTTGAGTTAATGGGAATGGATTTTGATGTTGTGGCCACTTCAAACAGAGGTAAACTAAAGTACCCTTTCAAAACCGTTTCAAAGAGTCTTATCTGAGAGGCTGACACTTGAAAAGGTGTAAGAGATCGAGAGAGACAGGGCTCTACCCCAACTTGTCTCCATCAAAGTAAACAAACTGCAGGGCTGAAAGTGGCCAGGGAAGCAAAGCAGACAGACTGTGGGGCAGATTACTAGAGATTAGCCCTCCTGCGTTTTTCCTTCCCTCCTTGCCTGTGTGTGTGTAAAGGTCAGATCAACATGCGGTGTGCCGAGCCATCACTAGTATCGGCCTTGATTGGCAGATTTGGTCTGTACTGCTGTCACTTGCCAGCCCCACATGTGCTTGGAATGTGTTGGTTTTTTTTGTTGATTTGTTGTTTTTTCTTCTTCTTCTTCTTCTTCTTCTTCTTCTTCTTCTTCTTCTTCTTCTTCTTCTTCTTCTTCTTCTTCTTCTTGTTCTTCTTGTTCTTGTTCTTGTTCTTCTTCTTGTTTTTCTTCTTGTTTTTCTTCTCCTTCTTGTTCTTCTTGTTCTTCTTCTCCTTCTTCTTCTCCTTCTTCTTGTTCTTCTTCTTGTTCTTCTTCTCCTTCTTCTCCTTCTTCTTGTTCTTCTTGTTCTTCTTGTTCTTCTTCTCCTTCTTCTTGTTCTTCTTCTCCTTCTTCTTGTTCTTGTTCTTGTTCTTCTTGTTCTTCTTGTTCTTCTTCTTGTTCTTGTTCTTGTTCTTCTTCTTCTTCTTCTTCTTGTTCTTCTTCTTCTTCTTCTTCTTCTTCTTCTTCTTCTTCCTCTTCTTCTTTTCTTTTCCAGATTCTTTTTTATTCTTAATCTTAGCTTTGGTGTGTGAAATGAGTGTTGCACGAATTCCTGAAGCATCTGTTTTTATCAAGAGTTGTACTGTCTTCATGTGAGAGTGTGTACCTGTCCTTAGTTGTACGTGTATTATATCTGTTTTATACTTCGTTGCTGTATTTCTCTTATCTCATCTGATTTCTCTGTGTGAGATGATGGCTGCTTCAGAAGAGAGAAGGCATTGCCACTATTTAGCACCACACCACCAGTACCCTTTTTTTTCATGCCATTAATTTTTTTGTCTTTAGAGTTTTGGCTACAGGGTGTCCTCATGTTTCATTTCATGGATCACGAGATGCTGACACAGTGACAGTGAAAATCTGATTGGTTTTTTTTTTGTACACATGTGGCCCACAAAACTATTTGGGGTGCTGAGAAATAGGTCTGAAGGCCAAAGCTAAAACTAGAAAGGGCGAGTGTCGTAAACCCTTTTGACAGACACTGCTGCCGTTCAACCCATTGATTTCAGAAAACCATCACCGGCATCAGGTTTGAAATGACACAATCTGACCGCTTTGATTCCTAGAGTTTGAAACTTGAGTTTGGCTGGCTTTACCGCCCGGAACACAGAAATTGATTGTGAGTTGACGAGAATGCATTGATGCTGCCGTAACTTGTGAGGCGAAAGACAGTTAAGTACCCTTTCAACTCCTCTTCTTCAGAGAGTCACTCGTGACGCTTGAAACTCGTTTTTTGGAAGAGGAAGGGAGGGAGGGAGACACTGAGACAGACTGACAGAGACAGCACCCAAAGTAAAGTATAGTCTTATCTCCAAAGTGGAAGTGGCCAGGCAAGCATGGCAGAGCATCAGACAGAGGAGAAGCTCTGGTATATTTTTTCTTCCTTCCTTCCTTCCCGCTGTGGTGGTAGAGTGTGCAGCTAGTCTGGCTGCAGGCAGGACTGGGCTGATATCAGGCCAGGCAGTGCAGTGAGTGAGGGAGTGAGCTGAGCTAGTTGGCTAGTCATCAGCTGATTGCGCTTCTATAGATAGCTCCTAGACTGACTGAGTGCTCATTGTCCGTGTCAGTCACACTTCAGCCCTTGTGGACTTGGAATGCCTTCCCTTCTCTCCCTCTGTCTCAGTCTCTGTCTGTCTGTCTGTCTTTCTCAGTGTCTGTCTGTCTGTCTCTCTCTCTCTCTCTCTCTCTCTCTCCTCTCTCTCTCTCCTCTCTCTCTCTCTCTCTCTCTCTCTCTCTCTCTCTCTCTCTCTCTCTCTGTGTCTCTGTGTCTCTCTCTCTGTGGTTGGTTGGTTGTTTTTTGTTGTTGTTGTTTTTTACTTTAGCAGTTGCCTGTGAGAAATGAGTGCATCGCAAGCAATTCTGGAACATTTGGTCACATTTGTGCATGTGTGTGTGTGTGTGTGCGTACACGCGCGTATGCGTGTGTGTGTGTGCATGTGTGTGTGTGTTGGTAGTGTTTGAGTGATGCTTATTTTTGTGTGTGTGCGTTTCAAAGAACTGTATGATCTTGTTACAACAGGATGCTCAGAGTGAAATCTAGACAGCTTCCGTCAGGAAAATAGCATTGGGCATGCAGTGTTCCCCACCCTACCCCTCTTTTTTGTTTTCTTGTTACTTCCCCCCCCCCCCCCCCCCCCCCCCCACATCACGTTGAAACTGAAGCCATCAAGTTAAGACATGGTTCAAAAGATGACAAAATCTTGTCATAAAGCAAACAAAAGAAAAGCTTTAATTTAGGGTGAGTGCTTTTTGTGTGAAAAATCAATTTTAATTTAACTCAAATGATAAATGCTGTTCTGCTGTCACTCAGAAAAGCCTGTTTGGGTCAGAACGTAGGATTCTGTCTGTCGTGTGTGAAAGCTCTCTTCACTGCTAGGTTTTAAAACCACACAGTAGGCCTAGTGTGTGATCCCTGATAGGGAAACAAATACAATTGCAGACAGGAAAAAGAAAGAAAAAGGGGGGGTAGGCACTGCACATGTGGTGACGTGCTCTCCCCGGGGAGAGCAGCCGGAATTTCACACAGAGAAATCTGCTGTGACATAAAGTGGTAATGTATTTAAATAGTGTAGTGTAGCAAGGCCAAGATAATGAAGAATATGAGCTGATTTGCTCACCATGTTTTTAA
>CM060345.1:3980921-3983421 GCA_030674155.1 Stramonita haemastoma | reverse complement strand
CTTTCTCTCTCTCTTCTCTCTCTCTGTCTCTCTCTCTGTCTGTCTCTCTGTCTCTGTCTCTCTCTCCTCTCTCTCTGTCTGTCTCTCTGTCTCTGTCTCTCTCTCTCTGTCTCTCTCTCTCTCAGATCTTTGTTGTGCTCAGAGAAGGGAAAAGAATGCACACTAATTCAGTTAATCAAAGAACTTGTTCTAACTAAGGGAGCCCCGGAAAGCAAGGGGGATTACTGGGGAGCCCTCTTTATCCGGCAAGAATGGAATGATTTGGTGACTTCCACAGGAAGACTTCTGCTAATACCGTGTGCCTTTGTCTTTCTTTCCCAAAATACTTTGTTTGAAGCGTATTGACGGCTGTAATGAGGTAATAACATGGCTTTCCTGGCTAGGGCTACACTCCACCGATAGGTAAAAGGTCAAGTAATGCTGAGTACAGGTATTCCACTGATTTAGACTTGTGTGTGTGTGTGTGTGTGTGTGTACATGTGTGTGTGTGTGTGTGTGTGTGACTGACTGACTGACTGACTGAGTGACTGAGTGTGTGATCCATGCATTGCAAGATGTTACATTGTTTTACACTTTTTGTGTGAACACACAGGGCCTCAGTTCATAACCTCATCCGTAGGATTTTCAAGGCAATGTAGTTGAACCAATATTATTAACTCAGCAGGAAGGGGGAAGAAAGTCCTTTCAGACCGACACCTCACTCAGCCAAGGCTCAAACCGGCACCCTCAGGTACTGTCAGGTCGTGGGTTTGACACGTTCATTAACCACTAGGCCGCCCAGCCATGCTGTGCGCCCCCATAAAGACTGAGGTTGGTTTTTTTATATTTTGAGTTTGACCAGTATCTATTGTCTTCAGCCTTCAGTGCCTGGCTTTATCCCAGTTCTTGATTAAACCATTGAGCTGGGGCAACAGCAAAGTGAGAGGCTGTATGATCAGTGGCTTTATCCCATTTTCTTGATTAAACCACTGACGCTGGGGCAACAGCAAAGTCAGAGCTGTATGATCATGGCTTTCTTTCCACTCATGAATTCCACTTTACAGCTTATTCTTAGTGATCGACAATGACTCTGATTAGGACTGTAGAGACTTGACTTGCACAGTCCTTATGTGCTGCAGCCCTGGGGCTAGTTGGCCTTTGGAGAACATCTCCAACGCTGACTGTTCTTATGCCCTCTCGGCCGAGAGAGTGGGGATGTACTGTGTGTGGCAAGGCATCTCCGCTATAATCAAATTTGTGCCCAGTTTCCGAAACAGCAGCTGCCTCCTCTGCTGACTGTATTGGAGGTCATCGTCGAATAGATGGACAAATGAACATTGTCCTAGTAGATTTGCATTATTATCATTTAAACCCCAGTGGAGGGGTCAGAGTTAAGGACTGTGGTATTCAGGAAGCAAGGAGCGCCCTCTCACTCACTCAGCCAGGTGGCAACTTTAGCCATTGGGCAGTTTGCATCACTCTGGAGTGCAGTCTTTGAACTTTTGAAGAACTAGTTCATTCTTCATGGGGGGGGGAGGCAGTGTTAATGTTGGAGATGTCCTCCAGATTCTTGTTCGTGGTTCAGCTTGTTGTCACGGAAACCAGCAACACAGGTGTGAATTCACCCTGAAAGGCGAGGTCAGTAGGGGTTTGTTTAGTTTGTCTGCAGAAGCGTTGTAACTTGCTTATGTAATATGTATGTCAGGGAGCACTTTTGTATAGGCTAAAGTGTTGATTGGGTGTGAAGCTTGCTGCTGATTTGCTATTTCAAGCCCTGCCAAAGAGACTGTAACTCGTCAACATTGTGCAAACGTATTGTTGTAAAACTGGTGTGGTCAGACACACGATTTATTACTATTGCAGAGTGGTTAAACTTGACCGTTTGACATCCCCATCTGTGAAGTTGTGAGTTTAAGTCTTTAGCAGTAGCATCTGGTAAATCAAAAGGGGTGGGGGGGGGGGGTGATGATCTTCAGCCTGTTACCTTAACAATGCAAATCTACCAAGGAAGAAAAATTCTTTTCATGCAGAGATCAGTTATGCTTGTTAAAGATCCCATGATTCGTGTCAGTTTTTGGTGGGTTGCTGAAACATGAACATACCCAGCATGCATCCTGTACAAAATAAATGAGCTGCTCTGAAGTCAGGATGTGTGGGCAGAGGCCAATAGGCAGACCTGCCTCCTGCAGAGTGACAAGCACAGGAGAAGGAAGACCTGGCACTACACAAACCATCCTGTAAGGGAATGTTGAGAAGAAGAAGAGAGAGTGGTGGGATCAAGAGAAATTGAGGGGGGGGGGGGGGGGGGGGGGGGTTCACAACTGGGAAAGAAAAAGAAAATAAAAAGTATGAAAATAATGCATGCGTGATTTGCATAACACTGAGAAATCAGTTGAGATTAAATCAAGGTTTGGGGTTTTTTTGCTTGAAAATATTTTTGTTCTCTATTTGCCAGTATTGAACTCTACCCCTATCTTTGTTCTCTCTCTCTCTCTCTCTCTCTCTGTCTCTCTCTGTCTCT
>CM060345.1:3970921-3975921 GCA_030674155.1 Stramonita haemastoma | reverse complement strand
CGTTTGTTGTAGGCCTAGTAGACAATCATTGACATGACTGGGGGAACCAGGAAAGTTCTGGAAAATTGGAAGTGGCTTTTTTCTTTTAAAAATTTTTTTTTTTTTACATCAGGCTTTTTATGTTTCTTTGAAGGGCTGGGAGGGGGTAGGGAATGCGTAGTGGTTGTGTTGGACATTGCTGTTCTAAACAAAATCTCGGCAGCTAAAATCTTTTTTGTATTATGAGCGCACACATATATACCCGGGCCATTGATTAGTGGGTCTTGACTGCTGGAGGAAAAGAGCCTCTTGCTGTTGATGATCTCTCAGGACCATCACCACATTGTCTTGTCTGCCCTGGTTATGTCTGGTTATGGTGTATACACACTAGACTGGTGATCGTTTGTTTCGGCCTTCTCTCCTCTTCTTGTTGTAGGCCTAGTAGACAATCATTGACATGACTGGGGGGACCAGGAAAGTTCCGGAAAATTGGAAGGGGGTGGTGGTGGGGGGAGGGTTTGTTTTTTGGCCGGGCCTTTTATGTTTCTTTGAAGGCCTGGGATGGGGGTAGGGAATGCTTAGTGGTTGTGTTGGACATTACTGTTCTAAACAAAATCTTGGCAGCTCTCTCTCTCTCTCTCTCTCTCTCTCTCTCTCTCTCTCTCTCTCTCTCTCTCTCTCTCTCTCTCTCTCTCTCTCTCTCTCTCTCTCTCAAAAGATAATGCAGCTGCAATGAATTCATGGAGATGTGACTGATACTGATTCAGATAGTGATACTGTCATTTTAATAGAACTTTGTAAACAAAGAAATGGAGTAAAGGATTTTAAAATGTTATGGGACATGTCAGATTAACTTTGTAGGTTTGAAACTGGTGAATCACTTTCTAAAGCTACGTTTGTTCCAAGTTATTGTGATGTGTGCCTAAAGTGGAAAAATGATGCATGCTTATGGTGACTGTTAGTGCTAAAAGTTCAACTTTGATTTGATTTTTTTCAAAGCAAATTCAGCTAGTTTAATATATTATATGTCTTCATGGACATACATCAGGATGTGGCTTATTTGTTATTACTTAATTGTGAGCTTACTGAATGGAAATAATTATGTACTGTATGTATCTGTCAGCCAACCTAAGGACAAGAATGAATTTTTAAGTGTGTCACTGCAAGAACTTTGTATAGATTTTGTTGCTTCTTTCTCTTATTTGCAAGACACCCTGAAGTAAACTTTACACACAGCCCTATTTATGGAAAGTGGCAAAGAAGGAGAGAAACTTAGAAGGTTGGGGGGGGGGGGGGGGGGTTAGACAGAACAGAGAAATAATGATGATGTTGGCAGGACTGCCAGAGCAGAAATGGTAATCAGCGCTTGGCCAATCAGTAAGTGTGTGCATGTATGTGTGTGTGCGCACACAGTGCCAGACGATTACTGGCATTGTGACAGAATAGTGCCCTGTGTGCTGGAAGATGAATGCTGTACTTATAGTGCTGCAGCAGTAGGATCTAGGCCTGCATCAAACCAGCATCAGAGGGCCCCACAAAGATTAGAGACCCCAGCGTTGTCATTTTCTTGCAGGCGAATGTCAAGACAGTACACAGCATTGGCCTCTTTCACCGAAGCTTCGTCAGAGAAAGCATTGTCCTGGTGTGCCACTGTAGGCAAGAGTATTGTCCTGGTGTGCCTCTGTAGGCAAGACCATTGTCCTGGTGTGCCACTATAGGCAAGAGCATTGTCCTGGCAAAAGGCAAAAGGCAATAGCATTGTCCTGGTGTGCCACTTTGCCACAGGCAGTAGCATTGTCCTGGTGTGCCATTTTGCCACAGGCAGTAGCACTGTCCTGGTGTTGCCACTTTGCCACAGGCAGTAGCATTGTCCTGGTGTGCCACTTTGCCACAGGCAATAGCATTGTCCTGGTGTGCCACTTTGCCACAGGCAATAGCATTGTCCTGGTGTGCCATTTTGCCACAGCAAGACCATTGTCCTGCTATGCCTCTTTGCCACAGGCATGTGATGATGATTACAGCGTTGCTCAAATTTTGTCATGCTCTTGTTGTTGAACTTGTGAGGACTCGTAATTACATGGCTTTGCTTCTCTGGACCCATGGGGAGGACTACTACTGTACTAAACCAGAGAAGAGTATTGCCCCTCACCATCATAGGAAAGTATTGACCTTTCACAGAGTCCTGGCGTGAGGACATGAGCATTGAGCATTCTGGTGTCCTAAAGGACTTAGGAGTGCATTGGTTATCTTACACCTCCACAGGGATTTACAGAGAATGAGCATTGTCCATCCATCTCTCCCAGAGCAGTGTCAGTGTCACCCCCACCCCACCCTCCCCTTTTTCTTCCAAGAAGGATGAATAGAAGAAAAGGGGGTTATCCAACTGCCCTGTGGTAGATGTGAAGAAAAGAGCACTGCCCATGGATCTCCTCCAGAAAGGAATGTGAAAAAGAAAAGCAGTGTCATCGAATGTCAAGAGACAAGCATTGTCAGTTCACCCCCCACCCCTCGAGGGGGGTTGGGTGAAGAGAGCATTGCTCCTCTCTCCTTCAGACAGGGATGTCAACAGAAGGGCATCTTTTCAATAGAAGGGCATTGTCCTAGTGATGCAAGAGACTGAGTAAAAAAGAGATTTTTTTATAGTCTGAAAGTTGGGGGGATAAAAAACGATTTGTTCTTATTATGGGTCTGGAAAATATACCATTTTATATATAACAAAGTATGGAAATAGGAATTTTGTGTGATCAAACTTGTAAAAATGCTGATGGGGGAACAAAACTATGTGACCATACCATACCCTAGGCAGTCAGGTAGATGTAGATCTATATCCATGAAGATGATTATTGATCCAAAAAGAAGGCAGCACATCATGGCTATTAGTGCTATTATACATGGTGCTTTATTCTGTTCCTGGGGATAACCTTGACTGAGCTCTCACACATTATACTAATATAGATAGGTGGGAAAGTGTAACAGGACACAAACAATTTACCTCCGCTACAAAACCAAAAAGAATCGGTGTAGACTGTGAACACAGAGTTGTGTATTATTGACCACTGCCTGTTGTAGGCACTCTGTATGAATTCGGCCTGATACACAAGTGTCCTGGATTGATTGCGCTCCAGAATTTTTGGTTGTTTGATTATCTACCTACATACTGACATTTGTTCTAGGACCTTGAGCATACATGTTTGGTCCTGTGTTGTAACAGAGGTCTTTTATTAGAAGTAGTTAACCTTTTGGGTGCATGTTTGGTCTGCCCTGGGTAGTTACAGGGTCTTAGTTTTGCTAGAAGAAGTCAGTCAGCCTTTTGGGTGCATGTTTGTCTGCCTGGTAGTTACAGGGTCTTAGTTTTGCTAGAAGTAGTCAGCCTTTGGGTGCATGTTTGGTCTGTCTTGTGTGTTACAGGGTCTTAGTTTTACTGGAAGTAGTTAACCTTTTGGGTGCATGTTTGGTCTGTCTTGTGGTGTTACAGGGGTCTTAGTTTTACTGGAAGTAGTTAACCTTTTGGGTGCATGTTTGGTCTGTCTTGTGGTGTTACAGGGGTCTTAGTTTTACTGGAAGTAGTTAACCTTTTGGGTGCATGTTTGGTCTGTCTTGTGGTGTTACAGGGGTCTTAGTTTTACTGGAAGTAGTTAACCTTTTGGGTGCATGTTTGGTCTGTCTTGTGGTGTTACAGGGGTCTTAGTTTTACTGGAAGTAGTTAACCTTTTGGGTGCATGTTTGGTCTGTCTTGTGGTGTTACAGGGGTATTAGTTTTACTGAAGTAGTTAACCTTTTGGGTGCATGTTTGGTCTGTCTTGTGGTGTTACAGGGGTCTTAGTTTTACTGGAAGTAGTTAACCTTTTGGGTGCATGTTTGGTCTGTCTTGTGGTGTTACAGGGGTCTTAGTTTTACTGGAAGTAGTTAACCTTTTGGGTGCATGTTTGGTTTGTCTTGTGTGTGGCGATGTAACAAGGAAGTTTGACATTTGAAGCAGCGTTTTGTCATGGCAGAAAGGATCAGTTTCATGCTGACTCGTGAGGTAGTTGGGAGTGGGGGAAAAAACCAAACAACAACATTGCCTGTAGTTTATGTTGTCCAGACAAAAGTGATGACTGCTACAGTTCTGCAGTGTTGTAATGTTACTTTCTAGCTAAACGGTTTTCTTTTCTGCAGTGAAAGTAGTTGCTTGACACAGTGTTTCTTGACATTGCTATTAGATGATTGAAGAGGAGGGCTTTTAAAGAAAAAAAAAAATCTATTTTTTTCCCCCATATTCTTTCTTTGAGAAAGTTAATCCACCAAGACAGACAGAGTGAAACAGCGTGGTAATGTTTTGTTTTTTTGAAAAGGAGAATTGTGCTGAAGTGGCATAATCAGAAACAACCCTTACCCTCTCTCAGTCTCAGTCAGTCAATCAGAGCAAACTGCTCAGACAGACAGACATAGAAGACAGGCCGGTCAGCCAGCCTTGCCTTAGAAATGAGGCCTGCAGAGAAAGTAACAGCAGCAGCAGCAGCGGTGGTGGTGGTGGTAGCGGCGACGCTGGCTGAACGCATCCCCATCTCCTCTTTTGAACGACCAATCAATACATGGGGAGGGGGGGGAGGGGGGGATTGGGCGAGGCGGGCAGGACAAAAGGGGGTGGGGGAAGGAAGGAGAGGGATTGGGCGTACACAGTGCACGTGCTGGTGGGGATTTTTGCCTGCTGCCTGCATGCCCCTTCAGACCCGGCCTGTCATTACAGCCAGGGCATACATGTGTGGACCACACGCTAAGCTAAGACTGCTTACCTCCATCTATCCATCCATCCATCCATCCATGGTGCTGCTGGTGCTGGCCAACACGCCACCCGCTCGTTCTCCTTGTTTGTTGCTGGAACTTAAGTGATTGTGTGTGAAGGTGTGGCCACTGCCTGCTTAGTTGTTGTTTGTTATAGAGTATATACTGAGTGTAGCGCTGAGGAGTTGTTGTAACAGTTCATACATACAGTCAGCTCTGTGTGTGCGTGTGTGTTGTTTTTTTGTTTTTTTTCAAGG
>CM060345.1:3950921-3965921 GCA_030674155.1 Stramonita haemastoma | reverse complement strand
TTATTCAAAGACGTCAAAACTTGCAGTCCCTCTGTCACACAATGGCCTTGTGTACCTGACAAGCATCATACCTCGGGTCTCCACTGCCCACAAAAAGGACAGTTTGCAAATTAGGGAGCCTACACTGCCCAAGGAGGCAACTGAACTGTTAGCTAACGATTGGTGATTGCAGCACAGTCCTTGGAATGATCCCTCTCTCTGATTGGTGTCTTCCTTCCTCCAAGGGGCGGCCATGCCATGACCTGAAATAACCCCTAGCTGGCTGGATGGATGGATGGATGGATGGATGGGTTCAGGGCTGACCGCTGGAGGCCAAATCCCCTGGAGAAATGGGGGAAAGTTTTTTTTGTGGAGCTGATTGTGAAACATGACAATGACCGGCAGTGACATTTAGTGATTTCCGCCAGGCTTACGTACTAAACCGTAGCCATCTGTGCACTGTGTGTAAACCGTTATCATCTGTGCTTTGTGGCGCATAAACTATATTGTGGTGCATAAGTGATAATCATATAATGTGGGTAGTGGTGCATAAACTATAATCATCTGTGCATTGTGGCACATAAACCATAATCACCTGTGCATTGTGGCGCATAAACCATAATCACCTGTGCAGTGTGGCACACAAACCATAATCTGTGCATTGTGGCACACAAAACCATAATCTGTGCATTGTGGTGCAATAAACCATAGTCATCTGTGCACTGTGGTGCGTAAACTATAATCATCTGTGCATTGTGGTGCGAATAAACTATAATCATCTGTGCACTGTGGTAGATAAACTATAATGATCTCTGCACTGTGGTGCATATAACCACAATCACCTGTGCATTGTGGCACGTAAACCATAATCACCTGTGCATTGTGGCGTGCAAACGGTAAACAATGTGTGCGCGCATGGAGCGTGCTGCCATGGTGGTGGCTGCGGTGGGGACACAGCTGGGGGGTTCTGGACTGGAGAGGTGTGTGCATGCAATCAGGGAGTAGCATCTGAGCGTGCGGTGTGAACACTCAAAGGGATTCAGTGGAGGAAGAAGGAAGGAAGGAAGGAAGAGACTGAGCGCGAATGGGCAGCTGGCTGGAGAAGAGTGCTACTGTTCCATGCAGCTTTGACCATGAGCTCTCGTGAGTCGCAGGATGGGGAGGAGTTTGCTCTCAATCTTCAGGACATCCACCTGGTGGGTCTTCTTGCCTTTTTGGGTTTTTTTTAAAATCTTATTTTGTTGGTGTTGATGTTTATTATTCTCTTCTGTTTTTTTTTTTTGTGAACTGTTGTGAGAAATCTGTCCTGAGTATGCTGCTGTGTTTTGTATCCATGGACTTGTGAAAACTTTTCTTTCAGTGTTGTTTGGTTTTTTATTGTGAAAAATATGCAATCTGTGTGGTCGTCGTGTGGCATCTTGTGAAAGCTGTGTGTCTGTGGTGTGTTGTATTTGATTCTGTGGAAAAACTGGCAGCAGTGTGTGAGGTTGTGTGTAAAACTAAAAGTGACTGTGTCTGTTGACTGATTTTGATTGATTTATTCTTTTATATCGAGGATAATGGAATAAGCACAATTGTGCTTTTTTACATCCAGACCCTGTGTGTATGCAGTTTTTTGTAAATGTCATCTGTTCCCAATGGCACACGATGGTGTACTCCTACGAAAAGCGGAACAGGATTTATGGTGTGCGCAAGATGTTCTGCATGCGTTCGCACACGGGGCCTTGGGGAAGGACTTTTTGGGGAGAGTGGAGTCAGCACTGATGTTAACTCCAGGAGAAAAATCTCCTCGACCAGACTCGAACCCGGGTTGTCAAATTGCCAGCGCAATGTTCTGACCACTAGGCCCCATGACGTGGTTGTTTCTGTGGCGTTGAGCTTGGAATCTGATTGCCCGGGTAATGAGCCACCACCAGTGCATTGCAGTATAGTGATTGAGGAGAGGTCTCCTTTCCTTGGTCTTCCCTTCTTAAATAAAATCTGTATTTCTGTATTGCCTGTCCAGGGAGATTCCACTCCCCCTCAGAGTCCTTCAGTTGAGACTATAAACAAAGCTCATGTGTATGAACGCACACAGAGCATCTTGCACACCTGTTAAAACTCGTTCCACCTTTCAGAAGAGTAGGCCATTCTGTGCTAGTGGGAACAGATGACATCGATAAAATGTACAAAACGGCGTTCACACTCAGAAATTTGGATGTTTTTAAAAAAAAAAAAATTTTTTTTTTTTTTTTTTTAGGAAACATATGAGTAGCTGTAATACCGTTTTCCTCAAAATGAAAGAAGAATAAATCTTTCTAGCTAGACCAGCCAAAAGAGAAATTGTTCCCAGTGAAAGATCTGCCTTGAAAAGATGTCATGGTTTTGGGGAGGCAGTTAATCTCGTATCTTTGGCGCAGCAGCCGTGTCTGTTCCTAAACTTCCCTAACCCCCACTTCCCCCCCTTTCTCCAATTAGCTGTCAGTGGGGTAGTGGGAGAGAGGGGGAGAGAGGGGAGGGGGATTATTCTGAAAATCTAAATTTACGATTTAATTGAGTTTTGGAATCCTTCCTACAGATACAGAGCTTGTAGAAGTGGAAAATCCCTACAAGCTCCCCCCCCCCCCCCCCACAACAACACCATTTTTTATTTATATTGTGCTGTGTTCAATATACTCCCCCCTCCCACCAAAAAAATCCCCTCTTCTTTACCCCTCCCAAGCCCTTTTTCCTAATTTATATTGTGCTGTGTTCAATATATAAACCCCCCCCCCCCCCCCCCCCCCCCCCCCCCCCCAACCAAAAAATCCCCTCTTCTTTACCCCTCCCCAGCCCCTTTTTCCCCCTCAACAGAAGAAAAGTGCTGCCATTGATGGGATTAAAGCTCACCCATCTTTTTTTTTCTTTCTTCCCCCCCCCCAAGTTGGTGATAGGGGTGCTACCAGTACCACCCCACTCCGCTGCTGATTCCTGTTTGAGGGGATTTTTCTCCTGGAGTTGACATCAATGCTGACTCCACTCTCCCCAATGCCCTTCAGATGGACTAAAACCGAGGTCCATGGTGCGAACGCAACGCAGAACATCTTGCGTACACGTTAAATCCTGTTCTGCTTTTCATAAGAGTGGGCCATCGTGTGCCAGTGTGGGAACAGATGACAAATAATGAAGATTTACAAAACTGCATACACACAGGGACTGGATGTAAAAAAAAAAAAGCACACGAGTGCTTATTCCCTTATCCTCGATGTAAAAGAATAAATAAATGAATTTATTTAAATAAAAATAAATTCCACAGGTAGTCAGTCAGTCAGTTCAAGTCAGTCTCTCTCAGTGTGTAGTACTAGTGGACTGAAAAGTGGCAGAAAGCCTGGCCTGGGTGATGACTGTCGACAACAGAATCAATGGAGGAGGAGTGGGGAAGACTAAGAGGAGGAGGAGGAGGAAGACGACATTGTTGAAGGAAGCAGTAGTAACGATGACATACATACATACATACATGTAATGATGTATACATACACTGTGTCTGATCCTGTAGAGCAGGGGGTTGGGGGGGGGGGGGGGGGGGGGGTTCTGAAAAGGATTGACGGCTCTAGAGTGTAGGTAATAAAAAGTAAGGTTTACACTACACTTTTACAGAACTTTACCCCACCAGGCAGACTTGATGATGAGACTGACTGAGTGAGTGAGTGAGCGAGTCGGTGGAGGATGTTGTGTGGAGGGTATTGGGGTAAATTGTGTGTGTGTGTCACTGTGTGTGTGTGTGTGTTAGTGTTGTGTGTGTGGTGTTGAGATAAGAGATCTATGGTACGTGGTTTTTTGTTTGTTTGTGTTTTGCTGTTGTTGTTTGGGTTGTGTGTGTGTGTGTGTGTGTGTGTGTGTGTGTGTGTTGGTGTATGTGTGGGGTGTGTTTGGCGGGGCCCTTGAGTAAGAAAATGTAACTGATTTCCAGAAATGTGGAGCCTCATATGTTTGTTTCTCATACACAGAATGTCATTAAAAAAAAAAAGGATGAAGTGCTATGTTCTTACAGAGGTAAAGACATAATAGTATGCAGTGGCATGTAGGTGAATGCACATGTTGATGTTGATAAGTATAATAATTTGGAGTTTGAGTCTCTCTCTCTCTCTCTCATCTCTCTCTCTCTCTCCTCTCTCTCTCTCTCTCTCTCTCTCTCCTCTCTCTCTCTCTCTCTCTCTCTCTCTCTCTCTCTCTCTCTCTCTCCTCCTCTCCCCCCTCTCCCTCCCCCCTCTCCCCCCCTCTCCCCCCCTTCTCCCCCCCCCTCCCCCCCCTCTCCCTCTCTCTCTATCCTCTCTCTTCATCCTGTCCTTTCCTCAAGTCTTCCCTTCTTAATAAATATAAATCTGCATTCCTGAACTGGAAAAGGACATTTGCTTACTTAGCGCTCCAAGACTGAGTAGACAGAGTGTATTGATCAGGTTATACTGTAGAGAGTACTAAGTAGTAAGGCTTTGGCTCATCACTTTTTCCTGCTTGATACTTTGTATTCATTAGCAAGTTGAGTGTAGTTTAGTTAGCCAGAGTAGCAAGTTTAGTGTAGTTTAGTTAGCCAGAGAAACCATGTCTGATTCCACTGACCCTCCATCTTTCCTTCCTGAGATAGATCTATATATATATATATACTCTGGAAGCAGAAAGTGAAATAAAGATATAGCTGAGCAGTGAGTTCTGTTGGGTTTGTTAGTTGGCTGTGGATCCACCAGGTGTTTTTTGTTGTTGGTGTGGATTTTTTGTGTGTGGTTGGTTTTTTGTTGTTGTTTTGGTTTGGGTTGTTTTGTGTTTTTTTTTTTTTGGGGGGGGCTTTTTTTGTCGTTGTTTTGCTTGTGTGGTTATTTGTTTGGGGGAGGAGGGGAGTGTAGGATTATGGGGGATGGTGGTTCTTGTTAGGGGTTGGGTTGGTTTTTCATTGGGGGGGGTGGGGTAATGGGGGGTTCTGTGGTATTGTTTGCCACTCAGCAGTCTTATTTCTTTGCGTGAAATTTTTGGCCTCTCTCTTGGAGAGGGGGGGGGGAGCTCATTGCCACAATAGCAGCACTGGCCTTTTTATTCTTTTTTTTCTTTTTTAAAAAATCTTCTTTTTGCTGAAACTGTCCTCTTTTTTTTTTTTTTCTTATTTGAATAATGGAAAGCAGGCCCCTGAATTACAGGGTGAAGTAAGGGCCCGAGGGATCCCGGTCTGGGTGTAGTTGTTGTGCAATTAGCTGATCAGGAGGGGAGGGAGGGAGGGAGGGCAGGGCCTGCTGTGGGCAGTAAGTCACCTGCAGGCAGCCTGGCCTCTACTGCTCCCTGAGGTCTGTCCGCTCTGTATGTGCTGTGGAGTGAGAGTGCAACATGCTGTGCTGTGCTGTACTGGAGTTGGAATGTCGGGGTGAGTGAGATTATTACGTGCAATCATATTGAGTGCTGTGTGTATGATATCGTCATGAAAGATGAGGTAATACAAACAAGTATTACTATTAGATTGTTGGAGATAGGGAGCATTTAATTGAAAGTACAAAGATAATGGCTTCTGAATAGATTATATCAGTCCATCAAAGGAGGATGTGGATATTCAATCAAAAACATTGATGAAGAAATGAATTGAGATAGCTTAATCGGTCCATCAATCAGTTCCGAAATATCTATAGTTTGAAATTTTGTATGGCAGGTGGCAAAATTGCACTAAACATGAACTAAAATAAAGTCTATAGACTCTTCCTCCTACTTTTTCTATAAAAAAATAAATTACTATACTTTCCCACAAAGACCAGTACTGCACAGATGGGGGCAACTGAACTCATAGTCAGTGAGAATGAGCCTAAACTACAAAAGAACAATATTTAATATGTAACACATAACAATATCCAGGGAAGTTTCCTCCGTCAAGTCAAGGGCTGGTAAAGGATGCAGCCTGACTCCTGTAGTGTATCATGGTTCCGCTTGTGCGCTCAACCAGGGAGCCAAGCTGCCAGAGGGGGATGGGAGAGGAGGGGATGCTTTGGGGTCTGATGATGGTGATGGAACATAATGCCACCCATCAATATTTTAACTTGCAAACTCTGCCGCCAAGTGGAAGCTTGTCTGCCTGGCCTGCAGCCACTGTTGTGTTGTGATTCAAAGTGGTTCTTTTTTTGTACACAGTGAGTCTCTCACTTGTCAGTTCTCTTGTCCAGCTTTGTTGTTGTTGATTTTGTCGTTGTTCTTGTTTGGTTGTGTTGGTTTGGGTTTTTTTTGTTTTTTGTTGTTTGTTTTTTTTGTGTTGTTTTTTTTTTTTTTGGGGGGGGGGGGTGTGAACTGAAGGAAATACTGAATTACTAATTTATGTTGTTAGTTTTGTGAAGTTACCCAATGTTATCTCTCTGAGTCTCTCTCTCTATCTTATCTCTCTGGCTTATCCAATTACCCTCATTAAAATTTGAGTCTCTCTCTCTGTCTCTCCTCTCTCTCTCTCTCTCTCTCTCTCTCTCTCTCTCTCTCTCTCTCTCTCTCTCTCTCTCTCTCTCTCTCTCTCTCTCTCTCTCTCTCTCTCTGTGCAATGGGTTTAGAACTTTCTCTGCCCATGCAGTACTCTTTGCAAAAAAGACCCAAACACAGCAGCGGTTTAGAAAACAAACAAAAAAACCAAAGCAAGTCAGAGCCTTGTATTTTGTTTTTGTAACTTGTCAGTGGAGCTGGAGCTCTGTTTGTGTTAACGCTCTTAGTCCCAAACCAGGATTTGTTGGGATTGAATGATTGCCCCCCCCCCCCCCATTTCCATCAGGTGTGACCATCACTAATTCAGTAATTTCTACCACATGCCAAAGCTCTATCAGGCTAGAGATAGAAACCCTGCTGAGAGTCTGGAGGTAATTATAGCTGCTGGTATGTACTTAGAAGGAGGAAAAGGCCAGCTAGCATGTGTGCCTGACCTGATTTTGTCATGGAATGGGAAATGTAAGGGCAGTTTGTGTTCAGAGGATCTGAATGCAAGAGGGTTATCTAACTCTCTAAGGTGTGGATGGAGTCAGAAAAATGGTCAGCGTCTTCCTGTAGTGTAACGCCTGTCTGTTCTTTTCCTTGGATTTTCATTTGTCAGTGATTGATCCATGGGCATTTTTCAGATTTTGCTTTTTTTTTTTTATTCCTTGGATTTGAGCTCCAAAGCTCACCAGTGGTGACATTTATGTGACCTTTTTCTCAACCACCCCCATCACCACCACCATTTAGGTAGCTGCATTCCAACTTCGGGGTGGATGTCTAAACATGACACCTGTGTGTGTGTGGTTTTTTTGTGTTTTTTTGGGGGGGGTAAGTCATCTATTCCTACCAGCACACACTGGCCTACATTTTTTGAGATGCAGAATGGTTTTTTTAACATGAGCACAAGATATTCTGCATGTGTTTGCACATGGGGCCTTAGGACATAGTCTTATCTGAAGGACTGTGACATTCAGTTAATTTTTTTTGGTTTTTTGGTCAAACTGGGAAGAAGTGGCAAGACTGGGAATCAAACGCAGAACCTCATACTGTGTCACAGCTTACTTATTGGCAAGCAAATGCCATGGATACAATATATTCTATATTAAAAGTTTTTGTTTGTCATGGAAATTGGATAGATAACCTAAAAAATACCTGGTCAGCATTCAGTGAGGTTTCATTAGGGCTTTGGGTTATTACATTCAGTTGAGGAAACCCCTGCCAAACTGGTTTGCGTTGTGTAGCTAGCATTATTTATTATGTAATTTATTTATTCTTTTATATCAAGGATAACAGAATAAGCAATAATGTGCTTTTTTTCATCCGGTCCCCGTGTGTATGCAGTTTTGTCATTCTGAAAATGTGAACACTCAGATATGCTGACTGACTAAGGGTATGGCATTTTTTCGGTCCAACTGGGAGACCAGAACTGAGAAAAGGAAGGAAGGAAGGTGCATGCAGCCAAAGACTCCTTCACCTTGCTTTCTCTCCTCTTGCTCCCTGGCTGCATAGCTAGCTATCTATCTATCTCTTCAGTAGTTAAAGCTAGGCCAAAGAATCGACATGTTGCAATACGATACACTGTAAAAGTGCCACTGTCACTCAGAGTGTGGCAGACACACCTGTAGAGGGTGGGTGTCAGTTTAGCTGTGTGTCAGAGACATGACACACGAGACAAAGCAGACGTCGCCCAAGCTGAGGTGAGCGGTTGTGAGGAAAAGAAAAATCCTCCTTGTGTGGTTGGCTGTTTAAGGAGAGTGCTGTTGTGAGGAAAAGCCAAATCCTCCTTGAATGTGTGATTGGCTGTTTAATAAGGAGAGTGCTGTTGTGAGAAAACTGGACTGGTGGTAGAGTTGAAGACTGTCTTGTGAGTGAGCCTTTTGAATAGCATGATGCAAAACTGGTGCTAAAAAATCACATCTCTCTCTCTCTCTCCTCTCTCTCTCCTCTCTCTCCTCTCCTCTCTCTCTCTCTCTCTCCTCTCTCTCTCTCTCTCTCTCTCTCCCTTCGTCTCCCTCCCTCTCCCCCCCCCCTCCTCTCTCTCTCTCTCCCTCCCTCTCTCCTTCTCTCTCTCCCCCCCCCTCTCTCTCCTCCCTCCCTCCCTCCTCTCTCTCTCCCACCCCCCCGTCTCCTCTCTCTCTCCTCTCTCTCTCCTCTCTCTCTCTCCCTCTCTCTCTCCTCCCCTCTCTCTCTCTCCCCTCTCTCTCTCCTCCCTCCCTCTCTCTCTCTCTCTCCCCTCTCCCGTCTCTCTCTCTCTCCTCTCTCTCTCTCTCTCTCTCTCTCTCCTCTCTCTCTCTCTCTCTCTCTCTCCTCTCTCTCTCTCCTCTCTCTCTCTCTCCTCCTCTCTCCCTCTCTCTCTCCCCCCCCTCCCTCTCCCTCCCTCTCTCCCTTCTCTCTCTCCCCCCCTCCTCTCCTCTCTCCCTCCCCCCTCTCCCTCTCTCCCCCCCCTCTCCCTCTCTCCCCCCCCCCCCCCCCTCTCTCTCTCTCTCTCAACTGGGCAGAAGAGAAATCAGTGATAAACACCTAACCTCTAAAAGTTAAGATAGAAAAACTGGGTTCCAGCATTTGCTCAGAATCTTTCTCCATGTGACGGTGATACTTGGTGTTAAATACATTTCATAGAACTGACCTCAATCTACGGTCCCTGCGAGTTTCCGGTTTTGACAGTGTGTAGATCTGTTTTGGATGCCTCTGCCCTATAACTGATCGACAATCGGCTTCATGTTGGTGGGTGGTTGAAAGGAAATTGCTGGATGTGTTGCTGTCTCACACGGTTCTTAACGGCCTTAGGATTAGCGTAGTGTTCGATTAGCATTCGGCATTGCCTGTAAGCAAAAGATCAATCCCAACAACTTTTTTTTTTTTTGGGGGTGGGGGGGGGGGGAGGGGTTGTTGTAAATTGGGAAAGACATAAACGGAAGGTGTCTTTAAAGCACAGTCAGCAGAAATGTTGTCTAGAGTAGAGTCAATACTGCAGTAAAGCAATCTCAGGGAAGCTGCTCTCTTTGAAGGAAACGAAACTGCCCCCGGAATGGGATAGCTCTAGACAGAATTAGTGGACACTAGCGCAGGAGTAGTTCAAAGAAGAACAAGACGGAAGAAAGTTGCAGCCAAGTTAGAACTGTGTTTCCTGGAGAAGGAAAAGAAAGACTGAATTAAAGTTAACATTTTGATAATTCAGAAATAAAAAAGAGAATTAACTATGAACCAAGTTGCAAATTTCAGTTTTTTTCCAGGGGGGTGGGGGGGGGGGGGGGTACTGAATGAAATTGGCAATTTCAGTTATCCCTCAAAAAGACAAGGGCTCAAGGTTCCTTTTTTTTTTTTTTCCCCAGGACAAGAATCCCATGTCAGTTTTCCAAGGACAAGAAAAAGGAGTTCAATGTCCAGTTTCATTTTTTTCCAGCAGAAGGGAAAGAATTCCATTTCCAGTTGAACCTTTTTCTCTGCAGATTGCCCGCTATAGGGCCGGCAACCAACTGGTCTCCTAGCCCTTCCCTATGTAGCGCTTACAACTGGGCTACAGGAGCATGTATACAAATGAGCACAGTGTACGTGTACAGAGAAAGAGGGGTTAGACTCTCCCGCAACATAGGGATAGTGTTAAGAAAAAGAATGAAGTTCCCAGTGACCGTTTTCCCAGGAGAATAGAAAAGAAGACAGAATGAAAGTTCTTTTCCCCAGGAGAGAGAAGAAAAAAAAACCCAGTACAAAGGTCCTGGTTTCATTTTTCCTAGGAGAAAACAAAGGAAGATGGATTCAAGTTTCAAATTTCCATTTTACCCTAAGAATTTTTTTTTTTTTTTTTTTAAACGTGAGTTGAATGTCAAATTTCATTTCCCCAAAGTAGACAAAGAAAGATTGAAGGGTGTTGCAGATTTCCGTTTCCCCATGAGGAGGGAAAAGAAGTGTAATTGAATGAAGTTGCAAATGCTAGTTTTCTCAGGGGCAAAAAAAAAACATTGGAGTTTTAACCCTCTTGCATTTGGATTCTCTGAACACAAATTGTCCCTAGATTTTGCATTTCATCATGAAATCAGGTCAGGCACACATGCTGGCTCGCCTTTTCAAGTCAAGTCAAGTCAAGTCAAACTTTTATTTCCAGATGGTACATTGAGTAAGCATTCCTCCTTCTAAGTACATACCAGCAGCTATAATTACTTCCAGACTCACAGCAGGCTCTGTGCCTCTGGCCTGACAGAGCTTTGACATGTGGTAGCGATCAGTGATGGTCACTGAGTGATTGAAAACTATGGTGTGTAAATCCCAGCAAATCCTGGGTTGGGATTGGTGAGGGAGGGGGGGGGGGGGCAATGACTTAATCCTGGCAAATCCCGGGTTGGGACTAAGACTTAGAGGGTAAAGTTTCCATTTACCAGGGAAAAGAGAATTTTTCAGTGTGCCACAGAAGTATCACCCGGTGCAGAGCATTCCACATTAGAATCATGTGCCCCTCACCGTATCAGACAAGAGGTTTACCTAGCAACTATGAACTACTAACTGCATTGTCCAGTGTGTCAGTGGTCAAGCCTTGTTGGCGGGCGTTCTGGCCATGTTGGTGTGTGTTGGCAGCTGACCAAGAGGGGCAGAGAAACCTGCTGGTCAGACAGGGTCACTCCAGGTCAGGGGGCACAGAGGTCAGGTGCAAGGTCTTCACTTAGGCAGCAGTTCTTTCAAGATTAATTTTCCCCCTTGACTTAACATTGAGTGTTACGGACTCATTCAAGACTCTGAAAGTCCTTTGGATGAGGTTAGTTAGAAACTAAGAAATAAAAACAAACAAACAAAAGAAAACCGCCTTGCTCCACCAAGATTCAAACCCACAACTTGAGCACCATTGGGATAATATTACCAGGAGGAGGAGGAGCCTGTCGCCTTAACCGCTTGGCCCATCAGAAGGCTTGGTTAGTACTGCAGTTCATACACATGTATACTGTATACGATGTATGCCACATGTATACAGGTCCCTTTATGGCGCTGCACAACCTTGGCCCGTGTTGTTGACAACATGACGTGAGGGAAGTAAGGAGCTAGATCCCGGAGATGAGATGACTGCAGGCTTTCTTTCTTTCTTTCTTTCTATCTTCTTTTATATTGAGGATAATGGAACAAGCATCCATGTGCTTTTTTTTTTTTTACATCCAGTCCCCGTGTGTATGCAGTTTTGTCAATTCTGTCATCCGTTCTCACCAGCACACAATGGCCTACTCTTACAAAAAGCGGAAGACGATTCAACATGTGCGGCAAGATGCTCTGCGTGCGTTCGCACACGGGGCCTTGGTTTATAGTCTCGTCCGAAAGACTTTTTAGGGAGAGTGGTGTCGGCACTGATGTGAACTCCAGGGAACGGGAATCGAACCCGGGGTCGGCAAATTGCGAGTGTGATACCTGTTCTGACCACTAGGCTATAGATCCCGTCCCCTTCTTTCCTTTCTTTCATTCATGGAGTGAAGGGGATGGACAGATCAATGACTTAGAAGAACGATGCTGCAGAAGCCAGCCCAGTCAGCAGAGAGAGAGAGAGAGAGAGAGAGAGAGAGAGAGAGAGAGAGGAGAGAGAGAGAGAGAGAGAGAGAGAAATCATGACAGCTTGTTTTGCTCACTGCATCAGGGTGGATGTATTGAGTGGTTGGTTTGTGGTTTTGCCAGCCGTCCGTGACAGAATCAATAGAAAGCGACTATTTATGGCAGGGGGGGGGGGGGAAGGAAGGAAGGGTGGGGCTTGGTGGGTATAAGATTTTCTCTTGTCTTAGTGTCTAGTCTGTCTGTGTGTCTGTCTGTCTGTCTGTCTGTCTGTCTGTCTCTCTCTCTCTCTCTCTCTCTCTCTCTCTCTCTCTCTCTCTCTCTCCTCTCTCTCTCTCTCTCTCTCTCTCTCCTCTCTCTCTCTCTCTCTCTCTCCCTCCCTCCCTCTCTCTCTCTTCTCTCTCTCTGTTTCTCTCTCTGTTTCTCTCTCTGTTTCTCTCTCTGTTTCTCTCTCTGTCTCTGTCTCTGTCTCTGTCTGTCTTCTCTGTCTCTGTCTCTGTCTCTGTCTCTCTCTCTCTCTCTCTCTCTTTCCATGAGAAATTTGAAAGGAAAGGTGTGCATGTCGTTAGTTACATCTTGTTTGTCATTTTTCTCTAATAAATGTTATGAGTATAATATCTGAATCTTGTTGGGGGAGGGGTGGGAAGAGACAGGGGAGCATTGTATTTTGATCAGATCACCCTGGAACCGGTTTCTGAGATGAGGGGCATCCCTGTCAAAGCAGATCTGTTTATTTATTTATTTATTTATTTATAAATTTATGTTATTTATTCTTTTATATCAAGGATAATGGATTGGAATAAGCACTCGTGTGCTTTTTTACACATCCATTCCCTGTGTGTATGCAGTTTTGTAAATTTACTAAATGTCATCTGTTCCCATCGGCACACGAGGGCCTACTCTTACGAAAAGCGGAACAGGATTTAATATGTGCGCAAGATGTTCTGCGTGCTTTTGCACACTGGGCCTCGGGTTTCCAGTCTCATCCGAAGGACTTTTGGGGAGAGTGGAGTCAGCGCTGATGTTAACTCCAGGAGAAAACCCCCTCCCAACGGGAATCGAACTTTGGTCATCAAATTGTTTGCGCAATGTTCTGACCAGTAGGCTATCCCTGTCTATGGTTTTCTGTGTGTGCCTTGTTGTAACCTTCTTTCACTTTTCTCTCTTTTTGCTCTGGCCAAGATCAAGGACATGTCATGTCCAGAAATCACCCCCAAGTTATCAACACAGATTTGTGAGAACTGGCTGACTGCAGCTACTCCACTCCAGGATTTGAAGTGTCTGTATCATGAATACTCTGTGAGCAAGCCCAACACATACACATGCATGTAACGACACAAACACACACGCGCACGCACGCATGCACGTACGCATGCACGCACGCACGCATGCGCGCACGCACACACACACACACACACACACACACTATACATATTTTGATTATAATATAGCTTCTGATTCTCCCAAATAGTGGTGGGTGACAGACAGGCACTGAACAACAACAAGCCTGCATGTAACTTTTTATATGTTGAAACTCTTTTTTTCTTGGAAAGAGAAATATCTGAGGAAATAAAACCCAACTACTGACAAAAGTGTCATGTAACTTTGGAATGCTAAAGCGGAAAAAGAGCTACTCAGCCCTAGAAGAGGAGAGAGACAGGAGAGAGAGAGAGAGAGAGAGAGAGAGAGAGAGAGAGGAGAGAGAGACGAGCATTGTTACACTTGTAGTGTTATGTGTCTTATCTCTTTATTATGTTTGTTGTAACCTTTTTGAGAGAGTGCATTGTTTTCGCTTGAAGTGTTAGGTGTTTATCTGTTTACGTTTGTTGTAACCTTTTTGAGAGAGTGCATTGTTTTCGCTTGAAGTGTTAGGTGTTTATCTGTTTACGTTTGTTGTAACCTTTTTGAGAGAGTGCATTGTTTATCGCTTGTAGTGTTATGTGTCTATCTCTTTATGTTTGTTGCAACCTTTCCCTGCCTGTCTTTGTTTCCTAACACTCACAGTTTCAGGAAGAACGCTTAGAGAGAGTTACAGTAAGCTGTGAAATCATGCTAAGCAGGGTTTGGAAGCTTCCATCCATAGGAAAAAGTCCTTGATATTTTTGGCTGCCATGAGTGATAGATCTTTAGAGCGCTTGCTTTCCCCCAGTCAAGTTAAGCAGTGTGACGTGGTTACCAGTTGGATGGGTGACCGTTTTGCAGCCTTGGCTTCAGTACATTTCCCCCAGTTCACCCAGCTGTCAATGGGTACCTGCCCTCTTTAGGGTCAGGGAAGTAAAGCAGCAGGGAGAGGAGATGGGCCTGCCCTCAATCATCTGGGCCCTAGAGAAGCTGAGGTCTCTGATGCCTCGCTCCCCTATGACCACACAGGTTATGGGACACCTTTACCTTCACATGATCACAGACCAGTATTTGCCAAGGGGAGTTTGGTCTAGGTGTGTGTTGCAACAACAATGATTATTAATACCATCAGCAAAACACCAACATTTTGAGTTTCAAGTTTAAAAAGAAAGAAAAGAAATTTGCTGCTTGTTCGTACTCAATTTTGCACAACAGACATTGTAATTTATTCTGGAAAACTCAAAAGACTCCAAAGATTGTAGAAGAAAAATTTCTGTTGCATGATTATGGTGGATTTTGATAAATTATTAGTATTAATCTTAGTGTCATGGAGCATTTCATGTAATTTAGGAATACAAAGCATAATAATGTTGGGTGGAGTTTGTCATGAAATTCTAGATTAAAGAGGTGGAAAGTCTGTAGGGGTGTGTGTATGTGTGTTCAGATGGGATTGTGTAGGGTGTCACGTGTGTTTGGGTGTCCTGATGTCTGTGTCACTGTGTGTGTGTCAGGTGTCCCATAACCTGTGTGGTCGTAGGGGAGCGAGGCATCAGAGACCTCAGCTTCTCTAAGGGCCAGCATATTGAGGGCGGCGCCCATCTCATCTCTCTCGCTGCTTTACCTTCCCTGACCCTAAAGAGGGCAGGTACCCATTTACAGCTGGGTGAACTGGGGGACTGTACCGAACCAAGGTGCGCAAACGGTCACCCATCCAATTGGTAACCA
>CM060345.1:3878421-3938421 GCA_030674155.1 Stramonita haemastoma | reverse complement strand
ATACATGGCTGGGTCTGATATAGGCCTGCTGTGGCCTGTCCTTTTGTCTTCAAAGTTGCATGAAGGCTACGTACGTGCTGTGAGAGCTCTTACCTAGAGCTGTGTTAAGGTTGGGTGACAGGCATACTGTCGGGGTTTATGATATATACCATTGTACTGTCTAGTCTTATTATATATATATATACCATCGTACTGTCTGGTTTTATTATATACATACCATCATACTGTCAGGTTTTATTATATACATACCATCATACTGTCCAGTTTTATTTATATACCATCGTACTGTCTGGTTTTATGATACCGTCATACTGTCCGGTTTTATCATTAAATATACCATCATACTGTCCAGTTTTATTATAGCGTCATACTGTCCGGGTTTAACCATCATTCATACTGTCTGATTTTATTATGCTATCATACTGTCCGGTTTGATGATACTATCATACTGTATGGTTTCATTATACCATTGCACTGTCAGGTTTTATTGTACCACCGTACTGTCCGGTTTTATAATAACCATCATACTGTCTGGTTTTATAATAACCATCATACTGTCTGGTTTTATAATAACCATCATACTGTCGGTTTTATAATAACCATCATACTGTCCGGTTTTATAATAACCATCATACTGTCCGGTTTTATAATAACCATCGTACTGTCCGGTTTTATAATAACCATCGTACTGTCCGGTTCTATAATAACCATCGTACTGTCCGGTGTTATAATAACCATCATACTGTCCGGTGTTATAATAACCATCATACTGTCCGGTGTTATAATAACCATCATACTGTCCGGTTTTATAATAACCATCGTACTGTCCGGTTCTATAATAACCATCCTACTGTCCGGTTCTATAATAACCATCCTACTGTCCGGTTTTATAATAACCATCATACTGTCCGGTTTTATAATAACCATCATACTGTCCGGTTTTATAATAACCATCATACTGTCCGGTTTTATAATAACCATCATACTGTCCGGTTTTATAATAACCATCGTACTGTCCGGTTCTATAATAACCATCGTACTGTCCGGTTCTATAATAACCATCGTACTGTCCGGTTCTATAATAACCATCGTACTGTCCGGTTCTATAATAACCATCATACTGTCCAGTTTCCTTACACCATCACACTATCCGGTTTTATTATACCACCATACTGTCCAGTTATATTCTGTTGTACCATCAAATTTTTACCGTCAAAAGTGACTTGGAATTTAGCCTTCATATAGCTATTGGTATGGTTGTAATGAGCATTTATTGTCGGTACATAATAATGTTTATAATTATCGTAGATGCAAATTTCTTACACTTTATAAAATGATAGCCGCTGCCTTCAGCAGCTACAGCATGTATTGTGTGTTGCCATGTAAACACCACAGGTTTTTTTTTTGGTACTATTATATTTGTTTTTAAAAAATTTTTAGTGCTTTTTTTGTTGTTGCTTTTTTTTCCCTTCATAATTTCGCCAGGGACAATTCTCTGTTCTTTTTTTTTTATGAGTAATAAACCCCTGTTCCATGGCTGACCACAGTTAAATTAATAGTCTCATCTGAAATACAAGGACACAGACCATCACTCAAGCCATAACAAAGGGGATGGGGGGGGGGGGGGGGGACCCAATCTGGGTAAGATTCAAACTTGGGACCACTCGCTTCCTACACAGGTTTGTTAGCACTTGACCACCAGTTTACCAAAAGCCCCCCCAGGGTTAGAAGGGAACAAACTGACATACGGCGCATGCATCAAATCAGTTCAATGAGATAACCTTTTCATTCTTTTCTGCTTCGTCTGCTCTGACATTTCTGTGCCTAATGCCACTCGTTTCGATCTTCCCACCCCTCATAAACAATTCATCAAAAATCATTTCCCAACGAAAGGTTTGTCTGTCCTTCGGCCCAGTGTGTTTTTCTATTATAGATCTCCACCAGAATACAGGGCGTTGGAATCACAACCAGGATTCACTCTGGAGGAAAAGAACCCCCTCAAACAGATCATACCTCCAGGGGGGGGGGGGAACCCTTAAACAGATACTTCCAGGGAAAAGAACCCCCTCTAGACAGATGCCTCCAGGGAAAAGAACCCCTCAGACAGATGCCTCCAGGGAAAAGAACCCCCTCAGACAGTTGCCTCCAGGGAAAAGAACCCCCTCAGACAGATACCTCCAGGGAAAAGAACCCCCCTCAGACAGTTGCCTCCAGGGAAAAGAACCCCCCTCAGACAGTTGCCTCCAGGGAAAAGAACCCCCTCAGATGCCTCCATGGAAAAGAACCCCTCAGACAGATGCCTCCATGGAAAAGAACCCCCTCAGACAGATACCCTTTGGGGAAAGAACCCCTCAGACAGATACCCTTTGGGGAAAGAACCCCCTCAGACAGATACCCTTTGGGGAAAGAACCCTCTCATATGCCTCCGAGGAAAAGACCCCCTCAAACAGATCATACCTCCGGGAGGGGGGGGTGGAGAAACCCTCAAACAGATACCTCCAGGAAAAAGGACCCCCTCAAACAGATGCACATGCCCGCACACACACACACACACACACACACACCACAACACAACACACCACAACACAACACAACACAACACAACACAACACAACACAACACAACACAACACAACACAACACAACACAACACAACACACACACACACACACACACACACACACACACACACACACACACACACACACACACACAGAGACACACACAAACTGTTTTTTTTTTTTCTTTTCTTTTTAAAAATTAAATCATGCCCTCTGTACTGTTGTGTGTGCTGTGCAGAACGTGTCGGGACAGGGTGGGGGAGGCCAAGGCCAGCGGTAACCTGTGCAACACGCTGAAGGTGATCGGCAAATACGACGAGGCCATCGTCTGCTGCATGAGGCACCTGGAGATCTCCAGGGAGCTCAACGACAAGGTGAGTGATGTTAGTTAAGTTAGTTAAAGTCTGTCCTGAGCCTAAGGCTCATCAGGCCGGTGCTTATCCCGGTTTCTGTGGCGTTAAGCGACTGCGAGTCATAGACTCCCCCCCTGGATAGGACGCCAGTCTATCGCAGGGTTAACCCCAACACAAGGTTGGTACCCCTTTTACACCTGGGTGGGGTGAGAAAATAGCCGTAAAGTGCCTTTTCCAAGGGCACAACGCCATAGCTGAAAGCTGGGATCGAACCCGTAACCTTTAGATTATGAGTCCAACACCCTAACCACTAGACTACAGCGGCGGCTAAGGTGAGTGAGGGGTATTTATTTATTTATTTATTTATTTGTGATGGGGTGGTAAGTAGATTACCTCCCATGCGATCAGAGCCCTGTCGCAGCGTTGTGTTACTAAATTCGGACACACCTCCTGCGAGTTGTGCGATGCTCTGTTTCCTTGGGTGGTGGTTGAAAGCCCTCCATTGTATACACTTTCCCTTCATGGTGAAAGGTAGAATTTAGGCAACTTCTTTTTAGAGGTCACGTCCTAACTGGCTAGCTGTACCCACCCGAAAATCTGTGCAGAGATGGGACATCACATGGGCTAATGTCCACTCTGTTACATATTTATTAATTTATATCGAGGATAATGATGGGATAAGCACTCATGTGCTTTTTTTTTTTTTTTTTACATCCAGTCCCTGTGTGTATGCAGTTGTGTAAATATTGTCATCTGTTCCCACCGGCACACAATGGCCTCCTCTTATGAAAAGCGGAACAGGATTTAACGTGTGTGCAAGACGTTCTGGTGAGGGGCATTTATCTATTTATTTATTTATTTATTGTCACAGGGGTAGAGTTTACCTGAAAACAGAAAGTTCAGGTGTTTCACAGGGTGTTGACTCAGTGAAGTGGGGATGGCTGGTGTAGTAGTAGTAGGCACCCATCAGTCTCGGAAGACTATGGAGTTGCGCTCTCAAGTCTTCAGAGCGCAAAGCCTGGGTGAGTAAGTATGGAGGGCAAGCTGTTACCCATGCAGCAGACCCCCACACCCCCTTCCCTCTCCACGCCACAGGAATGATCCACGCTGGTGACCAGCCAGGAACAGCACAAAGCAAACCCACCCCACCCCACCCTACCCTACCCCACCCCACCCCACCCCCGAATCCTATCAATCACATTCCAAGCAGTAACATGTGAAGACACCCAGCAGAATGCATTGGAGAAACCGTAGTTGACATTGATATTACTCAGGGTTCGCGCTAGGATTTTTTAAAACCGGCACTGCGAGTTGCCATTTCAGAGATATCTTGACCAACTCGCCCAAAATCGGTCCCAGAAAATAAAATCCGGTACGTACTGTGAACAAAACGAAACTATTCAGTGAGGGGGTGGGGATTGTTCGACAGCAAAACAAAATCTAAATTGAACGCAAATCTCTCAGACTTTGACTGCCGTGCTGCTGCCACTCGCTTCTTGGGCATGAAGCCACCAGGAAATATGATTTTTTTTCTAGCGCCTGTGCCACTGTCAGTCTGTTGTTTTGCATGGCATCATTCGTGAGACTTGTAATCTTCTTTCTTGTTTCTATGCTTAGCGCTCATCTAGACCTTTCGTTCAATTTAGATTTAGTTTTCGACTCTTCTCTCTGAAAGCAACGCGCAAATTCATAGTCATAGACCCTCCGCTTTTCGCTTTTCCGAAAAGCTTTTCGTAAGAGCAGGCCATCATGTGCGGGTGGGAACAGATGACATTTACAAAACTGCATACACATGGGGACTGCATGTAAAAAAGCACAGGAGTGCTTATTCCATTAATCTCGATATAAAAGATTAAAAGAATAAAGATTAAATAAATCTAGGCCCCATTTACTCATTGTGAATGGAAGTTACTGTCATGCCGAGAAGAGCGCGAAGCTCTATTCTTTCACAGTAAAGCTTGCTGTTCTGCGTGCTAGGCTAATGAGGCTGGCGCCAAAGATGTTCGTCGGAAGGGGTGGGAAGGGAGGGGTAGGTGCGGTAAGCACAGTACAGGCCCATGACAGACTGTCAGAAAACGTCACTTCAGACTTTTTTATTTTGAGACGGAAATCTAATCGGTCACAGGCAAACAGAATCGGTACGCGGTACAGGCTGCTTCGAAAATTTTCGGTATTCCCTGTTTACAATCGGTAAAATACCGACAATTACCGGTTATCGCGAACCCTGATTACTGTAATCAAATCAGGGTTTTTTTGGGGGGTGGTATTGGAAATGTTGGCAGCAAGCAGAGCCAGAGCCGCTGAAGACTTTCAGTTATTTTCATTCCCAGTTTTAAACCAGAGCTGACATCAATCATATCACAGCCCGTGGAAGGAGGGGGGGGGGGTGTGTGTGTTTCTAATCGATGAAGGATCACAGGCTTTACGGTTGTTGTTTTCTGGTCTTTGTTTGTGCTGTGCCCCCCCAACCTGACCCGACCACCATTATTGACAGGCGACATCATCTCTTCGCTTTCGGGCGTTTATAACCCCCGTGTTTTGAAATTTTCCATCCTCCCAGGTCTGACATCCTCTCTCATAGCAAGGAAAATTATTATATTTTGTGACTTGATTTCTGCATTATGCCCACACCATCACCGTAACGTTACTTTAGAGAAAAAAGAAATCAGATTTTTTTGTATTTGAAGCAGATGGAGAAAGGCAGCTACGGTTTTAACCCTCTTGCATTCAGATTCTCTGAAACACAAACTGCCCCTAGATTTCGCATTCCATCACGAAATCAGGTCAGGCACACATGCTGGCTGGCCTTTTCTCTGGTCTAAGTACATACCAGCAGCTATAATTACTTCCAGACTCTCAGCAGGGTTTCTACCTCTGGCCTGATAGAGCTTTGACATGTGGTCACTGCCTGATAGAAAACCACTGTGTGTAAATCCTGCCAGGCAAATGCAGGGGAGGGATTCAGGGGGTGGTTCTGGACTAAGGGGGTTAAATCCTTTCACTACCACCACTAAAGAAGTGTGACATCATCAGGAGATGGTGTGGAATCAAAGAAGCATGGAGACAGGCAAGGAAGGTTTCGTGTTACAATCCTGGTGCGTTTTAAAAAAGCCAAACCCAAAGGTGCTGCCTAATCCCCATTGTTTTAATTGCTGCATGAAATGCAGGGATTCTACAGAGAGGGGGGGGGGGGGGGGGGGCTCAGAACTCAGGCAACTTCTTCTCCCTTTCCCTTCTCTTTCATTTTGAAAATCAGTTCGTTGTAAAATATCGGAAGGGGGGGGGGGGGGGAGGGTAAGGGAGGACAAAACAGAAGGAAAGAGAGGGGGAATGGCGTTAGCTTGCATTTCAGCCATCAGTTTTAAAGAAAACAGCAAACTCATTTCTGACCCTTTAGTTTTCATGCTCTCCTCTCATTTTCCTCCTCACTTATCAGTTTCTTGCCAATCACCCCCTGTCCTAGATTTGATGCATAAAAAGGTAAAAGTAAAGGTGTCCCATAACCTAGGCGGTCATAGGGGAGCGAGGTGTCGGAGACCTCGGCTTCTCTAGGGGCCAGCATATTGAGGGCGGCGCCCATCTCCTCTCCCTCCCTGCTTTACCTTCCCTGACCCTAAAGAGGGCAGGTACCCATTTACAGCTGGGTGAACTGGGGGGACTGTACTGAAGCAAAGGCGCGCAAACGGTCACCCATCCAACTGGTAACCACGCTTGACGCTGCTTAACTTGACTGGGGGAAGGCGAGTGCTCTGACCACTGAGCTGTCCAGCCCCCTATTTGATGTATGAATTGAATTAATGCAGTAACTCCTTCAAGGATTGGACATCCTCGTGTGTCTTCATAGATCTATATGAATCATACTGAGACTCCAGTGAAATCAGAGAGACAGACTCTCAGCCGCCAGTACAACAAAAACTCCAATGAAATCAGAGAGACAGACTCTCAGCCGCCAGTACAACAAAAACACCAATGAAATCAGAGAGACAGACTCTCAGCCGCCAGTACAACAAAAACTCCAATGAAATCAGAGAGACAGACTCTCAGCCGCCAGTACAACAAAAACTCCAATGAAATCAGAGAGACAGACTCTCAGCCGCCAGTACAACAAAAACTCCAATGAAATCAGAGAGACAGACTCTCAGCCGCCAGTACAACAAAAACTCCAATGAAATCAGAGCTCAGACAGACTCTCAGCCGCCAGTACAACAAAGACTCCAATGAAATCAGAGAGACAGACTCTCAGCCGCCAGTACAACAAAAACTCCAATGAAATCAGAGAGACAGACTCTCAGCCGCCAGTACAACAAAAACTCCAATGAAA
This sequence comes from Stramonita haemastoma, assembly GCA_030674155.1. NCBI lineage: Eukaryota > Metazoa > Mollusca > Gastropoda > Neogastropoda > Muricidae > Stramonita > Stramonita haemastoma. The sequence goes on along the minus strand of CM060345.1, from coordinate 3,931,187 downwards.
TCAGAGCTCAGACAGACTCTCAGCCGCCAGTACAACAAAAACTCCAATGAAATCAGAGCTCAGACAGACTCTCAGCCGCCAGTACAACAAAAACTCCAATGAAATCAGAGAGACAGACTCTCAGCCGCCAGTACAACAAAAACTCCAATGAAATCAGAGCTCAGACAGACTCTCAGCCGCCAGTACAACAAAAACTCCAATGAAATCAGAGCTCAGACAGACTCTCAGCCGCCAGTACAACAAAAACTCCAATGAAATCAGAGAGACAGACTCTCAGCCGCCAGTACAACAAAAACTCCAATGAAATCAGAGCTCAGACAGACTCTCAGCCGCTAGTACAACAAAGACTCCAATGAAATCAGAGAGACAGACTCTCAGCCGCCAGTACAACAAAAACTCCAATGAAATCAGAGCTCAGACAGACTCTCAGCCGCCAGTACAACAAAAACTCCAATGAAATCAGAGAGACAGACTCTCAGCTGCCAGTACAACAAAAACCCAATGAAATCAGAGCTCAGACAGACTCTCAGCCGCCAGTACAACCAAATTTTTCCAACAGAAGCGCCACACACAGAGCAGTTTTTCAGGCAACTCCACTCTCGTGCTTTTGGATAAACTCTATTAACTAATGTTCACATAAAGTCGGTTTGTGTATGAAATTAAGAACTGCATCCAAAGAGAAATGGGAAAGACATTAAGTTATTCATAATTCCAAATTTCACTTCAGCGCCTCTAGAAATTTTCCAGGCTCTGATGTGAAAAGGATTGTGCGCTATATGATTGCTAATGCTTTCTGGTGTTTTTTTTACAAGCTTTGTGCATTATTGAAATCATCATCACTCCTTTTAGGTTTGTTTTTTTTCACTGCTGCTATGGAAAATGGATTCAGGCCCAGCATTGCCTCTCAGAGCCAAATTTATAACTGCAGTGGCTCCATTTTTGTTTTATACATGCACAAATCATGGCCATCATGTCGTGAAAACAGTACTTAAAACAAAAAAGATAACATTGTTTTAAAAGAGAGATGGAAAGATTTATTTATATATATATAATTTTTGAAAAGCAGCTCAGAAAAAAAACAATGAAGATGTAAAACTTTGAACAAAGGAAAGAAGGAGCATCAACAACAAAAAGACAAAGCCAGGCTGTCTGAGAGTGGGATACATGCAATCAGAACCCGAAGAAAAACAAGCTCAATGGAATTGGCCGGCCTGCTGTGTTTTAAAACAGCGAAACAAAAAGATCTCAGAAGCCCCTGCTTGCTGCTGCTGATTGCTTGAAAGGTAGTGGTTATAGGAACGAAGGAGAGAAGAACGCCTGTAAACTGGGGCCACTTGGCAGCCTAAAAGAAAGTAACATGTGGAAATAGGCATGCATCTGTGCTGTATTGAGACACTATGTGTTCTTTCTTTAGTTGTTTTTGTTTGGGGGGGGGGGGGGGGGGGTTCTCATCATTCCAGATCTCTGGATCAAAGCCACAAAAATTACCTACAGAAATAAACCTAGAACAACAACAGCAAAATGCGCTGAGGGTGGGTGGGATGTGTGTGTGTGGTGTTGTGTGTGTATGTGTAGCTTTTATCTGAAATTCAATTTGTAAAATGAATGTATTTAGTGTAACTATCACGTATTGTAACCTACATGTGTCCTCATTGTAAAATCATTTGAGACAGGAGTATAATCGCAATCACTGGCTGTTAGCACTAGTAAAAATTTAAAAATCAACAAAAAAAAAAAAAAAAAATCAAAAGATATGACAAATCTGTCCATTTTTTATAAAACTCGTCTCTCATGCTTTGGAGGAACACTCAAATGTGACGGTAATAGTAATATGAAGTCAGGTTTTGTGTGAAATTGAAGCCGTTTCCTGCCGAAATGCTAAAGACATAGAGTTGTTTGTTACACAATTTCCACTCAACTTCAGGCACCGGGCTCCTGATCAAACATAATTGCGTGCTATGTAATTGCTTTTGGGGGTATTTTGGGTTAGGTTTTTTTTTTATTTTTTAAGTGTGTTATTGAAAACATCATTGCTCTTCTAGGCTTTTATAACCTTGCGCAGATGCTAAAAACCCATTCAGCTATTCGGAAGAATAGGCCATTGTGTGTCAATGGGAATTATTGACAAAACTACATACACACGGAGACTGGATGGAGAGAAAAAAAAAGAAAAAAAAACTACACGAGTGCTTAATTCATTATCCTTGAAATGAAAGACTAAATAAAATAACCTTTGTTGTGGGGCATTGATTCAGGTATAGAGCTGCCTCTCAGAACAACCTACAAAAGTTATAAATTTAGAGGCTTGATTATCATCTGAACCACAAACTGACCATTGTAGTATGACCAAATTTGCTACAAACCCATTTAAAAGAGTTTTTTTTTTAAGTATGATTTTGAGAAAGCAAATGGGGGATTGGGGGGGGGGGGGGGACTACAACCACAAAACAGATTTTAAACTTTCCACACAAAAAAAACAACCAGACAAGAAAATGCCACCTAGTTAGAAATAGCGTAAAATCAGGCAGAGCACAAAACATGCGGAACAGAATTATGGAAACCTGATGCTTTAAAAACTTTTAAAAGGAAATATTTTTTTAAAAGCCAAACAAAATGATGTTTCATAACCCTGCTTCCTGTTAATTGCTTGCAACGTAATGGGTAGAGAGAGAAGGGGGGGGGGGGGGGGGGATGAGAAGAAGAAAAAATTGAAATTCAGCCGATTTCTCCCTTCTCTTCCATTGGGGGAAATCCATTCGTCATAAAATATTTGGGCAGAGGGAGGAAAGAGATAACAAGGCAGAGAGGAAGAGAGGGGGAAATGGCGTTAGCCTGCATTTCAGCCATCAATTTTCATGCCGTGCTGACGATGTGTAAAATGGGTAACCTTTTTTTTTTCTTCTTCTTCTGTTTTTCCTTTTTTTTTCTTTTTTCCTCTCGCTTCAGCTTTTAGGTTTTATTCCTTTTCTTCACATCGCTGATAGATTCCTTGCTGATTTCTTTACTACGCCTATCCCCCCCCCTCTTCACTTCATCAGTTGTTTCTCTCTGTCTGTCTGTCTGTCTGTCTGTCTGTCTGTCTCTGTCTGTCTCTGTTTCTCTCTCTCTCTCTCTCCCTCCCTCCTCTCTCTCTCTCTCTCTCTCTCTCTCTCCTCTCTCTCTCTCTCTCTCTCTCTCTCTCTCTCTCTCTCTCTCTCTCTCTCTCTTCTCTCTCACCAATTTAATATAAATTTGTGTGCCTTTGTTTGTGCTCTTTTCTTTCTTTCTTTCTTCTTTCTTTTTTTCTTTCTTTTTTTCTTTCTTTCTTTCTTTCTTTCTTTCTTTCTTTCTTCTTCTTCTCTCTCTCTCTCTCTCTCTCTCTCTCTCTCTCTCTCTCTCTCTCTCTCTCTCTCTCTCTCTCTCTCTCTCTCTCTCTCTCTCTCTCTCTCTCTCTTTCTTTCTTTTTCTTTCTTCCTCCACTTTGATTATGGATTTATTCGTCAGATATTTGCATGTTTTTGATGTTAAAATTTTGACAAACAAGGGGAGGAATGGATTTATAAATGAATTTATATTTCCAAGCTGAAGCGAGTCATACAAAAACAAATGAACCAACAAAGCAAGAGCTGAATTTATCAAACAACAAAAACTTTGTCTAGTGAGACATGTTGAAGTTATTATACAGTTTGCCTGCCAATTATTGTTGTTTGTTGGGTGTTCCTTGGCTTAACATCCTGGTTAGTCACGTATTGTTATGCATCCTACATCGCTCATTACACCTGGGAATGTGCCAGAGATCATGAACACATATACTGGTAGAGAAGTTTGGACATACAGGTAAAGGTGTCCCATAACCTGTGTGGTCGTAGGGGAAGATGGTGTCAGAGACCTCAGCTTCTCTAGGGGCCAGCATATTGAGGGGGCGCCCGTCTCCTCTCCTCGCATGCTTTACCTTCCCTGACCCTAAAGAGGGCAGGTTTACCCATTTAACAGCTGGGTGAACTGGGGGGGGGGGGGGGGGGGGGGACTGTACTGAAGTCAAGGCCACAAACGGTTACCCAACCAACTGGTAACCACGCTCGACTTGCTTAACTTGACTTGGGGGAAAGCGAATGTTCTGACCACTAAGCTATCCCACACCCTTTTTGACATACATGGCTGTTTTCAAGTACCTCCCCTTGTAGTCAGCCATAGTCCAGCTTCAGAGGTTTTCCCCTGCTGTGGAGGACTGCTGGCTCTTAGCATGACTGCTGGCTGTTGTGCCAAGAGCATGTATGGGATGGGTGAAGACAGTCTCCACAGGACAGCTGCAAAACATAACAGCTTAAAACAATGGGGTCCTTGGCACTGGCTTAGGTCAGTAACCGACAAAGTTTTGGTCTGGGCCAAGATGTGTTACATGAACAAAGGCATTGTGTTACATCTCCACAGACAATAGAAATGTTACATAACAAAGGATATGTTACATACAACAAAGGAATATGTTACATTAACAAAAAAATATGTTACTACAACAAAGGAATATGTTACATACAACAAAGAAGAATATAAAAGGTTTATATCTCCACAAGGAATTTACATAACTGTGGTAGTTCAGAAGTATCGTGTAGTTTGGTGGTTTTATGTGTTTGGGTTTTTTTTTTTTTAATTTTGTTTGTTTTTGAAAGTTCATCTGGATGTGGACAGTCTTAGTTTCTATCATCAAATCGTTATTGTTATGGTGATGATTATTATTAAATTGTTATCACCATTTTAGCATTTTGAAGGTGAATGTTTCAGTTATCCAGTAATTTCGAGATGGTGTCAGTGTTCAAGACATGAATGATAATAATAATACTGATTATAGTCTTGATATATTTAAAAATAGTAACAACTGTAATGGTGATAATATGTTGTAGAAAGTGGGGAAAAAATGTGAAAGTGAGAAAGTTGGGAAAAAAATATTATTTTTATACAAACACACCCAACTACTACTACCTACCACTATATCTATCATTACAACTTATTATCTATATCTATCTATCTATCTATCTATCTGTCTGTCTATCTGTCTATCTGTCACACTTAGTCTTGCGACTGTGGGGGCACCCCTGAAGACTTGACAACCAGTTCCCTCCATTCTCTCTCTTCTGCTTCTAAGGGTTTGGTTGAGTTCTAGGCCTGTCCATTCACTGATGTTGTCCCCCATCTCTTCCTTGGTCTGCCTCTTTTTCTTCCTCCTTGGACAGTGCCTTGCAGTATTGTTTTTGCAAGTCCTTTTGATCTTGTGACAACATTCATTTCATAAAAACAGGGGGGGTAGAGGGGTGTCTTTGAAATATGGAGGGGGGGGTGTTATTTGTTAAGTGGATAAGGATGGAGGGGTACATTTTGTTTGTTTGTTTTTATCACCACTGCTGTGATGATATTTTTTTTTTTATTTACCCCTTTGTCCTCTGAAGTGAAGAGGGTTGGCAGGGCCGGTGCACAGTTTGTGTAGCGTGTAGATGTAATCAGGCAGGCCAGGATTGGCCAAAGCCCTGCAGGGTCGGGTTATCCATGGCCCGCTGCCTTCTTTGGTGGCGCCACTCGCAACGTGCCGTCTGCACACAGGCTGATGAATGAAGAGGGGGGGGTTACTCTATGTTTCTTCTCTGCTGCTGCTGCTTCCCCTCGTTTTGATAATATTGCCATCCAACGAATGTTCTCTTGTCTTTTTAGAAACGTGGGGTCAGATTTTTTTTTTGCTAAAATTGAGTCTTGTAGAATTTTTAAAAAAAAAAAAAAATTTGATTAATTAAAATTCTTGTCGAGCTTTCAGTTTGTGGAGATGTGATAGTATTCTCTTCACATTCAGTTGCTCTGCTGTTTTGTTTTGTTTTGTTTTGTTTCGGTGAGTGAAGAGTAAGTTCTGTAGCTTTGATCTGTGTTATCTGGGATTGTTGAAGAAGGCGAGCTTTTCCAATGAGTTGATTGTGTTCTGTGTGCATGTGGGCACAACAACCTCACATACATGTACCACACTCTCTCTCTTTTCTCTTTCTCTCTCTCTCTCTTGTACTGCTTCTCTCTCTCTCTCTCTCTCTCTCTCTCTCTCTCTCTCTCTCTCTCTCTCTCTCTCTCTCTCTCTCTCTCTCTCTCTCTCTCTCTCTCTCTCTCTCTCTTCTCTCTCTCTCTCTTTTTGGGGGGACAGGGATAGCCTAGTGGTCAGAACATTGTGCAATTTGACGAACCTGAGTTTGATTCCCGTTCAAGGGGATATTTTCGCCTGGAGTTAACATCAGTGCTGACTCCACTCCCCAAAAGTCCTTCGGATGAGACTATAAACCGAGGCCCTGTGTGCGAACGCATGCAGAACATCTTGCGCACGTTAAATCCTGTTCTGCTTTTTGTAAAAGTAAGTCATTGTATGCCGGTGGGAACAGATGACAAGATTTACAAACTGCATACACACCGGGATTGGATGTAAAAAAGCACATGAGTGCTTATTCCTTCTATCCTTGGTATAAAAGAATGAATAAATAAATAAATAACTCTCTCTCTCTCTCTCTCTCTCTCTCTTCTCTCTCTCTCTCTCTCTCTCTCTCTCTCTCTCTCTCTCTCTCTCTCTCATTTTGTTTCTGCTGTCTGAACTTGTCAATGTAAAGCATGATGCTATTCTTATCTTGTTAAAGATGAATAAATATAATACCTCTCTCTCATTGTTTCTGCTGTCTGAAACTTGTCAAAATGCTTGCTCTCTCTCTCTCTCTCTCTCTCTCTCTCTCTCTCTCTCTCTCTCTCTCTCTCTCTCTCTCTCTCTCTCTCTCTCTCTCTTCTCTCTCTCTCTCTCTCTCATTTTGTTTCTGCTGTCTGAAACTTGTCAAAACGTTTGCAAGCAAAACAACACTGTTTTGAAGAAGAGAAGAAAAAAAGAAGTGTATGCAATGTGTTGAGTCCAATGTTAATAATACTAATATCATTATAACACAGACGTGAAATCTTCCCTTAGAGCATGGCACCACAACTTTTCAGTGTCCAAATGCTGAAAACTTTGGCAGAAAAGATAAGGTGGTAATTCAACTGATGCATTCGTTACAAGAGGAGTAGGAGGAAGCACAAAGCTTTGAATCAACTCCTTTCAGCTGTTTTACAAAATTTTATATAAAAATAAATTTATAAAATTGTTTCCAAATTCACAACAAAACTATCAATGAGAGACAGTTTTAGAAAAGAGAGAGAGAGAGAGAGAGAGAGAGAGAGAGAGAGAGAGAGAGAGAGAGAGAGAGAGAGAGAGAGAGAGAGAGGCACACACAAAGACAACACACATCACACACACACACACACACAGCACACCACACACACACACACACACACACACACACACACACACACACACACACACACACACACACACACACACACCACCACACAATCTTTAAAAAAATGGAAAACAATTGGAGGGGGAGGGGGTGGCTGCAAAGGAATTAAGAGGAAGAAGGCGACCCTTTGATGTCCCAAAGGAGAGATCTTGTATACATGTTCAGGAGGCTGTGGAGTGCTGACTGGACAAATTGTGCTGATGTGGGGCCTGCAGGCAGTCAGCCTTATGTGTTGTTGTTGTTGTTGTTCCCCAGCTTACCACTCTGGGGGATCACCCAGAATGTGCATACTCTGACTCACTAATCCCACAGGGAATCCCTGTGAGATTGAAATTGCACACTACTGAATGAGAAGTTGCGTGTATGACTATTTTCAAGGTACTCGCCATATAGGCAGCCATACTCCGACTTCAGAGGATTTATTCTCCTTTGAAGGAGAGTGCAGGTGTTCTGTTATTAAGAGCTTGTCATGGCTGAAGTAAGGCAATCTCAACACAACATTTTACAACATCACAACATTTTAATTAATGTAGGCCTTGGCAATGAGCTGACATCAATAATAACTGACACAGCTTTTGGCCTGGGCCAGTCAGCCTTAGTACATGAGCCACGTTGTTGGCACCTCCAGTTCTTTGGCTTTGTTTGTCCACCCACCCCTTAGAAAATGGGGTCACTGCTCAAATCAGCTTGTAAAGACAATGCCTCCTCTTCTCTTCCTCCTCCCTGCCCCGTGTGCGAACGCACGCAGAACATCTTGGCACACGTTAAATCCTGTTCCACTTTTCGTAAGAGTAGGCCATCGTGTGCCGGTGGGAACAGATGACATTTACAAAACTGCATACACACGGGGACTGGATGTAAAAAAACACAAGAGTGCTTATTCCATTATCCTGGATATAAAAGAATAAATCAAATCAATCAACCCTCAGATTGGGGACAGGATAGCTGGGTGGTCAGAGCACTGGTTTTTTCCCAAGCTAAGGTTAAGACCACTAGGACTATCCCTTCTCCCCCCCCCCCTCCCGTGTTTAGACACCATCCTCAAAGTCTGAATACAGCTACTTTATGGCGAGTAAGCAGCCACATAACATGCAAAACCTCACCATTGGTGAGTCTTGGAGCTGTAGCCAAGGAATAAAAAAACAACAAATTAGATGTGGACATAACAGGCTACTGGTGTGTGTGTGTGTGTTGCTGTGTTGTGTGTGTGTCCGGTTGTTGTTTGTTTGAGCTCTAGCCAAGAAACAAAAAAAAAAAAATTAGATGCGGACATAACAGGCTACTGGAAATTGTGTAGGGGGGGGGGGGGGGGGTGTTGTTGTTTTTTGTTTGTTTTTTAACCTTTAAAAAGTTAGCATTGTATCTAAAAGCAGTACCTACATCTATGCATGTTGTTGTGTCAGGTGGGGTTGGCGTGTTTATTTTATTTTATACCACTTTATGTCACAGCAGATTTCTCTGCGTGAAATTCGGGCTGCTCTCTCTCTCCCGGGGACAGCGCGTCGCCACAAGTGCAGCGCCTACCTTTCATTATTTTTTTTCCCCCCCTCAGGGATGGTGTCTAAACACGACATCTGTGTGCATTCTGGGTTTTTATAAAAAATATATTTGTCATCCGCTCCTACTGGCACACAATGGCCTCCTCTTCCGAAAGGTGGAACGGGGTTTTAACGTGTGTGCGCAAATGTTCTGCGCTGTGTTGTCAGGTGGGGTTGATGTTTTTTAAAAATAGTACCTACTACATCTGTGTTGTGTCAGGAGGGGTTGACGTGTTGTTTCAGGTGGGATTGAGGTTGTTTCTAAAAACAGTACTTACCTGCATCTCTGCATGCTATGTCACCAGGTGGGTGAGGCAAGGGCTCTGTACAACCTGGGCAACGTGTGGCACACCAAGGGGAAGCAGATGGGCAGCACGGGACACCAGGACCCCGGGGAGTTCCCCCCCCAGGTCAAGGAGTGTCTGCAGAAGGCTGCGCACTACTACCAGTCAGTACCAACCCACCCCCTATGTGGTGTGTGTGTGTGTGTGTGTGTGTGTGTGTGTGTGTGTGTGTGTGTGTGTGAGGTGTGTGTTATGTGTGTGTGTGTGTGTGTGTGTGTGTGTGTGTGTGTGTGTGTGTCTGTGTGTGTGTGACGTGTGTTGTTTGTGCGTGCAGTGTGTGTTGTGGCTTGTGGTGTGTGTGTTGTGTGCGTGATTGTGTGTTTATTAAGTCGTCTTTGTTGTTGTTTGTTGTGGGTTTTTTGTTGTTTGTTGTTTTTTGAGGATTATGGAATATTAAGCGCTTGTGTGTTTTTTTGGTTTTTTTTTTTTTAATAAATTTTTTTAGGATTATGTGTTAACGCTTTTTAAAATTTTATAAAATTTTTTTTTATTACATCCAGTCCCTGTGTGTTGTATATGCAGTTTTTGTAAATGTTGTTTTCTGTTCCTGTGTGTGTGTGTGTTCAAGTATGTCTATGTGCATAGGCGCATGCATCCATGCCCTGCTCTGCACACTCACACACACGCACACACACACACACACACATCATACCACACACACACCACACACACCACACACACACACACACACACACACACACACACACACACACACACACACACACACACACACACACACACACACACGCGCGCAGCTGCATGCACGCCGTGCGCAAGTGCCCACCCCTCAACACTACACTATGCGCATGCACACACACACGACACACAGACACACAGACACACACACACACACACACACACACACACACACACACACACACACACACACACACACACACTATGGAACATGTGCTGTGCACATGCATGCACACCGGCTTGGCAAGTTCTTTCGCTCTAAACATCTGCGGCTATGAACTTTGGGGGGGGGGGGGAGAAGATTAATAATAAATTGCAGGAAAGGGAGAGAGAATTGGATGTCATTGAACAGGGAGAAAACTGAATGAGTGAAGGCAGAAAATTAATCTGAGCTGAGCAGAGAAGGGGACACAGAGAGAGAGAGAGAAGAAGAGAGAGAGAGACAGAGAGAGAGAGACAGAGAGAGAGAGAGAGAGAGAGACAGAGAGAGAGAGCACAGAGAGAGAGAGACAGAGAGAGAGAGAGACAAGAAAGAGAGAGAGAGGACAGAGAGAGAGAGACAGAGAGAGAGAGAGAGAGACAGGTGAGAGTAGACTACAGAGAGAGAAAATGAATATCTTATTTTTTTTCAAGGTACGGTATCTACATACTTTTTTTTTTTCATCCGGCCCTTGCCCTGATTAGGGAATAGGATAAAAAAATTAAAAAAGAGATAGAGAGAGAGAGACAGAGAGAGAGAGAGAGACAGAGAGAGAGAGACAGAGAGAGAGAGACAAGAGAGAGAGACCAGAGAGAGAGAAGAGACAGAGGGAGAAGAGAGAAAGAGACAGAGACAGAGAGAAGAGAGAGGACAAGTGAATGAGGGGAGAAAAAGAGAGATGATCAGTGAATGGAGAGAATGGAAAGAAAGAGGATAAGAAAAGGTGGGGAGAAGAAGAGAGAAATGCGGAGAGAGAGAGAGAGAAAGCGGGGAACGGAGGGGATGAGGTGAACACTGTTGCAGAGAGAACCTGTCCTTGGTGCAAACCTGGGGGATAGGTCAGCCCAAGGTCGCGCCTGCGGTAACTAGGCAACAGCATATCTCCTGGGCAACTTCAGCCAGGCCATCCAGTGCCATGAGGAGGTAAGTTTGGATTTTTTGGGGGTGGGAGCGAGGGGGGGGGGGTGGGGTTAGGGGGTGTATAATTATCTTTATTGTGAGATTTATTCTTTAATTTCAAGGATACTGGAAGACACACTTGTGTGTTGATAATGGAATAAGCTCATGTGTGTGTGGTTTTTTGTATGTTTGTTTGGGTTGTTTTTTTTGTTGTTTTTTTTAATCCAGCTCCAGTGTGTATGCAGTTTTTTTTGTGAATTATGTCATCCCATTCCCACTGGCACACAATGACCTACTCTTCTGAATGGCGGAATGGGTTTTTCCACATGTAATGTACAAAGTTGTGCGTGCGTTCACACAGGGACCTTGGGTTTTATAGTCACATCCGAAAGACTTCAACATCTCAATTGATGAAGCGTTTCACATACTACTACTATAAAAACTGCGAGTTCTGATCAGACAGACTAGCTGAAGTGCAAACAAAAAAAGAAAAACCCCAAAAGAGGTGATTGATCCAGCAGGATTTTCCCAGACTGATGTTTTGGGGGGGTGTGGTTGCAGAGGCTGTCCATAGCCAAGGAGTTTGGGGACAAGGCTGCAGAGAGGAGGGCCTACACCAACCTGGGCAATGCACACATCTTCCTAGGGGAGTTTGAGTTTGCCGCCGAACTGTACAAGTGAGTGTCCCTTCCTTCCTTCCTTCCTTCCTTCCTTCCTTCCTTCCTTCCTTCCTTCCTTCCTTCCTTCCTTCCTTCCTTCCCTCCCTCCTTTTTGCGGAGCATGCAGTGGGTGGGCAGGGTTTTTTTGTGAGACTTGTAGGGGGCAGGATAGCTCAGTGGTCAGAGCACTCGCTTTCCCCCCCAAGTCAAGTTAATGCAGCGTCGAGCGTGGTTACCAGTTGGATGATTGGATCGCATGATGATTACTGATGATGATGTAGCAATTCTGCCTTGGAAATGCATGTGCTTGTAGACTACTTGACAGGGCTGTGCTCTACGCTTACTGTCATAATATATCCTGGCGTCAACAGGGCCTGAGAGATACAGACACCTGCAGTGTTGGTCAGGTCATTTGAGCAACACTCTCAAACACATTTTCGTAAAGTGGACGAAACTTGACTGTGTGGTCCCAGTCTTCCCACTGAGCCCACAGCACACTCACTCTGTGTAGGAGCCAGCTGAAGTACGAAAAATCCATATGACTCATATGGGATTCAAACCCGCGACCTTCCAGTCCGAAATCCAAGGCGCTAACCACTACGCCAAAGCGGCTGGTGTGTTTCAGGAAAAGCCTGTCTATAGCCAAATCGTTTCAGGAAAAGCCTGTCTATAGCCAAATCGTTTCAGGAAAAGCCTGTCTATAGCCAAATCGTTTCAGGAAAAGCTTGTCTATAGCCAAATTGTTTCAGGAAAAGCCTGTCTATAGCCAAATCGTTTCAGGAAAAGCCTGTCTATAGCCAAATCGTTTCAGGAAAAGCTTGTCTATAGCCAAATCGTTTCAGGAAAAGCCTGTCTATAGCCAAATCATTGTTTCAGGAAAAGCTTGTCTATAGCCAAATTGTTGCAGGAAAAGCTTGTCTGTAGCCAAATCGTTTCAGGAAAAGCCTGTCTATAGCCAAATCATTGTTTCAGGAAAAGCTTGTCTATAGATAACCAAGTGGTGGTGTTTCAGGAAAAGCCTGTCTAGCCAAATTGTGTTTCAGGAAAAGCCTGTCTGTAGCCAAGTCATTGTGTTTCAGGAAAAGCCTGTCTGTAGCCAAGTCATTGTGTTTCAGGAAAAGCCTGTCTATAGCCACATCATGTTGCAGGAAAAGCCTGTCTATATCCAGGTCGCTGTGTTTCATTTCAGGAAAAGCCTGTCTATAGCCAAATCACACTCACTCAGTCCATGTCCCAAAGGACGTAGGGGGGACATGAGAGAAGACGCAACAGAGATCTTTTTCCATGCTTCACGATCCTGTGTGGCTAGTAGGAGGTGTTGTAGGGGTTGGGCGGTCCAGTCTTTGATGTTGTCAACCCATGATTTCTTTTGGCGGCCTCTTCTTCTCTTGCCCTCGACTGTTCCTTGCAGGATGGTTTTTGCTAGGGTGTTGTGTCTTGTGGTGTGACCAAACCACATCAGCTTTCTCTCTTTATGGTGGAGAGCAAAGGCTCTTGGGGGCCCACACGCTTTTTGATTTCTTCTTTCACATAGTTATTGGTCTTGTGTTCTTTGTATGATATTTTGAGAAGTCTTCTGTGGCACTTGTTCTCGAATGCTTGGATTCTCCTCTCTAACTCTGCTGTCAGAGTCCATGATTCACAGCCATATAGGAGGATAGATATCACGAGGGATTTGTAAAGGTGGTATTTGGTGCCGAAGCTGATGTTGTTGCTTCTGATGATCTTCTCGAGTCTGACTAGAGCAGATGTTGCTGTTGCAATGCTAGCTTTCACTTCATATAGCCAAATAGCCAGCCAAATAAATAGCCAAGTGGTTGTGTTTCAGGAAAAGCCTGTCTATAGCCAAGTCGCTGCAGGACCGAGCGCTGGAGGGGCAGGCGTGCTACTCGCTGGGCAACACCTACACCTTGCTGCGCGACTACCCGCTGGCCATCGAGTACCACATGCGCCACCTGCGCATCGCCCTGGAGCTGAGGGACCGCGTGGGGGAGAGTCGAGCCTACTGGTCCATGGGCAACGCCCACTCGGCCCTGGGCAACCACGAGTCAGCCTTGGACTTTGCCAAGAAGCATCTAGAAATCTCTAAGGAGGTGGGTGAGAGGGTCAGGGGAAATGTTGTGTGTGTGTGTGTGTGTGAAGTCCGCTGGAAATTTGTTGCCTGATTTGAGCAGGGGTTTTTTGGTGGATTTTTTTTTTTGTGTGTGTTAGATTTGAGCAGTGGTGGTTTTTTTTTTTTGTTTGTTGTTTTTTTTTTTTCCTAAACTGCCAACAATTATTTAAAAATTATCTTGGAGGTAGTGGTGTATGCATGTGTCCCCTGAGTTAATAAATATATTCATGAGAATGTGCGGGGATTTTTTTTATACATGCATTTTAAGAAAGAAGGTGGCAGGGGTGTTAAGATGTTCGCTTGCCTAACGAGTCGTCAACCTGAAGGATTGTTGCAGATAGGGGATGATGGCAGTAATGTGTGGTGTGGATTGTTGCAGATAGGGGATGATGGCAGTAATGTGGATTGTTGCAGATAGGGGATGATGGCAATAATGTGTGGTGTGGATTGTTGCAGATAGGGGATGATGGCAATAATGTGTGATGTGGATTGTTGCTGATAGGGGATGATGGCAATAATGTGTGATGTGGATTGTTGCTGATAGGGGATGATGGCAATAATGTGGATTGTTGCAGATAGGGGATGATGGCAGTAATGTGTGGTGTGGATTGTTGCAGATAGGGGATGATGGCAGTAATGTGGATTGTTGCAGATAGGGGATGATGGCAATAATGTGTGGTGTGGATTGTTGCAGATAGGGGATGATGGCAGTAATGGGGATTGTTGCAGATAGGGGATGATGGCAATAATGTGGATTGTTGCAGATAGGGGATGATGACAATAATGTGTGGTGTGGATTGTTGCAGATAGGGGATAATGTGTGGTGGGGATTGTTGCTGATAGGGGATGATGGCAGTAATGTGGATTGTTGCAGATAGGGGATGATGGCAATAATGTGGATTGTTGCAGATAGGGGACGAAACAGGGCAGATGACAGCACAGATGAACCTGACAGACTTCCGCTCCATGCTGGGAATGATGCCGATGTAAGTCAGAAGTGTGAGAGAGAGTGTCAGTGTGTCAGAGTGTCAGTGTGTCAGTGTGTCAGGGATTCATGGCATCTGTCTTCATTCATTCTGTGAAGTAATTGGGGTCTGAAACCTCTGGCCCATGTTCTACAAAACCTTGGCTGGTTCTGTTTGCAAAGTGTTCCATAGGTGTAATCAGGAAAGTTGTGTAATAGGTAGATAGGGCAGTTTCACGATGACATCAGGACATAGGTTGATAGTTTCTGTGTGAACTGGTGGTGTTGCTATTTTATGATAGCTTTTGTGTGTGTAGACAATTTAATAATAATATATGGAATTTATATTGGGCTATATCTTACAAAAAACAAATCAAAGCGCTTAATTTCACAATGATAGTAAGACATAGGTTGATGGTTTCTGTGTGAACTGGTGGTGTTGCTCTTTCATGATAGCTTTTGTGTGCGTAGGCAATTTCACAATGATAGTAAGACATAGGTTGATAGTTTCTGTGTGAACTGGTGATGTTGCTATTTGATGATAGCGTATGTATGTATGTAGACAATTTCACAATAATAGTAGGACATGGGTTGATAGTTTCTGTGTGAAATGGTGGTGTTGCTATTTGATGATAGCTTTTGTGTATGTAGACAATTTAGTAATGATAATAATAATGGAATTTGTATTGCGCTATATTTTGAAAAAAAAAAAAAAGAAAGAAAATCAAAGTGCTTAATTTCACAATGATAGTAAGACATAGGTTGATGGTTTTTGTGTGAACTGGTGGTGTTGCTCTTTGATGATAGCTTTTGCGTGTGTAGACAATTTGACAATGATTGCAGGACATAGTAGGTTGATAGTTTCTGTGTGAACTGGTGGCGTTGCTATTTGGTGATAGCATATGTATGTATGTGTATGTACATGTGTATACGTATATGTATATAACTGACTGGTTTACAGGACAGGTGCGGGCAGTAGACCAGAAACGGACACTGCTGACGTTGGACTCAGTGAGTATGCCCTGCCCTGCACCATGTGTCTGCTGACTCTCCTGGCTTTTTGCTCTTGATCTTTTTGTTTGGACCATCTCAGTGTATTGCCAAAGTGTGAACTGGAATCAGTGTTTAGTCCATGTTGACATGATGCTAGACGATTTGGGTTTTTTTGTTTTTCTTTCAAAGCAAAAACTAGGAACATTTCAGTCATTACCTCAATATTGGTTGATAAAAAGGATAAAGTTTCTTCTTCGTTGAGTGTCAGACAGCAACTATTGTTGTCTGTCATAGGAGCTAAAATGTGTTTACGCTGCCGTTGTGCACCTGATAAGTCAGGCCCAGCACATCCTACTTCATTGTGAAGATTGTTAATTATGAGGAAAAAATGCTGTAAATAGTTCCCTTTTTTTTTGTTTAAGTTTCTTTTGAATGGGGGCGGGATAGCTCAGTGGTCAGAGCGCTTGCTTTCCCCAAGTCAAGTTAAGCAGCGTCAAGCGTGGTTACCAGTTGGATGGGTGACCGTTTGCGTGCCTTGGCTTCAGTACAGTCCCCCCCAGTTCACCCAGCTGTCAGTTGGTACCTGCCCTCTTCAGGGTCAGAGAAGGTAAAGCAGCAAGGGAGAGGAGATGGGCGCCGCCCTCAATATGCTGGCCCCTAGAGAAGCTGAGGTCTCAGATGCCTCGCTCCCCTACAACCACAGAGGTTATGGGACACCTTTACCTTTTTTCTTTTGAATTTCAAAAGTAGGCAGGTTCAAAAGATGACATTGCTTTGCTTTGATGACATTTTTCCATGTTGCTCATAATTTTCAAAGTATATACTCAACGTAAAGTCTATCAGAGATTTCTCAGCCCTGGTTCTGTCTTAAATGTGGCCTGTGAAGATGGAAAGGGTTAATTGATGATGATATAAAGAGAGCTAGAAAGACAGAGAGAGAGAGAGAGAGAACTAACTATTCCCGTTCGAGGGGATTTTTCCCCTGGAGTTAACATCAGTGCTGACTCCACTCTCCCAAAAGTTCTTCAAATGAGACTATAAACCGAGGCCCTGTGTGCAAACGCACACAGAACATCTTGCACACACGTTAAATCCTGTTCCGCTTTTTGTAAGAACCGGTGGGAACAGATGAAAAGATTTACAAAACTGCATACTCACGGGGACTGGATGTAAAAAAAAAATTTTTTTTTTTTCAAAGCACTTACGTGCTTATTCCATTATCCTTGATAAAAAATTTTTTTTTTTAAAGAATAAAGGAAGATGTGGTAGGTAGAAGATAAAGCTTGAAGAGGGGGGAGGGTGTTGTCACATCACAAGTATGGCGTGTTTTCCAGAACGACCGGAGCGTGCCCGACGCTTCAGCATGGAGAACATGGAGATAATGAAACTCACACCTGACAAAAAGGTGAGCGCATGGTGTGACTCGTGTAGGCACATTCAGGTGCACACATACACACTTACACACAACACACACACACACAAACGGCATGTACACACAGCATGCACACACATAGTGTACGTTTACACTCTTTCATGCACACAATCATACAACTTTGTTCATGCATTCAGATATTACATTCAGACCAACAACAACAAAAAATAGGGGGGGGGGGGGTAGCTATGCACTGCAATTACATGCTTCCCCCTTCTTTTCCCCACCCCAGGGAGTGCAGTTTGAAAATAATGCTGAGAAATCTGTTTCAAGATTAGTATACTGTACAGAAATAGTTTGCATGCAGCCTTACTTACATTGTTAATGTTTCTACAAATGAAGACTTATATCACAGAAGGGGGGTAGGAGTTTTTGTGTAGTAGTTAGTGATTTTATAGACGAAGAATCATCCCTATTTCATATAGCCTAGGAGAACGGGGGTAGGAGTTTTTGTGTAGTGTTTGTACAGACAAAGAATCATTCCTATCTTATATCACCTAGGAGAAAGAGGAGGGTAGTTTTTGTGCGTGCGTTTTTATTTTAAGAGTTTTTGTGTAGTAGTGTTTCTACAGAGGAAGAATTATTCCTATCTTATATTGCCTAGGAGAAGGGGGGTACGAGTTTTTGTGTTTATAAAAAAGTTTTTGTGTAATAGTGTTTCTACAGAGGAAGAATCATTCTTATCTCATATTACCTAGAAGTGGGGTACGAGTTTTTTTGTTTAAAATTAGGAGTTATTGTGTAGTAGTTAGTGTTTCTATGGAGGCAGAATCATCCCTATCTTATATCGCCTAGGAGAAGGGGGAGGGGGTAAGAGTTTTTGTGTAGTGTTTCTACAGGCGATGAATCATCCTTATCCTATTTTTGCCCAGGAGAAGGGGGAGGGGGGAGCACGGCCGAAGCAGAAGGTGCAGAAGTCAGCCAGCATCGCCACAGACATGGACCACTGCGCCCACCCCTCTGCTGACAGGGACCAGAAGGTACAGGAACCAACCCTCTGTCCCTCTGTCCCTCTGTCCCACTGCCCACTGTCTGTTTTCTGTTGTTCTCTCGCTCTTGTCTTTGGCGTCTTCCTTTTTTCCTCCCTTCCTTCCTTCCTTCCATGTTTTTTTCTGCCTGTCTGGTGTGGTTTTCTTTCTTGGTCAGTGTTGGGTTGGTTTTTTTTTGTTTTCCTTAGTGTTGTGGTGTTGTGGTGTTTTGTCCTTGCTCTTTGCTGTTGTATGTGTCCCATTTTTGTGTGTGTGTTTCTTTTGGTGGTTTGTTGACGTGGTTTTTTTTTTTTTTTGTTCACATGATTTTCTTCTCTTTGGATTTTGGAAGTAGCTTCTAAGAGGGCTTTTTTTTTAAGGTTTTTTTTTTGCATTCCTTAGATTTAAAATTTCTTTGAAAATTCTGGAGTTTGGTTGGGCTTTTTTTCTTTTCTTTTTTTTGGGGGGGGGGGGGGGGTGTTCGTTTTCACTGTGTTAGAATCGAAGATTTCACTCTTTGAACCAAAAGCATTGATTTTTGCCTTTTCAAAGCTTTGAATACCCTTGAAACTTACTAAACATGGATTATGTATCATCCTTGAAAACTGTTCAAAAAATGGAACTCTATAAAACTCCAAGGCTGTTGGTTCTGGATGACCAGTTTCATGTTCTTTCAGCATGAAAGACTAGGACTGGGGATTGACATTGATCCTTGGAGAGAGAGACTTTGACTCTTTTTCTGAGGATACCAGATGCCTGTCAAGTATTGTCCAAATCATGCGAATGTTGAAAAATCGTCAGTTAAACTTCAAAAGCTCGCTCCTGCAAAAACTGTCAGTTGAGATATTGTAAAGTGGCTGGGTATTAGATGATGACATCAAGGGCAAATGGAGGTTGTAGATTTCTGCCACCGGGCTCTGCTGTCTGTCTGTTTGTCTGTCTGTCTGTCTGTCTCACTGTGGTTTTTATCTCACAGTTTGCTCTGTTCCCTTCTCCTGACTTTTTTTTCTCTCCGTGAATGATTACTTGATGTCTGAAAATGCTCACTCACACGAGCTGTGTTAAACTTATCAAGTAACACAGATTCGCTCCATGTTTGATATAGTTAGTGTGTCATACATGGTGAAACTCGCTGATACATAATGTGTATAATGACTTACTGTGAAAAGACAGAAAACAATGTAGATGTGACTTGATCCTGAAGGTAATACAAATACAGCTAATGGTTTCTTGACTGTTACACAAACATTTGGGTGTACTACACTTGATCGTCCTTGAAGTGCTGCTATGGTAAAGAACTTAGCACTTTCTTTTTTTTTTTAATGCTGTGTTTGCACCTGTAAAAAGATAAAACCTATGGGTTTGTTTAACTGTATGATTGTGACAGAAATTTGCACCAATCCATCTTTTAGCCTTACCATTGATTTAGGATAATGTATGAGACCTGTGAAAGATTCGTTGCAGGAGACTGTTCTTATTCATTTCATCGTCAGAATAATTGTTGTACTTTTGTGTGTAGGTTGATTACCAGAAAGTTTGTGTGTATGTTTGTATGTATTGATTGTGATGTGTCCAGTGGTTATGTTTACCTGTTGAGTGTCCAGTGGTTATGTTTACCTGTTGAGTGTCCAGCGGTTATGTTTACCTGAGTGTCCACTGTGATCCTATTGTCACTTTTTTGTTCTGATATTTATAGACCTGGTCCACTCATTTGCATTCAGGTAAAAGGCTCAAGAAAGATGTGTGCAAATGGATGGTTAACTAGTTCATGCTGGTTATTTTGTACATTATCTCAAAAGACACATGCACGCACGAATACATACATGCGCGCACGCGCACTCACACACACACCCCTCCTGCACATGCAAATGCAGCTGCACGCATGTGCGCGCACACACGCGCATGCGCGTGGGCACACACACACACAGTCACACACACACACACACACACACACACACACACCACACACACACACACACACACACACACACACACACAGAAAAATCTGCTCATAGTGGCATACAAGTGCATAACTCTTTTTTCATTATACTGAGAAGTCTAAGTCACTGAATGAGTATCACATGAACTTTGTTTGAGTGGATGGAGGGGGCAGGGGGTTGTTTAGGGGGTGTTGGGTTTTTTTTTCAGTCATGTTGGAATTTTTGTTGTGTTTGTGCAAGTTTTGTTTTTGTGTTGTTGTTTTTTATATATTACTGTGTGAAGTAGTATTAGTATTTGTTTTTTTAATTTTTTAAAATTTTTATTGTCGTTTAATTTTTTTTCTGGTGGAAAAAAAAAAAGAAGTTGAGAATGTTCCCCTTTTCCTTTGAAAGTGTACGTGACCGTTGTCTCAATGAGTGGTGAATTTTTTTTTTCTTTTTGGTGGTATTTTTTCTTTTTGGTGGTATTTTTTCTTCCCTGGTTTTTGATGTTCTTCACTTGTCCCCACAGCCGTTCTCTGTCAGCCGCTTGTTGAAGAGAGCCACACTGTTGTCTGTAAGATCCAGACACAAAAAGATGAGGGTGAGTCTCCCTCCCTCCCTCCCTCCCTCCCTTTACCTGCTGCTACCTACCTAGCTACCTACCTCTCTGCAGCTTCAGTTCAGCCACGACGTTGTAGTCGCCTGGGCTTTTTTTATATTTATTTTATTTTTTTGTTGGGTAGAGTGTGTTGTTGTTGTGGCTTTTTTTGAGAAAGTCTGCGTTTTGTTGTTGTTGTTGTTCTGGCCTTTTGCAGCTGGAAGATTTATTGCTGCGGTTCGTCTTTATTATTTTATTTTAAAATTTTTTTCTGTTTTGTTTTTGTTTTGTTGGTTTCTTCTTTTTTTTGTTTTGTTGTTATTGTTGTTGCTGTTTTTCTTATCTTTGCTCCTGTGGAAAGGGGTCTGTCTCTTTACATGTGAGGGGGCACACTGTAAATCATCTATGCCTTACACAAGCACTCTCACACACTCCTGCACGCACACATACGCACACACCAAGCTACATGCGCGCACACACGCGCACACGCACACACACACACACACACACACACACACACACACACACACACAGACACAGACACACAACACACACACACACACACACACACACACACACACACACACACACACACACACACACATGCCATAACACAAACACACACACACACACACACACACACATGCCATAACACAAACACACACACACACACACACACACATACACACACACACACACACACACACACACACACACACACACACACACACACACACACACACACACACACACACACTATCCTCTCCATGTCTTCACTCCCACTCTGAGTCTGTCCATTCTCCTTCCTTTTTTTTTTTTTTTTTTTTTTTTTTGGTGTGAAAAGTACTGTCATTCATTCCACTGTGCTGTGTATAGGCCATCATCAGCAACTGAACACAGACCCTGTCCCTGCTCTCCTCTGTGTAAAGCTGCTTTCAGCCTCACGTCTCTCGGTGTGGCTAGTTTAGTGAACACTGCTTGACACAAGTCTGTATCATATGCAGCTCTAGGTGATGTAGCCTGTCTCCACACCGCTTGAAGTAGCCTGTACCATAGTCATAGGTGACACAGTCACACCTCGCGACGTAAAGGTGTCCCCATAACGTTTTGCGGTCATTGGGGAGCAAGGTGTCAGAGACCTCAGCTTCTCTAAGGGCCAGCATGTTGAGGGCAGTGGCGCCCATCTCCTCTCCCTCGCTGCTTTACCTTCCCTGACCCTAAAGAAGGCAGGTACCCATTTACAGCTGGGGGACTGTACTGAAGCCAAGGCATGCAAATGGTCACCCATCCAGTTGGCAATCATGCTCGATGCTGCTTAACCTTTGCTTGGGGAAAGCGAGTGCTCTGACCACTGAGGTATCCCGTCCCTACTTAAAGTAGTCTGTATTATATTCAGAGGTGACATAGCCACAAATTTTGTTGTGTGCACTCTATGCATTTTTTTCTTTATTTTTTGTGTGTATCTTTGTCCCTATTGGGGAATCTTCCCCCTTTTTTTGTTTGTTTTTATTTGCATGTGTATACAAACAGAGAGGCATACCCTTTCAAAAAACAAACAAAGATGCACATATCTTTTGGTACATGCTGAAAAATTTTTTGGAATTGTCAGTTTGGCCTCAGAAATGATATTGGAATGATAACTTTGAAAAAAATATATATAACAGACATCTTCCCTTTCTCTTTTTATGTATCAGTTTGTCATCTCTACTGTTTCAAATTTATTTTACCATTGTACATATCTTTATTTTTAAAGTTCCATGTGCATACATTGGAATGTATCTTTAAAGCCTTTAGTCCTTCAGACCAGACTATAAACTGAGGCCCCGTGTGCAAACACATGCAGAACATCTTGCACACACGTTAAACCCTGTTCCGCTTTTCGTAAGAGTAGGCCATTGTGTGCTGGGGGGAACAGATGACATTTACAAAACTGCATACACACGGGGACCGGATGTAAAAAAGTACATGAGTGCTTATTCCATTATCCTCGATATAAAAGAATAAATGAATAAAAAGGCTATTTTTTAAGGTTGCTAGTATTGAAAAAAACGAGAGAGAGGGAGAGAGAGAAAGCCTTTCCATTTATACCAACTGTCATTCACAGTGTTGCTTCTTTACACTTCAGTATGAATGAAAGAAAACATTGTCAGTTCAGTAAAATAAGGAATCAATTTCACAGTGGCCTGTTAGAAAATGACCATCACTTAGATGCATGAACTGTGGATGACTTTTGTATTTTTTGTATTTTTTTTGTATTTTGTACCACTTTATGTCACAGCAGATTTCTCTGCGTGAAATTCGGGCTGCTCTCCCCGGGGAGAGCGCGTCGCCACATGTGCAGCGCCTGTCCATTTTTTTTCTCTTTTTCCTGCATGCAACTGTATTTGTTTCCCTATCAGAGTGGCTTTTTTCTACAGAATTTTGCCAGGGACAACCCCTTGTTGCCGTGGGTTCTTTTACATGCGTTAAATAGTGATGTGTAACACACGGGACCTTGGTTTATCATCTCATCCAAAAGACTAGCGCCCAGACCACCACTCAGGGTCTAATGGATGGGGAAAAAGTTTCGGGTCCAAGTGGGGTACGAACCACCGCACACTCCGACCTGGACTTTTTGCTTTCTAGGCAAGGTGCATGACCACCTAGACCACCGATTCACCTTTGGATAGACAGTAAAATGTATTTCATTTCATGAATTCAATTCAAGAAAAGTTCTGGGATCTTGTTTAGCTCCACGATTTAATTAATTAACAAGGTGAGAGTGAAGAGGGGGTTTACTTTTAGCTTTTCAGTTTTAAACGTGTAAAATCAGACAATGAATAGAGTTACACGTCACATACACACTTTTTTGCTTTCTCAATGTACCTCCCACCACCACCACCACCACCCCCTACCCTCACCTCCATCTCCCCACAACCCCTTCCCTTCTCTACTGGTCTCTCTTCCCCACCCACCCCCCCTTCCCACATCTGTGTGAGGTTGTTTTGATTTTCTATACAAATAGTTCACTTTCCTTTTGGAGAAGCAATATTTGAAGGAATAGAGGAAGATAAGTTTATGTATATATATGTGGTTTCACATTGATCAACGTATCAGAGGTATGTATGTATGTGTATTCAGAGAGCCTGCAAACACTGCTTCATATATATATATATTTATTTATTCAGAACTCGTGTTGTAGAATTTATAGTTTTGTGGTCTGCTTTTTGCTGTGCGGTTGGTGCACCAACCGTTGTGTATTATATTATATTAATCAAGAAATCTAATCTAGTTTGTTGTTGTTTTCGCTGATGGCGGATGATCTGCCACAATGCCTTTTTTTTTTGCTGATTGTGGTAGTGTGTGTGTGTGCGTGTCTCTGTATGCAGAGAGTAGAAACTTAACATCTGCTACTTGTACTTCTGGCAGCGCTCATGCTCTAACGCTGGGCTGTAAACTGATGATGACTTGCAGTTCTAAATTGATTCCTTTTTGTTCCACAAGGCCAAAGATACAAGTCTTTCATTCTATAAGTGTTACTAACTAAATCTTGTGTGTGTGTGTGAATGGCTTACTAGATGCATCAAAATGACCTCTGAAGTTTGTGTGTATTTGTGAATGGCATGTGTACTCTGTGTGTGTGTGTGTGTATGTGTGTGTGACAGTGTGTGTGTGTGTGTGTGTGTGTGTGTGTGTGTGTGTGTGTGTGTGTGTGTGTGTGTGTAGTGTGTGTGTGTGGTGTTTGACATTGTGTGTGTGACATTGTGTGTGTGTGTGTGTGCATGACAGTGTGTGGTGTATCTATGACAGTGTGTGTGTGTATGCATGACAGTGTGTGGTGTATGTATGACAGTGTGTGTGTGTGGTGTATGTATGACAGTGTGTGTGTGTGCATGACAGTGTGTGTCTTGCTCGTGAAGCTTGAGAAACTGAGAATGAACGTTCTGTCATAAAATGACATTTTCGGTTTTTGTTTTGGTTGTATTATAGTCCCAGCGGAAATAACCGATTTAGCGCTGTGGCGCCACCTTAAGAATAGTACTACAATTGTTGAAAGCAGTGTACTGCTATGCAGGCAGCATCATCATCTAAGATAAGATGACCAGTCACAGTGGTTGCTGTGTTGTTTCATCTTCAGCTTTATCCCAGTGTCTGAAGCTGCAGGCAGTCAACAGGCCAGGAGTGAACTTGACAGTGGATGTTTTCAGCACAATGTCACCTGATGCATTGAGAGGGGGGGAGGGGGTTAGAACCTGGTGTGAATTTCTGAACTTTTCACCCTAAGGGCAAACATAAGTTAATCAGTACAAAACCGTATTTGATATGTAATGGTTGATTTCCATCCATATAAAAATCAATGGATTGTTCACTGTCAACATTAACATATCTTTTTTTTTCTCGTCGTGAATGTGACAGCTTTCATAAGGGTTGCATATGCACTCTGAATGCACATGAAAATCATAGAATGCTGATGGGGTGTAATGTGTAGGGAGTGATGTACTTACAGAAAATACATTGATAGGCCTGTACAGTGTCTTTGATTTTAATGTGTACAAAGACAGATCACCTGGTGGGGGGGGGGCGTGGTTTGTTGTTGTTAAAAGGGTTTTGTAAAGTCCACAAAGAGGTTTCTTCATTCCTATTATAGAGACAGCCGCCGCTGTAGTCTAGTGGTTAGGGCGTTGGACTCGTAATCTAAAGGTTGCAGGTTCAATCCCAGCTTTTGGCTATGGCGTTGTGCCCTCGGAAAAGGCACTTTACAGCTATTTTCTCACCCCACCCAGGTGTAAAAGGGGTACCAACCTTGTGTTGGGGGTTAACCCTGCGATAGACTGGCGTCCTATCCAGGGGGGGGGGAGTCTATGACTCTCAGTCGCTTAACGCCACAGAAACCGGGGATAAGCACCGGCCTGATGAGCCTTAGGCTCGGGACAGACTTTAACTTTTTTTTTTAATTATAGAGACAGAGAGATATATATGTTGTAAGAGCTCTCTTCTTCATCCCTGATGTGTGTGTGTGTGTGTATGGTGTGGGTGATGTTTCAGAAGGCGAACGGCATGATGGAGGAGCTGGACGACGACGGTTTCTTTGACCAACTGTCGCGCTGCCAGAGCCGCCGCATCGACGACCAGCGCTGCTCCTTCCGCCTGCTGGAGAACGCCACCCCCACCCCCACCCCCACACACAGCAGCTCTGAGGACAGCAGCGCCAAGGACCTCGCTGCTCTGGGTCAGTAGTCACAGTCAAAGTTTTATTTTCAGATGGTACATGGTAGTTGTTTGGTTGTGTGTGTTGTGTTGTGTTGTGTTGTGGGTGTGTTGGGTGGGTGTGTGGGGGTGGGGGTGGGGGTGTGTGTGTTGTGAGAGTGGGGGTGTGTGTGAGTATGTGTGTACAGTGGGTGTTGTGTGTGTGTGGGTGGATGGGTTTGTGTGTGAGCGTGTGTGTGTGTGTGTACAGTGAGTGTGTTGTGGGGGGGGGGGGGGGGGGGGGGGGCGTGTGAGAGAGAGAGAGAGAGTGTGTGTGTTTATTTATTTTTTTAATTATTATTATTTATTATTATTTTATATTCTTTTATATCCAGGATAATGGAATAAGCACTCTTGTGCTTTTTTTACATCCAGTCCCTGTGTGTATGCAGGTTTGTAAATCTTGTCATCTGTTCCCTCTGGCACATGATGGACTGCTCTTATGAAAAACGGAACTAGATTTAATGTGTACACAAGATACAAAGCAGGTATCGAATTGTATTTTTTGGTGACATATTTATGAAAGTAAAATAACAAAGCATGTACCCTTAAAAAAAAAAAAATATATATATATATATATATATATATATATATAAAATGTGCATGCAAGATGTTCTGCGTGCATTTGCACACAGGACCTCAGTTTACAGTCTCATCCGAAAGACTTTTGGGGAGAGAGTTGAAGAATCAGCACTGATGTTAACTCCAAGGAGAATATAAAATATAAAAAAAACTCCAAGGAGAAAAAAATCCCCTAGAACCGGAAATCAAACCCACACACAACACAAATTCCAAGCACAGTGTTTTTATAACCATCACGCTATCATCTCTCGTTCCCTCCTCAGTGGCCTCCCCTGCGCGGGAAGAGTTGATGGACATGGTGGCGGGGCTTCAGGAGTCGCGCATGAACGACCAGCGAGCGTCGCTGCCCTCGTTCCCTGGCCTGAACTCTGGGGACGTCATCAGCCAGCTGCTGACCAACTCCTCCGAGGGCAATGTGCCCGATGACAGCTTCTTCGAGATGCTCATGCGATGCCAGGTGGGTTGGTGGGGTTGGGTTGGTTTGTTGGGTGGGGTGGGTGGGTGGGTGGTTGGGTGGGTGGGTGGTTATCTAGTTGTTCGGTCTGGTGTGGTGTGGTGTTAGCTTAGCTTAGAGTGTCTGGACTTCTTTCAGTCACCAGCTGTTTTGTCTGTGTTTAGTTTTGGTGTGTCTTGTCTTGTTTTGTTGTGTCATCTTGTTTTGTTTTCTTGTCTTGTTTTGTTGTATTATCTTGTTTTGTTGTGTTGTTTTGTTGTATTATCTTGTCTTGTTTTCTTGTCTTGTTTTGTTGTGTCTTATCTTGTCCTGTCATGTCTGGTCCTGTCTCCGCTTTTACTTGATGTCATCATGGGGATGAATGGTTTATCTGAAAAAAAAAAAAGGTTTAATCTTGTTGATAGGGTTCTCTGCTGCTAGTGTGAATAATAGCTGTGGGGTGTGGTTTGGCAAGTAGCCACCTGTTGTTTAGAGGTAATTTGCTAGACAATTTTAGAAGGAGGCAGGATTTGAGGAATGTTGTAAGAAGTAACTCAGCCTTTTGAGATGGTTTGGTTTGTTTAGTTTTTACCCGGCTATCTAGTTTTCATCCATGTATGGTTGTGTAGCCTGTGAAAGTTGAAATGGATAAGAGAAGAAAGTTTCACTAGCAGTTAGTTTTTTTTGGTGTTGGGGGGGGGGGGGGTGGTTTTGTTGTTGTTTTTTACAATTTTTATGGTAGCAAGCATTTCTGCTCATGGCAGTTTGGGCCGTAAACTTTACCTTTTCTAAGCATTGAATGAGTACCATGTGTGCTAAAGAAATGTTCACTGTGTGTGTGTGTGTCTGTCTGTGTTTTTGTTGTGTGTGTGCGTGTGTGTGTGTATGTGCGTGTGTGTGAATATGTGTGTGTGTGTACGTGCATGCATGTGTGTGTGTCTGTGCATGCATGCATGTATGTGTGTCTGGGTGTGCGTATGTGTGTGTGTCGGTGTGTATGTGTGTGTGAGTGTCTGTGCTTGCGTGTGTGTGTCTGTGCTTGCATGTGTGTGTCTGTGCGTTGCGCGCGTGTCTCTGTGTGCGCATGTTTGTGTCTGTGTGTGCGTGCTTGTCTTTCTCTGTGTGCGTGTGTCTGTGCGTGCGTGTCTCTGTGTGCACATGTCTGTGCGTGCTTGTGCATGCATGCATGTGTACATCTCTATGTCTCTTTCCCTCCTGTTCAGGCCTCACGGCTGGAGGATCAGCGCAGCGAGCTGCCCCCGGAGCTGCCCCACCCCACAGTGCCTGACGACGACTTCTTCAGCCTCATCGTCAGGGTGCAGTCCAGCCGCCTGGACGAGCAGCGCTCACACTCTCCCCCCTCCACCCCCGCCGGCAAGAAGAAGAAAAAGGGGGGAACATAACTCCTCCTCCTCTTTCCTCCTTCTTTCTTCCTTCTTCCACCATCCTCCACCACCACCACTGAAGTCTCTGTGTGTGTGTGTGTGTGTGACGTCAACCTAGGCCTTTTTTACTGTTTGGGTTGGTTTGGTTGAGAGGGGTTGTTTTTGGTTTGGGGGGGTATTTTTGGTTTGGGGGGGGGTGTTTTTGGTTTGGGGGGGGGGGGTGTTTTTGGGTTGGGGGGGGTGTTTTGGGGTTGGAGGGGGGGTTGGGTTTTTTGGGTTTTTTTTTTCAAGCTCCCAGCACCAGTGTCTCCGAGGGTTGTGGAGGTTGCCACGCCATGCTGTGTGTGGTTCACTGCATCTTCAGCGAGTTGTGAGAGCGGAGCTGAGCTGAGTTGAAAAAGAGAAGAGGAGGAAAGAAGAAGAAGAAGTAAGGGGCCTTGGTTTGTTGCGGTTCTTCTTCTTTTTTGTTGTTGTTAGTGTATACAGTATAGTGATGTATGATACTCGCGTAGCTGGCAAGTTTTTGGTGGGGTGGGGTGGGGGAGATGCCATGTGTGTGTGTGGACTGTGCACTGCATGGGGACTCGAGTTCTGTGTGGTCTGGTCAGGGGGTCATGTGTCTTGACCTTTTTTGTCCTGATTTGGGGGGAGGGGGGTGGGGGGGGGATATACCAAGCTAGAAAGACTGGTGATCGGTGCTTGGGTGTTTGCACTGAGAAGGGGGGGTGGGGGTGTATTGTGTGATTGATTTTGATTGGATGCTGTGTTTCTTTGATTCTTTGGGCATTGTGGTGTGTTCCTGGCATTGTTGTAGTGGGCATGAAAGTGGAAGAGTGCCTGCCTGCCTGCTTCGTGTTTGTCTGACATTATTCGGTCGTTCTCCGAATGCAATATTTTAGGTGAGACTCCGTGAGCTGTTTCTTTGTGAGAACGATGACCTGAGAATGGCAAAAAAAAAACATATATATAAATATATAAATATTCAGACACGAGAATACTCTTCTTCTTTAGTGTTTAACAAGACTTAGGTTTCAGCTTCCTTCCCACTTTCAGTTTCAGCAGTGACCTGAGAGTGAGAAAAGGTGGGAAATGACTGTGCTGTTCTGTTGGGGAAATAAGAAAAGAAAAAAAAGCCTCTGTTGTGTTCACTCCAGTCAGCGTCAGCCTGCAGACACACTGTGGTAATGAACTGGCTCAACACATTCTCTTCTAAAATTCTAAAAAGCTCATACATGTGCATGCACGCACACATACACATGAATGCATGCATTTGTGCACGAGCGCGCGCTCACACACATGCACGCACACGCACACACATGCACGCACGCATGCACACACACACACACACTCCACACAGCACTCTCCCTCCATCTCTCTCTTTAATTTTTTTTTTTTCTTCTTTAGTTCCATTTTATTTCTCATCTGCTGTGCAAAGCTTTACCAGAGACCAGGGCATGTGTCATGTGTGGATTTGGGTGTAGACATGAAGGAGCAGGTTTGAAATAGTGGATATTGATAGAATGCGGTCATTGCTCTGAATGAACCAGTGGTTTTTATATTTGTGGGGGGGTTCTTTTACAGACTTATCAGGCACTGCAGAAAAGATTTTTTTGTTGTTCCAGTGAGACTTGTCTAACAGACTTAAAGGTTTGTTTTTTTTCATTACTTTGTAAGGCGTTATGTTTTAGTTGGACATTGTTCATTATTTTTTTTTAATTTTTTTTTTTTATATATATATAATCATCCTCAGCAGATTTTTTTTTGGTGGTTATATGGTAACACAGAAATAGTTTCAATAGCAATAAGTGAGGAGGGACTGACCTGACTATGACACAGAACAAGAACAGAACAAACAAACAAACAAAAAAAATGACCATAATAATTCTCGTTGTTCAGATCTCAGAAACTGTACAATTGTTCTGGCTGAATTTTGTATGGCATTCAAGATCTGAAAAACTCAAGAATGAAAGATAGAAGATCAGCGATCTGGCAGATATTCTGCCCGTGTGTGTATGCGCGTGCGTGTGTGCAAGCATTATAATGTCCCAGTAACCAAGGTTGAGCTCTCTCGCTATACGTTTTATCATTTTTTCTCTATTTACATCTCTTTTGAGGGCAAGTCGTTGCATCCATCAAATTCATTCAGAAATCAAAGACCTGTTTCTCTTGTTTTATTGAATGAAGAACGTCAGTTGAAAATGTTCGTGTCGAGACGGGGAAAATATTTTTGCACTTCTCTAGGAAGACTTGTACATTTGCATGAGTGTGGAAGCCTCTGTTTAGAAAGAGACGTGGTGTTGCAGTGTGAGAACCAGAAAACTTCTACCCGTTTCACAAAGTCTGACCCAAGCATATTGTCCTGTGGGGTAGACTTTTGAAAAAGGTAGCGTTTTTTTTGTAATAGATCTACACGTAATCATAGCCTTAGTTCTGCCTGTCTTCTGGTGAGCTCTGACTGCTGTCAAGTGTGTATGTGTGTGTGAGTTAGGTAGGTTGCGGTTAGTTATTTTATTTTTTTAAGTTGGGTTTTTTTTTGTTGTTGTTATCAAATGTGCATTTATGCAGATCTGATCCACAGCACTTTGCCTGCCTTATTATTCTTGCATGATCGTTATTATCATTATTATCACTGTGTACAGTTGGTTTTCCTTCATTTGAATCCATGCATCGTCTCCTCTCTACAGACATTTTGTTTGGTCAGTGTCAGTCCTGTGTGTGTGTGTGTTTTGAGAGAAGAACAAAACACAAAAATCTGGAAAACTTTGCTGTTGGAAATTAGAGTAGACTTGCTGTGTATTTGTGGAGATGTGTCGTCTGTTTTGACGACAAACTGCTCCGTGAGGATAGGTCTGTTTAATTCAGTTGATGTTGATTAAAACTGCTGTGGGTTGTTTTTTTTTTTTTTTAGAGATCTTGCTGATATGAAGAGTGCTTTGAGTTTAACACAAAAAAAATATAACCACACCCCCCCCCCCCCCGCCTTTTTTTTTTTTTTTTCATGAAATAGTTTATTACTGTCCCGTTTTGCTTGCAGTACTGACAGTGAAATGACAAGCGAGGTTGTTTGTCTTTAGAGGTGAGAGAGTGAACGTGTCAGAAATGATTATTATTGTCGTCATAGTTTTGAAGTCTTGTGAGAGTTGTTCAGTTTCTGATGAAATAGTGGAGAATGAGGTTGTGGCAGTTAAAAGACAGGTTGACCTGTTGCTTAGCGATTGTGTAGGGAGTGTTTAATGTTTTGGTGGATGCTTTTTTTTATTATTATTATTATTCCTTTTGAGCCTTTTTTTCCAAGCATTTATGATCTGTTGCCTGCTCATTGAAAAGTACCTGGTTTGATTAAATAATGTTGATGTCCTGTCTGCCTTCCTGACTTTTCTTGAGTGGGGGGGGGGGGACTCTACTAAATATTTCAAGCACTCAACAGCGATGGTTCAAAGGTTAGGGCTTTTCCCCTTTTTTTTTGTTTTTTTTTGTATTGACTATGATATAAAGCATGTTTTGATATGATTGATATAAAGCATGTTTTGATAAATACGATGAAGCGATTCTGTGCAGTATGAGTGATAAAGTGTGATTGGGTTACTTTGGGGGGAAAGGTGCACCTTTTTTTTTTTTTCGGATGTTGTGTTTGCTTCTTTTGTTTTCCAATCTTGTGTAAACAGTAGGCCACATTGACCCGTTGTCTCAGTCACAGTGCATTGTCAGTTAGCAGCAGCACACAGCAACACTTACATACATGTATTCTTTCTTTCTCTGTTTTTTTTTTTTTCTACTTCTTCTTCCCCCTTGGATGGGATGCTGTGGAAGTAGAAGGTTCAAGATTTGTGTACGTATACATGACTATATGTGTGCAAATTTTGCAGGAATTTTGTCACGCACGCCTGAGGGCTTGTTTCTGTTGTGATTTTCCCCCTAACGTTGACCCAAGAGAGCGGTAATTTCAACCCTACTTTTGCTGCAGTCTGCTACTAGCTACTGTAGAGTGTGGGTGTCACACAAACCATGCGTCTGCTACTAGTACTGTAGAGTGTGATGGTGTCACACAAACCATGCTGTCTGCTACTAGGTACTGTAGAGTGTGATGGTGTCACACAAACCATGCTGTCTGCTACTAGGTACTGTAGAGTGTGATGGTGTCACACAAACCATGCAGTCTGCTACTAGGTACTGTAGAGTGTGATGGTGTCACACAAACCATGCGTCTGCTACTAGGTACTGTAGAGTGTGATGGTGTCACACAAACCATGCTGTCTGTACTGCATTAGCTATGGTCCCAACTGCAGTGTTAGTAGATGTGATGGTGTCACACAAACCATGCAGTCCTACTGTAGTGAGGTGGTGTCACACAAACCATGTTGTTCACAGTCTTGCCTGTTTAGTTCTTGCACACACCCTAGAAACCTCAGGTGGATATGCAGGAGTCACCGATCACTTTCCTTTTCTGTGAACCAAAGGTGCAGATTATATATAACACAGCTGAGGGTATGTTTTATATATTTTAATTATTTATTATAGGTATACATTCGGTAAGGTCGAGGAGGTTTATTTTTGACTAGGTTAACTGCTTAGCTTTTTAAAAAAATATGTTAGTGTTTTGGGAGGTTTGTTTTGGGGTTTTAGTTTCTGCTTTCATTTTTTTGTTTTTAAGACTTTTTTTTGGTTTAATTTCTGCTTTTTACCCTCTTCGTTGTTCAAAGAGCCAAAGAAAAAAGTAAAGTGCAGGTGCTGGTAATTGATAGATGGTTTGTCTTTCAATGCAATTGTTAAAAGTAAAAAGGTTTGTTGGGATTTTTTCCTGACAAAAATGTTTTGTCAAACGCCTTGGAATTCATATTGATCTCGCCTAAACTGGATTGTCTATGGAGCACAAGTGCACAGAGTGAGCGTATCTACCATGCCAATACATGCATGCACTTATATACCTTATAGTCTTAGCACCAGCATGCATCACACATGCACGCACACACATACATGCACACGCACGCATGCCCTCACACACGCGCGCACTCACACACTCGCATACACAGACACAGAGTATTGTAGTACAAAACAGGTGTGACATGTATGCTTACAGATTCCCAGTACATACCAAAGTCAGACAGGTCATCATACAGATGCTGATTATATATACATGCATATATTAATCCTAAAAATGTCTTTAACTGTAATGATTTGTATTGAACCTGCCCCCCCCCCCTCTCTCTCTCTCCCCTCTCTCTCTCTCTCTCTGGGAACAGATGACGAAATTTTACAAAACTACTTACAAATCGGGACTGGATATTTTTTTTTTATGGGGACTGGATTTTTTTTTTAAAAGCACAGGAGTGCTTATTCCACTATCCTTGAAATAAAAAAGAAAGAAGAAAAAATTACAGATGCACCTTTTACACTGTCCTATTATGTATAAAGAATTACACTCTCATGTATTATGTATGTATGTAGACCAGTCTCATGAAGAGAGAAGCCAGAGTGCAGAGCTATCCAAAATCACTTTTACTCCAGAGCGTCTGTCTGTGTGTTCTGGTGGTTGTTAACTGTAACTGTATTCTGCTTCGTTTATCTGTCTGCAGTTCTGTACTGTGTTCTCTTTATTTTTACCCTGAATCATTGTCCCCTACTGTGGTGGGTTCTCTTGAGTGAGTGTACGAGTTGAGCTGAGAAATTTCCCTGTGGATACAGTGAAGGGTGTCTGATAAGGAGGATGTGTATCTTATGTGTATGTCTGTAGGTGTATGTGTGTGTTTGTGTAGAGGTGTATGTGTGTGTATGTATCAAGTTGGTGGCCATATTTATACCAGTGCTTTTCATGTGTGGCGCTATTCAGTCCAAAACAAAATGTCAAGTCTGCAATTTTTGTATTCTTGTGTAGATGGGTGGGGGGGGGGGGATGTTGGGAGCCAATTTTTTTGTTTTTTCCTGTTGCTCATTCGTCGGCTTGTGTATTTGCTGAGTTGTTGTAGCGTTGCATTTAAAAAAATCTTTTTTGTTTTTAATTTATTATTATTATTTGCATTGATAGAGTATGCTGCTTTCTTTATGATTCATGTCATTTTGTACACCATCCTTTTTGAAAAGAGATTGTGCTGTTATAATATGAGATGTGGGAAAACTGGAAGTAAAATAAATGTGTGTGTGTGAGAGAGGCAGTTTCAGGCATAACCCTTTGGCTTTTCTACCCTCCAACAATGTTTTTGCTGTATCTCACCTGTGACTTGTGACAGTTCCATTTTCTTTGAAGGGGGGTGGGCAGTATTTTCTTTCGTTTTGGAATTTGTGTGTTTTGGGTTGTTGTTTTTTTAGCTGAATAGTCACAATATGGTTTTTGATCTTATTTAATTCTGTGGGGTAAAAAAAAAATGTTGCTGTGTGACTTTTTAAAAAAACAATCAAGCAAAAAACAAAGACGACAGGGAGGCTGCTTTAATGAGGTAATTTTTAAATGGCCATGTATTGAAAAAATCTCACCTGCTGAGAACTTGCAAGTGCTGCTCTCATGAAGCCACATTCCCTTTTGTCGTTTTTTAAAATTTAATCTGGTTAATTTAACTGATCGGTCAGTCTCATCATCACGTCATGATTGTAATGTCTTTCTGTCATCAACTTAGTACAGTGGGCAGGGGTCATCACTGAAACAGCAGAGCAGGTTTGCTCCTCTCCTCTCCTAACCTGCGACATGTTTTGCTGTGTTTCTTCCCTCCAGTGTATCTTCCCTTGTGTGAACTGTTGCCAATGTCCTCTGTAACAAAACAAGTCTTCGCTAGTTTTGATTTTTTTTTTGCTGTCCTGGTGGTTCAAGCTACTAAAGTGGTTGGCTTATTCCTCTGACTGTGAAAACTGTTGCGACACATTGGCCAGTCTTGCTCTTCTTCAAGAAGCCAGGGTTGTTTAAGAACTTAACTACTACATCACTGTCTAAACTAACTGATAGAACCTGTGTGGAGGCTAGGTTATATGGCGGTTATATGGCTAGGTTATATGGCTTGATTTTATCTGCTGCACCAGATACCCTGCGTTTTTTGCATCTTTTTTTTTTTTTTTTTTTTTTTTTTTTTTTTTTTTTTTTACCAGAATGAGCACTACAATACAGCTTAATGAGAAGCAACAACTTGTGTTTTGATCACTCGACTTGACAGACGAAACGCATGGAAAGATCGACCGTTGTGGCTCTTTAACTTTGAACGTCTATTCTACACTTGATTCCGTTTTCCTTCAAAGTTGCTAGGTTTGGGTTTTGTTTTTGTTTTTTTTTTAGTTTGTTTGCTTGCCGCTGATTTATTTTTTTTCATCTTTGCTGAGTTTATCAAACAGATTTTTTCCCCCAGAGGTCATTGCATTTTTATTTTGAGTGTAGTGGGATTTTTAAAATACTTTTTTTGTCGATTTTTTTGTAGGTTTGAAAAAAAAAAAATTGGTGTGTGGTTTTTTTTTTCTTAGCTGTGTGCAGAAAAAAAAAATCTCTGAAAGTTATTTATCATGTATCATATGTAGTCATTTTGATGATATGTATCCCTGCTTCTCCCTCCCTCCCTCCCCATCCTATTGTCGCTTTTATTTATTGATCCCGTCCAATATTGCATGTGCTGTTCAGCTATCCATGAGATGTAGTGAGCTTAAGTGTGTGTGGGTGAATAGATACACACACACACACACACGCACGCACGCGCGCGCGTGTATAGTTTTTCTTTTAAAAAAAAAAAAAAAAATCCTGAAAAGCATCTTGTAGCATACTGCCATGTATAATGCAAGATGTGTTCCGTATGTGTGTGTTTTGGGGGTAACTATGAGGTTTATCATGTCTCTCTATTACAGCAAGCAGTGGCTTTGTTTCTTCGGTTTGTTTTTTATTTTTAATTATTAGTTTGTGTGTGTATGTAGGGCATTTAAAACGATTGTTTCAGTGTGTGTGTTATGAAAAACATAATGTCAGTAGTGTTGAAACATCTTGAGATTCTTTGTAAGCAAACTCTGAGCAAATTATGGTTTTGTTTTATTTTAGTTTTTTTTTTGTATTTTTAAAGTTCTGTTCCCATTGTTCAGTGTTCCATATTCCCATGTTTGTTCACTCTCCTGTCTAATTTCAACTGTTTTTTTTTGGGGGGGGAAGGCATCTGATGATGTTTTGCCAGCATTTCTTTCGTACATAATCATACGAAAAGAGTATGTGATGAAATGGATTGTTGCGATTGTCGTGTTTGATGTTTTGACCATGTTTGTGTTCCTGCCTCAGAGACGATGAAAGAAATGTGGAATGTGTAGTGACTTTTTTTTTTTTCATGACAATACCTGTGTGAGGTTGGGATGTGGAATGTGATACTCTCCCCTTTTCTCACATTTCCTTTTCAGTCTGGTTTTTCTTTCTTTCTTTCTTTTCTCTTCTCTCTCCCTCCCTTCCCCCCTCTCTCTCTCTCTCTCTCTCTCTTCCTCTCTCTCTCTCTCTCTCTCTTCCCCCCCCCTCTCTCTCTCTCCTTCCCTCCCTCCCTGTCTCTCTGTCTGTCTCTGTCTGTCTGCCCTGTCTTCCTCTCTGTCTCTCTGTCTTCCTTCTCTCTCTCTCTCTCTCTCTCTCTCTCTCTCTCTCTCTCCTCTCTCTCTCTCTCTCTCTCTCTCTCTCTCTCTCTCTCTCTCCTCTCTCTCTCTCTCTTTCTCTCTCTCTCTCTCTCTAATTTTCGGATGGGGGGGAGATTATTTAAAACTGAAGGCATACTGATAATGAATGATTGTTTACACAAATTATTGTTCAAGCCAAAAAGACCGCGGGCCAAAAAAGTGGTAACAAAACCGATGAAAAACTAAGTGATAGTAACTTTATGACAACAGTGTGCTTCCTTCCTACCTTGTGCCTGGGTGGACTAGACGTGTTCCCCTTTTCCCTGTTGATGTACACGTGCTCCCTCCCTTCTCCCTCCCTGTGCTTGTTTCTTTACCCGCCTGCCTGCCTCATGTTTGAACTGTTGTGGTTTTGTCTGTCTGTCTGTATGTTTGTCTGTCTGTCTGTCTTACCCTACCCTCTGCATGCTCACAGTGCTAAAATCCAGCATCACTCAAGTGAAGGGTCCAGGGCCCAGTGATGAAATTAGCACGCCCCTTCCTTTAACCCAAGTCCTAGTCCAAGTCAGTTTCTGCTATATTCAGCACCAGCTGGGATGGAATGGAGAGGGGCTGAAAGTGGAGTAAATTGAAAGCTGTGCCACATGCAGACAGACAAACAGGCAGGAACAAACGTCTCTAGTCTCTAGACTATTACCCAACATGACAACGTACTTGTTCCACTCTGTCCACATCTCTCTCTCTCTCTGTGGCACCGAGACATCTAGGACAACCATCCTGCCAGACACAGCGTGCAAATCCAACATCACTCACTCAGTCAAGAGCGCTAAATTTAGCACACTCTCTCATCTAGTCCCAAGGGGGGGGGGGGGGGGGGGGCTGTGGCTGTGTTTGTATTTTTCAGAGTTAGCTTTTTTTTTTTTTTTTTTTTTTGTGCTTAGTGAACAGTATCATATATCTGGATCCTGCCCTTTTTTTTTTTTTTTTTTTTTTACGTGGTCATGCTTAAGATATACCTGCTTAGTTGAAATTAATGCCCTGCTCAAAATTTTCTAGGAAAAGAAATTTGTTGCAGAAATAATTATTTCCCCCTGGATGTGATCCCTGAAACAGAGGGGAAAATACAGAATTGTCTCCCTTTGAAGCTGTTTTTTTTATTATTATCATTATCATTATTTTTATTCTCATTATTATTATTATCATTCTTATTTTTATTATTATCAAAATATGTACACATTTACAATTTAAACATATGGATTTAAATTTCAGAAGCTGATCAAAAAAGATTTTATATCGATTTAGACATGGACATTGGAGATCTGACACAAGTGCAAGCAGACAGAGCAAGCACATACACAGATAATAGACAACAAGTAGGCCAGGCAGCACACAGACTTGGAAACAAGAGTCACTTAGTGAACACTCGCATGCACAAACATGCTTACATATGTCGTACATATGCTATCAGTTAAAAACACAGGCGCATACCTGTAGAACACGCAGAACATCTTGCGCACACGTTAAATCCTGTTCGGTTTTTCGTAAGAGTAGGCCATTGTGTGCTGGTGGGAACAGATGACAATATTTATAAAACTGCACACACACAGGGACTGGATGGGGAAAAAAAGCACATGAGGGATTATTCCATTATCCTCAATATAAAAGAATTTTTAAAAAAAAAGAAAAAAAGATGGCTTCCTTGTCAAACTAATCCCTGAAGCTGTACTTGCCTGGAGAGGGGAGGGGAGGGGAGGGGGGCAGTCATGGAAAGAAATGTTCCTAGTCAGTTTGAGGGGGGGGGGGGGTGCATGTATGCTGTGATTGTGTTTGTCATGGAAGGCAGATGTTTAATCATTTTGTCCATTCCTACACTTGTCTTAGTTTTGCCTACTGTGCTAGCCTTGCCTTTAGTTGGGGGGTGCTTTTGTATGTGTGTGTGTGTGTGTGGAGGGGGGGGGGGTATTACATATCTTTTGATTGCTGCAATATGTGTATGTATATGTGTGTGTGTATGTATATATATATATATATACAATTATTAATTATTATTATTATTATTTGACAAAAAGACCAGTGCATGCTGTTTTGAAAATGTATTCATTTTTAAAATCTACAAAAACATGAGCATGTGATATCCAGTCTGTGACATGGGAGTGTGGCCTTTGTTTCCTCTTTACATAGTTATACACAGAGGGCTGGTTCTACACAGACCTGACTTGGGAGACCATAAATAAAGTAATGATTAGAGTAATAAAGATAAATATATTTATATCTGGTTTTAATGCACAATAAAATATAAAATAAATGTAACTGGTTTTGATACAAAACATCTTGAAGATTCAAATTATTGCTGACATTTTGGGGGATGAGTGTCTAGTATTGCAGGGGGGAGGGGAGGGGGGGGGGCATAGTTGGTGGGGGGGGGATGGTGGTGTTTCTATGCTTTTTCTGTGTGTTATGATTTGATTTGCTTTGGTTTTGTGTGAAGAATATTTATAAAAAAAAAAGGAAAAAAGAAAAGAAAGAAATTTTAATCCCGTCACATTTTCTTTTTCAAACAGCTGTTCAAAAAATGGTTCAATTCCATGTCCTTTTTGTTTGTTTGTTTTTGCAGAGAATATCAACACTAAAACTTTTTCAAGCAGCTTATCAAAAAATAGAGCCAGCCACTATACACGCAGCAGCTGTAAACACAGAATGATAGGATGTACGTCAAAACAAAAAACAGACCATGTTTAATTAATGAAATGAATGAAGCTTTAGCAGTATTGTAAAAACTACTGTGATGTTGACTATTGCTATGGGTAAGAAGAAAAAAACTGTCACTGTTTGTCAGCCATTTGTCAATTGTTTGTCAATCCTTGATTTAACAGATGGAGGGATTGTCATGAAGTTTGTCACATCCCTTAGCGAGAAGTTGTTGCGCTTTTTGTTGATTAATAATTATCATTACTTTAAGGCTGAATCAATTATTATTGAGTTTTCGCTTTTTAGTGCTATTGGAGCTTGTGTTTTAAGGCAGGTTATTTTGGCGTGTGTTTTGATTGTGACAGGGTATTGCTGTGTGAGAGGAATTGTGTGTGTGTGTGTGTGTGATGTTGATGTCACCATCATGACTGCTGTACTGTGTGTGATCTGATGGTACTCTTCAGTTTGCTTGCTCTCTGTCTCTCTGTCTCTGTCTGTCTCTGTCTGTCTCTGTCTCTCTGTCTCTCTCTGTCTGTCTGTCTGTCTGTCTGTCTCTCTCTCTCTCTCTCTCTCTCTCTCTCTCTCTCTCTCTCTCTCTCTCTCTCTCTCTCTCTCTCTCTCTCTTCTCTTCTCTTCTCTTCTCTTCTCTTTCTCGTCTCCCCCTCCTCTCTCTCTCTCTTATTCAATGAAATTGAATGACATTGAAAGACTTACAAACTGACACTGTAAATATACTGTACATAAATAAAAGAATGGCTTTTACAACACAGGATTGTCTACAGTGTGTGTGTGTGTGTGTGTGTGTGTGTGTGTGTGGTGTGTGTGTGTGTGTGTGTGTGTGTGTGAGTGAGTGAGAAGCTTTGTGTTCAGAATGGTGTGAGAGTCTGTGTGTGTTTTTTGGGCAATGTTGTTTTGTTAAATGCATTATACCCATATTTCAACTGTTTCATGTTATTATTATTGCCTCTACATCTATACTTTTATCATTAACATTTTGAAGCAACTGAACACCAAACGCTACTTATGCATCTAAAATATTGAAACCTTAACTAAAAATACTTGTTGATGGGATAGCTCAGTGGTCAGAGTGCTCGCTTTCCCCATGCTAAGATTAAGCAGTGTTGAGCATGGTTACCTATTGGATGGGTGACCGTTCGCACACCTTGGCTTCAGTACAGTCCCCAAGTCCACACAGTTGTCAATGAGTACCTGCCCTCTTGAGGGTCAGAGAAGGTAA
This sequence comes from Stramonita haemastoma, assembly GCA_030674155.1. NCBI lineage: Eukaryota > Metazoa > Mollusca > Gastropoda > Neogastropoda > Muricidae > Stramonita > Stramonita haemastoma. The sequence continues at coordinate 3,890,444 of CM060345.1, read as the reverse complement.
AGCAGCAAGGGAGAGGAGATGGGCGCTGCCCTCAAAACGCTGGCCCCTGGAGAAACAGGTCTCTGACACCTGGCTTCCCAAAAACTGCATAGGTTCTGGAACACCTTTACCTTTATGTTGTTGTGTGTTCTCCAGCTTAACACTGAGGGTCACTCAGAATAATATCATGCTCCAGTCTCCCCCCCCCCCCCCCCTCTTTCTTTGGACTCTCTGAGACTGCAAGTACACACTGGTTGAGGAGTATGTAGGTACTCTCATTTTTCAAGAACCTTGCTGCACAGGCAGCTATACTCTGACTTAAGAGTATTTTTCTTTTCTGTAGAAGAGCGCAGGTTGTGATGCTAAGAGCGGGTCAGGGCTGAAGGCCAGTCTCAAAAACACCACAGTTTAAAAGCATAACCACACTGCAATACAGGCCTCTGCACTTTGCTTACATCAGTAAAATGACAAATAGTTTGGCCTGAGCCAAGACACCTTAAATTAACAGTTAAAGGCAGCATGGTTTCTCCATTTTCCTGGTATACACAGTGTAGTGTGGTTTACCCAGCATTCATAGGGAATCCAAAAACAATGGCCACAGTGAAGACTGGCTGCCACTGTTACATGATCATTCTCTTCAACATCAGCCAAGAGTTGATTTTTTTTTTTTCATTCCTCCAAAGTTCACCAATAGTGAGATTTGGATTATGCAATCATTTTGCCCACCATTGTGGTAGTCACATTCCAGATTCAGAGGATGATGATGTCTACACACATCAGCATGCATGCTGGGTTTTTTTATGTTGTTAGTCCCTACTGGCACACAATGGCCTTCTCTTCCAGTGGGCAGAATGTGCTTTACCCTGTGCGCAAGATGTTCTGCATGCGTTCGCACATGGGACCTTGATTTACAGTCTCATCCAACGGACTTTCAGGGGAGTGAAGTCAGTTCTGAAGTTAACTCCCAAGGGGAAAAAACCCTCAGATGGTTACCCGATAGTGACTCAAACCCAGACCTTCAAGTCTCAAGCTCAACTATCTAACCGCTAGGGTATGAACCTCAGAGCTCTAGCTAAAGAGCGAAAAACTAGAAATCTCCTTTGATCATATCAGTGTTCTTTTCATTTTACTGGCATGGACTTTTAACGCATTATTAAGCCATTTTTGTTAAACTGTGATTTTTTTGTTTTTCTTTTTGTTTGGTGTGGTTTCGGTTTTGTTTTGTTGGGGGGGGTTTGCTATGGTGTTAGTGTCTGAATTTTTTAAGACACTTCACTAAATAATAATAAGCACAGATTAGTGTGACCAACAATCAGGATCTCTCTGCGTCGGTAGTCTGGGCGTCTGTCTAGAAAACGAAAAGTCCGGGTCGGTCGAGGTGTGCCGTGGTTCGAATCCCATTGGGGCCCAAAACTTTTCCCCCATCCATTAGACCATGAGTGGTGGTCTGGGTGCTAGTCTTTCGGATGAGACGATAAACCAAGGTCCCCGTGTGTTACACATCATTATTTAGCGCACGTAAAAGAACCCACGGCAACAAGAGGGCTGTCCCTGGCAAAATTCTGTAGAAAAAACCCACTCTGATAGGGAAAACAAATACAGTTGCAGACAGGGAAAAAAATAATAATGGGTAGGCGCTACACTTGTGGCGACGCGCTCTCCCCGGGGAGAGCAGCCTGAATTTCACCCAGTGAAATCTGCTCTGACATAAAGTGGTATAAAATAAAATATAAAATAAAACACGGGTACAGTTTACAGCCATGCAAACATTCACATAATAGATGTTTATCACAGTGATTGAATTGTGGAGATAACAATCAGAACAATTTATTCTTTTACATCAAGGATATGGAATAAGCACTCGTGCTTTTTTTACAACCAATCCCCGTGTGTGTGCAGTTTTGAAAATCATTGATGTGTTCCCACAGGCACACAATGACCTACTCTTCCGAAAAGCGGAACAGGATTTAACCTGTGCGCGAGGTGTTCTGCGTGCGTTCGCACACGTGGCCTCGGTTTATAGTCTCATCAGAAGGACTTTTGGGGAGAGTGGAGTCAGCACTGATGTTAACTCCAGGGGGAAAATCCCCTCAAACGGGAATCGAACCGGGGCTGTCAAATTGCGAGCGCATTGTTCTGACTTCTAGGTTATCCCGTCCCACTCTATAGAGTTAACTTGTTTTGGGAAATGAGAACACAGAGCAGTACCAGGTAGTAATGAGAAATCTGGAAATGATCACCAAAAAGGATTTCTTGTGTTCCTACAGCGTTGACCCTGCGCATGTATATTGCGGTTTGGGAGCTAGCAGACGAGAAAGGATAGAGGGGGCACAAGTGTTTGCTGAACATTAAAAAAAAAAAAATTCAATCCTACTTAATCCGTGCAAAATCTCTAAGTTTTGAGTCAGAGGCTAGTCTTTCATAAAAGGTGGGTTTTATTTTTGTGGATCCGTTGGTGCCGAGTGAATGCAAGAGTCTATCTATAGATCTATCTTGAAACTTGAAACTTTGAAACTTTTTGAAACTTTTATTAAGGGAAAAGAATAAGCACACATAATGGCTTTTTTACATCCAGCCCTCAATCAAAGAAAATGATAACAATGAAAACAAATTAACAGCAAATTTAAGTAAACACCCCCCCCCCCCCCCCCGAAAAATAAATAAACAATCGTTGTAACATCATAGAAATTTATGTCAAAATGGAGATTAAAATAATAATAACAATAAAAAAAAATAAAAAATTTTTTTTATTAATAATAAGGAAAAGAGCACATAGAAAAAATAAAAATAAAAAATAAATCAGACAGAAAAATTGAAGGAGAATTTGTATTGGGTATGGGGAAAGAGAAGGAATAATAATAATAATAATAATAATAATAATAATAATAATAATAATATAATAATAATAATAATAATAATGAATAGAAAAGGAAGAAAGAAAAATAGAGGGAGAGAGATAAGCAGGGGAGTGGGGGTTTGGGGTGGGGGAGGCAGACAGGTAGGCAGGCAGCTATCCTTTAGTCTGGCAACCGTGGGGGCACCCCTGAAGACTTGACAACCAGTTTTCTCTTTGCAAGAATGCAAGAGTAATATTGGAATATGGAAAAAGTTAATGGTGGGGTGTAACCTTCGAGGCAGACCGGAAGTACCAGAATACTTCTGCACGTTGTCACTGGATCAGTTTTCTCCGAACAGAAGCATCGGTAATTTGCGGTTTTTTGGTTCAAAATGATTTTGCTTTGGCTTCAGAAGAGTATGCTTTAATTACAACAGTGCATAGGCTTCTGTTATCTTGGAGCATTTTTCTGTGAAATTTCTTCAATCACTTGTAAAAGCTATGAGTTTGAGATCGAAAGCGTGTTAAGATAAGAACAGTAACTTACCCCAGAAAACAACAACCACCACACAACACAACCACACACACACAACACACACACACACACACACACACACACACACACACACACCCCCCCCCCCCCCCCTCCAACACACACACCACACAACACACACACACACAGACACACAACACACCACACACACACACACCACACACACACACACACACAAGGGGGAACAGGAAAGCCTGGTGGTTAAAGTGATGCGCATTGCACTTGTGATCTGCTGACACAGGTTCAATTTCGTTTCAAGAGGATTTTTCCTCTGAGTTAACGCCAGTGCCCACTCCACTCCCCTTAAAAGTCTTTTGGGTGAGACTATAAACTGAGATACTGTGTGCCAACACACAAGAACATCGTGCATTTCCACAAGGGACATGGTTTATACTATCTATCCTAAAGACTTTGTGGGGAAGTGAATTCAGCACTGTCAACTCCAGAGGAAAATACCTCTTGAATGAGGTTCCAACCTAGGTCAGCAGCACAGTGCACATCACTCTTACTCTTAACCTTACCACCAGGCTATCCACTAATCCAGCCCTCCATGATTAAGAGGACATGCAGATTACTGGGTGAACTTGTGTTTTGACAGTTAATCAAATAACTCCACCATATTCATAAGCTTGATACAATGATATTGATCCAAGATTGAATCTCAAGTATCTGATGATCTTGTGTGTTCACTTGGATTGATGAAGTACCTTTATACAATTACAATATTAGTATTTAGTAGTGTGTGTGTGTGTGTGTGTGTGTGTGTGTGTGTGTGTGTGTGTGTGTGTGTGTGTGTGTGTGTGTGGTGATAGGACAGGAGAGACGAGAGAGAATTATAAAACTTTATTGCTATTATCATCATTAAAAATGTTGTAGATATTATATAATACACTCACACTCACAGATTGCTCAATAGTCCTTCATTTCAAAATTGTGCAGATTCCTTCAGTTTAATTAAAAGAAAGCACCACCTCTGTGTAATTACACCAGATGGGGAAAGGAGAAGGCTAAACCAAACCAAGAAAACATCCAAGATCTGGAACAAGAAAAAAAACAAACCCATCTTTGTCACACTTGACTTTGAATAAGAGTCAAAAGACTCAACAACAACAAAAAAAAAAAAACCCAGTTTGAAGCCAATCATGGCTCAGGACAGTTGTGGAGAGTTGACCAAGCATGAGACGGATGTGCTGCTGGGCCTGTACTCTGGCTGTGAGTGCCTGTGGAACACCAAAACTCCCGACTACAAGGACAAGAAAATCCGCGTGGGTGCTATCCGCACCATCATCAATGGGATGCGACTGGAAACAGGGAAAGACTTCACTAGTAAGTGATTTGCCGGCTTTTAACTTTCAGAGAGCTTTAAAACTTTATTTTTTTTTTATAGAACTTTTATATACGTGTTTGTTTGTGCCTTTTTGGTTTAGTGTTCTTTGTTTTGGGTTTTTTTTTTTTGGGTGGGGGTGGCTTGTTTTTTGTTTTGTTGGTTTTTTTGTGAAGTGAAGTGAAGTGGTTTTGTTTGTTTTGTACTGTTAGTTTTGTGTTTCTTTGCTGTTATTTTTGGTTTGTTTGTTTTTTTCTTTAATTTGAAGTTTGTTTTGTTTCCACTCCTGAGAATTTAGGGTAGGGGGGGGGGGGGGGGGGGTTGCTTGATAGTTGAATACCTTCTTGAGTATCCTGTAGAATAATGAAGGGAAAACCCCAAAACACACATTCTGTGACATTGTATGCATTTATTCATGTGATCAGTAATTAATGAAGTTATGGTAAGATTTATTATTATTATCATTCATTCATGTGATTATTATTAATAAAGATATGGATAAGATTTATTATTATATGTATGCTAATTACACATGAGTTATTACATCAGTGGTATTTACTTAAATGTCAGTTATAGACACAATTGTAGACAAGCTTTCTGTCGCAATGCACGCACATCACACTACACATCACAACACACAACACACACACAACACACACACACACACACACACACACACACACACACACACACACTACACACGACACACACCACACACACACCACCCACACACACACACACACACCACACACACACACACACACAAACATTTATTACTCACTCTCTCACTCACTTACAGTACACATACTTTACACATAGCACTGACACATTTAATATGTCATAAATAGATACTAAATGTTGTGTCCATTACAAATAGACAACTGTCAACAGAGAAAGAAGCTAGTTCTACAATGCTCACATAAGGTAAATGACTGACTTTCCATGTTGTTGTGTGTGTGTCTTCAATTTTACGTCTGTTCACTTAATGTGATATTAGACGGGGAGGGAAGGGGGGTGGGTGGGTGATGTTGTTTTGATTAGAGCTTGTTTTCCTTGTTGCAGCCTCTCAGATGCAGACAGCACTGGACATTATCTCCAAGAGGTACTGGCAGGAGCTGCAACAGGCGCTGGAAGCGGAAAAGTCCTCTGGTAACGGCTACAAGTCCCAGTGGCGATGGTTCCACTTCCTCGACTCTTTCCTCAGGGAAAACATGCTGCATGCTCAGGTACCTATAGGGGATGTGTGTTTTATTTTATTTATTTATTTATTTATTTATCTATTTATTCTTTTATATCAAGGATAATGGGATAAGCACTCTTGTGCTTTTTTACATCTAGTCCCTGTGTGTATGCAGTTTTGTAAATGTCATCTGTTCCCACCGGCACACAATGACCTACTCTTACGAAAAGCGGAACAGGCTTTAACGTGTGCGCTAGATGTTCTGCGTGCATTCACACATGGGGCCTTGGTTTATAGTCTCATCTGAATGACTGTGGGGGAGAGTGGCACTGATGTTAACTCAGCACTGATCAACTGGACTCGAACCCGGGTCGTCAAATTGCCAGCGCAATGTTCTGACCACTAGGCTATTAGGCTATGTGTGTGTGTGTGTGTGTGTGTGTGTGTGTGTTATGCGCGAGTGCACATTTGTTCTTGGGTGTGTGTTTCATGCCTACCCCCAATAATTCGCTGGAAAAAAAAATGGTGCTGAATATTACCAACTTCAGAAACTTACAAACTTTTTTTATGTGTGAATTTATACATAGAATTCAGGGGGCGGGATAGCCTAGTGGTTTGAATGTTGCGCTGGTGATATGATGACCTGGGATCAAGCCACCATGGAGGTGCCTGTTTTAGGGGATTTTACACTGGAGTTGATATCAAATGCCGACTCCACTCCCCCTAAAAGGTAAAGGTGTCCCATAACCTAGTTGGTCGTAGGGGAGCGAGGTGTCACAGACCTCAGCTTCTCTAGGGGCCAGCATGTTGAGGGCGGTGCCCATCTCCTCTCCCTCGCTGCTTTACCTTCCCTGACCCTAAAGAGGGCAGGTACCCATTGACAGCTGACTTATAAATAAAAACAAGTTCAGACCTACCACTGCCTAGTATACCCCCTAACCATAAAACACATTAAAGGCATGTAGTACAGTATAAATCTTCCCTGCACAAAAGCATCACCCCTGAAAAAAACTGCACTGACTGATTTCTCTAACAGACACTGGGCCTAGACGTGGCGGAGACAGACAGGTCGGAGGTGAAGGGTCAGAAGAGCGAGGACGACGGCAACGACACCGACGACTACTTCTGTGCCACCGTGGACTCTGGGGACGAGGACGGCAGCGCTCCTCAGCCACCACCAGGGGTCAGCAGCAACAACAGGAAGAGGGTCACATGCAGGTCCTCCCCACCACCCAGTCCCCCCTCCCCCCACCCCCACCCCCTCCTCCAGACCCTCGCGCTCCAGAGCCATAGCCGACGCCAGGAAGTCAGCGCGCTCATCAACGGCAGCAACCACACCGACTCCCACCCCCACCCTCCCCCCCAGCGGGGGCCGAAAGAGGCGGCGAGAGGCGGCCGCAGGCCGTTTCCTCAACCACCAGAAGCAGCCTGCCAGTGCCGCCAGCGGAAGCACCAGCAGTGGTGTCTCCCCCATCCCAGATAGCGGCCTCACACAGCTGCAGCAAAACAACGAGAGCAGCAGCAGCAGCAGCAGCAACACGAGGGGCCGGGTTGATTTGGACGGACCCGTGCGAAGAGGACGGTGCGAAGATCTCGGCCCAGGTGGCCGACACGCTGAAGGCCATGCAGATTCTCTGGCCACCAGTCTGACGACCAGGACCAGCCGGCCATGGTCTTCGCCGCCACCTGGCCAACGAACTGCAGCAGATCTCCGACTACGCGCAGCGCAAGCAGTGCATGTTGGATCTCCAGCAGGTGATTTTACGCTACCGGGACAAGCAGCAGAATCAGAATCATCACAGCAGTCGCAGCAGTTCGTAGCAGTTGCAGGTAAAGTTCGAGGACGGGGAGAGTGTTCGGTATGAGGAGGACGTGTGGTAGGGTCTGGGGTAGTAGTAGGGGGTGTTGTGGTGGTGGTGGGGTGGTGGTGGTGGTGTGGTGAGGTGTGGTGTGGGTCCGCTACAGCAGGCGCAGCAGAGTTCTGAGGAGCGCTTTGTTGTATTTGATACGCCTAGGTGTGGGGTAAATTTTGTTGTTGTTTTTTTTTTCTGGATGGAGGATATTGTGTGTGACAGGAGTGTGAAAGGTAGGGGTGAAGCATTTCTCCAGATGTTGAGAGAGAATGTGTGTGTGTGTGTGTGGGTGGGGGGTGAGTGTGTGTTGTTTTGTGGTGGGTTTGGTGTGTGGTGTGTGTGTGGTGTGTGTGTGTGTGTGTTTGTGGTGTGTGTGGGTGATGTGGTGTGGGAGTTGTGTGTGTGGGTTGTGTGTGTAGAGAGAGAGAGAGAGAGAGAGAGAGAGAGAGGGAGAGGGAGAGAGAGAGAGAGAGAATCACAAGGAATATACAACAGTGTGTCTGTCAGATGAGTGTGGTAAACTGAAGAAATGACGAGTGGCAGCTACACAGTGAACAGAAAAAAAAATATAAAAAAAATTAAAAAAGGAAAACCCCTCTCCCCCAAAAAACAAACCACATAGTGGAAAAAAAAGTAAACCAATGGCAAGGTTGCTGTATCTTGTTTCTTCCCCCATCATCAGCACCAGAAGTTGTCTTGAGCAAGGAGCCTGACTGAGTGAGGTAGTACCAGAGAATGAGTCGTCTGCAGGTCAAATTCTTTTATATTGAGGATAATGGAATAAGCATTCATGTGCTTTTTTTCATCCAGTCCCCGTGTGCATGCAGTTGTGTAAATGTTGTCATTTGTTCTTACCGGCACACAATGGCCTACTCTTATGAAAAGGTGTTGCAGGGTGTTGAGATGTGAATGAGCCCAGCGGGTTGAAATCGCAGGACAGAAACGTCACTGAAGATGAAGCAGCCTCCCCTCCCACCCCGCCAGTTAAAAAGGTGTTTTAGAGTAAGTCAGTCTTCAGTTTTAACGTCTTTCCACTGTAAGTGATACCAGACGACCCCATGATAGGAGACTGGATAGGTTAGAGAGAGAGAGACAGAGAGAGACAGAGAGAGGGTCAGAGAGAGAGAGAGAGAGAGAGAGAGGAGAGAGAGAGAGAGAGAGAGAGAGAGAGAGAGGAGAGAGAGAGAGCTAATCTGTGTGTGTGTGTGGTGTGTGTGTGTGTGTGTTGTGTGTGTAAAAAATATGTTTTAGAGTCGCAGGATTATAGTGTCACCAAAATCATTTACTGAGTCCATGTCAGTGTTTCTTTTTGTGTAAAATTGGGAGAGTTTCCTTGGAATTATTTAACATTTTTGAACCGCAAGGATCTCGCATTGAATTTGTTGTGAAAAGTACATAAATCAAATGATAAGTTAATGGTTATTAGCAGTTGTTTGTTTGTTTGTACAAGATTTTGACCTTGGCAGTAACACTGACAGGTATTGTTATTTCACTTTTCTGTTGGAAACTGAACTGAAATGATGGCACAAGTTTTACTCTGTGTGTGTGTGTGTGCGTGTGTGTGTGGTGCGTGCGTGCGTGCGTGCGTTGCGTGCGTGCGTGCGTGCGTGCGTGCGTGCGTGCGCGCGCGCGCGTGTATGTGTGTGAGTGTGTGTGCGTGTGTGCGTGCGTGCGTGCGTGCGTGCGTGCGTGCGTGTTTGTGTGTTTAGATAGCAATTTTTTGCGTGAATCTGTTCAACCAAAGTGTGATGCATTCTTTCATTGTCCCGAGTCAGTTGTGAAAATCCTATCAGGGCTGGTTGCATAGGTGTTACATTGACACATGCAGGCATGTATTATACACATTACTGATTTTTGTTTTTCGAAAATCACTTGATGTGAATGCTTCAATAGACATGAAACTCAAGATATCACGTAAACGAGTATGGAATTTTATACTATGCTGTTGTCAAAAATTCAAAGAAACTTGAGTAAAAAAAACTATTGGACTGTGTTCAGCATGTTTGAAGGGCGTGATCATGTATATTATTCAGCAAGTGTGACTGGTTTTTTGCTCCTGAAATGACTGTGTATTCATGAATATGGCGTAAAGTATTGTTTTAATTAAGATTGATCCTATGAAATATGACATAAAACGAATGTTAAAAACTACCCTATGTGGAGTGTTCTTTTTGGTATGCTGCTCATGCTGTTTTGTGTGTTTCTCACTTGTTTTTGCTTCTGTCTTGCATTGTAGTTACAGTTGAGGGGGGTTGGGTGGGTGGGTGGGGGTGGGGTCCCTATTCCATAGTTCGTTTTCTTTGTGCTGTTCTTTTTTTAAATTTTTTTTTTAGCTGCCTTCTGTGACATCCCCGGCCTGCTGTTCTCACACTGCTCATTTCAATCTCCCCGCCACAGCCATACCCTGATTCGCTGTCTCATCCTCAGGGTTAGAAATCCACAGGGAGCTCATTAATATCAGGCCACCGTGGGGCCACCAGCCAGAGGGGCCCTGCACTGCTGCTGGGTCATTTTGGTGGTGTTCAGTGGTGTGTGTTCTGAGCTGACATACGCAGGACACCACCTACTAAGCCCCCTACTAACGACAGTATTAGTTCAGTCGTGGAGCCAGACTGAGTGAGCCACCCACCCGAGGTGGCGACCACCACAACGTCCCTCCAACGACTGTTGCCTGTGAACTTCCAACCCCAAAAGCTTTGACACAAACTCACCACAGGCACAGAAGTGTATGGGGAAACTGAATGTGAGGTCACCATGAGACCAGAGCAATGGGGGCCACCGAATCAGAGGCAATTATTATTATTGCATGATGATCAATCGTGATGAGGATGATGTAATGATGCTGCTGTGGAAGTTCATCCACTTTGAGACTACTTGACAGGGTTGCACTCTACGCTTACTGTCATAGTATATCCTGGCGTCAACCGGGCCCAAGAGATACAGACACCTGCAGTGTTGGTCAGGTTATTTGAGCAACACTCTCAAACTCGCATCTGTAAAGTGGATGAAGCTCGACTGTGTGGTCCCAGTCTCCCCACTGAGCCCACAGCACACTCACTCTGGGAAGGAGCCGGCCGGAGTCCGAAAAATCCATATGACGTATGGGACTCGAACCTGCGATCTTCCAGTCTGAAACCCAAGGCGCTATTCACTGCCCCATGGCAGCTGGTCTTCTTTATGTTGTTTTGGTTTGGTTTTTTTGTTCTGAAGATTATGCTTGTGGAAGGGGATGTGCATAAATCTGCCTGTGTTTACAAGTTTGTTGGCCGTGGGGAGTGGAGGAAGCTGGTTGCAAACTCTTCAGTTGTGCCCCAACGGTCCACGGGACTACGGGACAAATGAAAGTGAAGGTGAAGGCCTGCATATGTCATAAGGGGACAGGATAGCTCAGTAGTCAGAGCACTCATTTTCCCAAAGCTAAGGTTAAACAGCATCGAGCATGATTGCCAAGTGGATGGGTGACCGTTTGCACGCCTTGGCTTCAGTACAGTCCCCCAGTTCACCCAGCTGTCAATGGGTACCTGCTCTCTTTAGGGTCAAGGAAGGTAAAGCAGCGAGGGAGAGGAGATGGGCGCCGCCCTCAATATGCTGGCCCCTAGAGAAGCTGAGGTCTCTGATATCTCACACCCCTACAACAATATAGGTTATCATTTGGGAACAGGTTTGCATTTGGGCCTGTACATTATATAGGAGACATGTAGAGAAAAAAGCCACTCTGATAGGGAAACAAATACAGTTGCAGACAGGAAAAAGAAATAAAATAATGCGTAAGCACTGCACTTGTGGCGACACGCTCTCCCCGGAAAGAGCAGCCCGAATTTCACGCAGAGAAATTTGCTGTGACATAAAGTAGTATAAAAAAAAAAAAAAAAAAAAAAAATGTGTCTGTCTAAATTCTGTCACTGAATTTGCTAGTACACTACACTTTGTACCAAACCACATACCCAAATCCTGTTCGCAAACTACAGTGCAAAATCAAATCTCTTTGAAATGGTGAAGAAAAACCGTAAGAGGTTGTAAATTCTGCCAACACCCACCATAAGGACCCACGTACCGCTGGAACAACAAGGGACACAATCCAGGATAGTTTAAAAGCAGTCGCCACCTACACCTACTTCCCTTAGTCCTTCGAAGCCTATGAGTTAAAAGAAAAGAGGGGTTTGGGTTTTTTTGGCGTTTTTTTTGTTCCTTGGATAGAGCTCCAAGGGTTACCAATTGTGAGATTTTTGTGTTTGCAACTGGGTTTGTGTTTTTTTAGCCATCATTGAGGTAGCCGCCTTCAGACTTCAGAAATAATC
>CM060345.1:3870921-3873421 GCA_030674155.1 Stramonita haemastoma | reverse complement strand
TCTGTCTGTCCTCTCTCTCTCTCTCTCTCTCTCCTCCCTCTCTCCCTCCCTCCCTCCCTCCCTCCCCCCTCTCTCTCTCTCGATCCCTCCCCCTCCCTCTCTCTCTCTCCTTGCCTCGCTCCTTTATTTTTTTTCTTCTTCTTCCATGTAGGCAGCAGCAGCAGCAGCAGACGACAGTTCCAGTCGAATCCCTAAGGGGGGTGGGCCTCGTGACGGCTTTATTACAGCGTTGAAGCCGCTGTTTTCACAGGGAAGGGTCACCCTCAATCACTATCATCTGCAATCGCTCCCTCCCTCCCTCCACCCTCCGCCCACCCACGCTGCCGCCGCTGCTTCTGCTCATTTGTCTCCCCTGATCATTCAAGAACCTCCGTCATTTATAGTGGCGGGATTTGCTGCAGAAGCAGTAACAGTGGTTGCAGCAGCAGCAGTAGTAGTAGTAGTAGTAGTAGTAGTAGTAGTAGTAGTAGTAGTAGTAGTAGTAGTAGTAACAGTAGTAGTAACAGTAGCAGCAGTAACAGTAACAGCAGTAACAGTAGTAACAGAAGCAGTAACAGTAGCAGTAGTAACAGCAGAAGTAATAGTAGCAACAGTAGCAGCAGTAACAGTAGCAGTAGTAACAGCAGAAGTAATAGTAGCAACAGTAGCAGCAGTAACAGTAGTAACAGAAGCAGTAACAGTAGCAGTAGTGACAGCAGAAGTAGTAATAGTAGTAACAGTAGCAGCAGTAACAGTAGTGACAGTAGTAGCAGTAGCAGCAGTGACAGTAGTAACAGTATCAGTAGCAACAGTAGCAGTAGTAACAGTAGTAGCAGTAACAGTAGCGACAGTAGTAACAGTAGCAACAGTAGCAGCAGTAACAGTAGTTGCAGCAGTAACAGTAGTAACAGTAGCAGCAGTAACAGTAGTAGCAGTAACAGTAAGGACAGTAGTAGTAGCAGCAGTAACAGTAGTAACAGAAGCAGTAACAGTAGAAGTAGTAATAGTAGTGACAGTAGCAGCAGTAACAGTAGTAGCAGTAGCAGAAGTGACAGTAATAACAGTAGCAGTAGCAACAGTAGCAGCAGTAACAGTAGCAGTAACAGTAGCAGCAGTAGTAATACAGTACAATCCGATATGATATAATGCAAAAGGATACGAGTCGATAGGATACAATACGAGAGATTACGATACAGTACACTACAACACAACACAATATAATTCAATACAATACAATACAATTATAATCCAATACGATACAATACATTGCAACACAACTTAATATATTTCATTGCAATGAAATAGATTGTGTTGCATTGTATTGTATTGTATTGTGTGCAATGCTTATCAATGAATACAATGTAATACAAGACAATACAGTACAATGCAACGCGATACAATACGAGTCAATACGATACGATATAATGCAGTACAATACAATATAAACCTGTTACTTTCCTATTACTTGCTTTGTCTGCAGAAACCAGCTTTGGCAGGGCTGCAGATTATTACGAACTGTGCCTCTTCACAGCATAATTATGTCCCCTTTGTAAGAACTGCACTCCACTCTGGCCTGGCTCCAAAAGGCAATTTCTATTTTAGTGGGAGATAATTCGTGCGATGGCAAAAATTGAACTTACCTCCCCTGCTATAAAAGTTTTTTTTGTTTTTTTTTGTTCGTTTGTTTGTTGATTTTGCTGTCATGGGGAATCTTGTACGCTATTTGGAAAAAAAAGAAAAAAGAAGAAAAATGAAGAAAGAAAAGCATCAAAGATAAATCAGTAAGAAAAACAATAGGAAAGAAAAGGATTTTCTGCCTGATGAAAACATTGTCAAAGTGATCAGGATAGTTTTGTTGATAATAATGATGATACTGGTGGTAATAATGATGATGGTGATGATGATGACTATAATGGCGATAATGATAATGATAGTAATGACAGTAGTAATGATAATAATACAATAATCATAAAAAGAATAATCGTTGATATTCAGTTGCTGGTCTCTAGAGAAGCTGAGGTCTCTGACGCCTCGCTCCCCTACGACCACACAGGTTATGGGACACCTTTACCTTTTCAGTTACACCATAGGAATTTACACCACTAAGGTGACCATTTTCCTCATGTTTTGGGTTACTATTTTATTCAGTTTGCAGACAGGCTATAATAAACAAAACAAAGCAAACCAAAAAAATCTTATATATATCTCAGACCACTGGGAAATTCCACTGCAACCCCTACCTAAGAGAGACAACAAACTAACCAATGCCCATTAATTTATTTTAAAAAAATCAATGAATTATACCACCAACATCGTCTTATGTCTTAAGCAGGAAGCCATCCTAGAGAAACAAGCTACATTCCATCACAAACTGATACCAGAGAGAGAGAGGAGAGAGAGAGAGAGAGAGAGAGAGAGAGAGAGATTTAAATATTTTATATTTATTCTTTTATATCGAGGATAAACAGAATAAGCAATCATATGCTTTTTTTTCATCCGGTCCCCGTGTGTATGCAGTTTT
>CM060345.1:3838303-3862803 GCA_030674155.1 Stramonita haemastoma | reverse complement strand
TGATTGTCACCACACACACAGAAGCAGTAATGTGTGTAATATTGTGTTTGTGTTGTACAGATCATCCACACATACACAGAGGCCATACATACAGTGGCGTATATATGGTGTGTAATATTGTTTATGCATGAGTGGTACAGGCATGTAACAAGATCAAAAGGAATTGCAAAAAAAATACTGCAAGGCACTGTCCAAGGAGGAAGAAAAAAAAGGCAGACCAAGGAAGAGATGGGAGGACAACATCAGCGAATGGACAGGCCTAGAACTCAACAAAACCCTGAGAAAGGCAGGACAGAGAGAGGAATGGAGGGAACTGGTTGTCAAGTCTTCAGGGGTGCCCCCACGGTTGCCAGACCAAGGGATAGATAGAAAAAAATATTGTTTATCAGTGGTGTTTATACGGTGTGTAATATTGCTGTTGCTGTGTCATACAGATCATCAACACATACACAGAGGCGGTACAAACAGTGGTGTATATATGGTGTGTAATATTGTTTATCAGGGGTATGTAATATTGTTGTTTCTGTGTCATACAGATCATCAACACATACACAGAGGCGGTACAAACAGTGGTGTATATGTGGTGTGTAATATTGTTTATCAGGGGTATGTAATAATATTGCTGTTGTTGTATGTCATACAGATCATCAACACCTACACAGAGGCGGTACAAACAGTGGTGTATATGTGGTGTGTAATATTGCTGTTGTTGTATGTCATACAGATCATCAACACCTACACAGAGGCGGTACAAACAGTGGACCCTATGCAGGCTTCAGGCAGACCCCACACACTCTGGGTGGAGTTCGCCAAATTCTACGAAAACGCAAACCAGATTGAAGATGTGAGAGGATGGCTGTGTATGTGTGTCACAGCTATGGTGTGGATGGAATTGGATTATCCAGAAGCAAGTTTCAAAGATTTTCAGTTGCTTGGCCTGGGGAAAGTGTGTGGTGGGGGTTCGATCCCCATTAGTACCTGAAACTCCCCTCCCCTCCCCCCCATCAATTAGACTGTGAGAGGTGGTCTGGGTGCTGGATTTTGGATGAGACGATAAACCCTGGTCCTGTGTGTAACAACCATTTAGCGCACGTAAAAGAACCCAAGGCAACAAGTGAGTTGTCCCTGGGAAAATTCTGTAGGAAAATTCCACTCTGATAAGGAAACAAATACAGCTGTAGACAGGAAGAAAAATAATAATGGGTAGGCGCTGCACTTGTGGTGACGCGCTCTCCCTGGGGAGAGCAGCTGGAATTTTGTGCAGAGAACTGTGCTCGGTCCTAAAGTGGTATACAATACAGTACAATTCAATGTAACAATACAATAGAATACAATACAGTATAAAATGCAATACAATACAATATACAATATGATATACAATACAATATACAGTACAATATAGAGTTGAAGAGTAGTAGAAGGCACCCATCAGTCTCAGAAGACTATGGAGTTGCGCCTTTAGTCTTTAGAGCACAAAGCCTGGGTAAGTAAGTATGGAGGGCAAGCTGTTACCCATGCAGCAGACCCCCCCTCTCCATGCCACTTGAATGATCCATTGGAAAGGCAATGACCGATACGAATGGTTCCAGTACCGTCGCAGGAGCCACCAGAACGAACAGTACAATATACAGTACAATATACACTATAGTATACAATACAATACAGTACAATACCCACTACATGACAATATTTATGTTGTGGGCAGGCACGGCTAATCTTCAGCAAAGCGGTGCAGGTGGAATACAAACACGTGGATGACCTGGCCTCTGTGTGGTGTGAGTGGGCAGAGATGGAGCTCCGCCACGAGTAAGTCTGTACACCTCTGTATAGATAGATAGATAGATAGATAGATAGATAGATAGATAGATAGATAGATAGATAGATAGATAGATAGATAGACAGACAGACAGAGGGAGGGAGGGAGGGAGGGAGGGATGGGTGGGTGGGTGGGTGGATGGAGGGATGGGTGGGTGGATGGATGGATGGATGGATGGATGGAAGGATGGAAGGAAGGAAGGAAGGAAAGGTAAAGGTGTCCCACAGTCTGTGTGGTGTGAGTGGGCAAAGATGGAACTCCATCACCAGTAAGTCTTTAGATCTATGTGTGTATATATATGTGACACTCCACCATGAAATGAGTCGCTTAGCACATAATCCACTTTTCCGCCAGGAGCCATTAAAGGCAGGTGGGGGTGAGGTTGTCGATTTTGAGGGATTATAAAACTATAGCACTTATTCTACCTTGTAGAGAAATATCAAGGCATAATTCTGTTTCCTTTTTTTCTTTAAACGTGCTTTGAAAATAGTGAAGCCCTCATTCTAACCACCTATTAGGATGCTAAAATTGTGTCTTGATCTGAACTGGGC
This sequence comes from Stramonita haemastoma, assembly GCA_030674155.1. Classification (NCBI taxonomy): domain Eukaryota; kingdom Metazoa; phylum Mollusca; class Gastropoda; order Neogastropoda; family Muricidae; genus Stramonita; species Stramonita haemastoma. The sequence continues at coordinate 3,860,436 of CM060345.1, read as the reverse complement.
TCTGAAACTTTGGAATGTGATTTTTAGATGTTGGAAGAAGCCAGAACTGCAAAAGAGGTGTAGCTGCCTTTTCCAGCCCGTAGGCGAAAACTCCCCCTGCAAAATAATAATAAAATAAATAGATAGATGGATAGGTAGATTGATAGAGAGAGAGAGAGAACGAGAAAGAGAGAGAGAGAGAGAGATAGATAGATAGATAGATTGATAGATTGTGAAATAATAATAAAATAAATAAATAGATAGGTAGGTAATGAATGAATGAATGAATGAATTGAATGAATGAATTGAATAAATGAATGAATTGAATGAATAAATAAATTTAAAAAAAATTTTTTTTTTAATAAATAAATAAATAAATAAATTATTGTGTGTACACCAGCGACAGCGAGGAAGCCCTGAAGCTGATGCAGAAAGCCACCACACCCCCTCCCCGCAAAGTGGCGTACCACGATGAGGTGAGTGCTTGCTGCTGCTGTACACAGCTGGTGTCCTCTCCTCTCCTCTCCTCTCCCTGCCTGCACAGTCAGTCAGGCTTTGAGTTTCTCTCCTGTATACTGTTTGTCTGCTTCATCAGTATTGGTCAGAGCCTGATGGTAGGTAGACAGGGAAGTAGTGAGAGAATGATATACTCTCTGGCCAGTTCTGTGCTGTCTGTGTGCTAGTCTTGCTGAGGGGATCTCTGTATGGTATTCCAGGGCTAGCTTAGGACCTTGAGTTCTCCTGTACTTCGGTGTCATGTTTCTGCTCATGTAAGTTTTCGTTTTGGTGTGGGCTTTTTTTTTTTCACTCATGTAGTTATTTTTGTTCAGAAAATTAACCCTAAAGCCATGACCCCCTCACCCCCTGGGATCTCTCTGTCTCTCTCTCTGTCTCTCTCTCTCTCTCTCTCTCTCTCTCTCTCTCTCTCTCTCTCTCTCTCTCTCTCTCTCTCTCTCTCTCTCTCTCTCTCTCTCTCTCTCTATATCTGTTGGTCTGTCTGTCTGTTTGTCTGTCTATCTGTCTGTCTGTCTGTCTGTCTGTCTGTCTGTCTATCTATCTATCTATCTATCTATCTATCTATCTATCTATCTATCTATCTATCTATCTATCTACTTACCTACATATACTGGTGTATCCCCATGACGCTTAATACACACATGTGTGTGTGGACTGTGTGTGTGGCAGACGGAGACAGTGCAGGCCCGTGTGCACAAGTCACTGAAGGTGTGGTCCCTGTACGCTGACCTGGAGGAAAGCTTCGGCACCTTCAAGGTAAGGCTTTGTTACCTTAAAACCCGTTCCGCTTTTTGGAAGAGTAGGCCACCACGTGCCGGTGGGAACAGATGACAGGATTTACAAAAACTGTATACACACGAGAGCTGGATGTAAAAAAAAAAAAGCATGTGAGTGATTATTGCATTATCCTTGATATAAAAGAATGAGTAAAATGAAAATAAACACAGTATGGGTGATATTGAAACCTAATGTAACACTCACTCACATGCATGCACATGCGCACGCGCACACACGCACGTACGCACGCACACACACAGAGAACAGGTGATAATAAAAACCTGATATGTAAACTTTGTTATTTTTTGTTTTGTTTTGGGTTTTTTGTTGTTTGTTTTCTAAAAAAAAAAACCCAAACAAACCAAACCCAAAAGATCTAAGTGTGTGTACGCACATGGTGAAGTGATACACATGACATTATGTATGTTGTTGTTCAGTTTAACGTCCTTCCACTAAAAAGTGATATCAGACAGGAAAGAGTGTGTGTGTGTGCATGTGCATGCATGTGTGTGTTCGTTCCAAAGTCTATCTACCAAAAGGTGATTTTAGGCAGGTTTATAGGAGATGAAAGAGATGTGTGCGTGAGTGTGTGTGTGTGTTACGATTTAACAGCTTATGCAACAAAGTACACATTATGTGTGTGCGTGTGTACGCGCACGCATGTGTGTGACAAAGTACACATTATGTATGTGTACATGTGTGTGTTGTGCAGTCATGCAAAGCGGTGTATGATCGCATTCTGGAGCTACGCATCGCCACGCCCCAGATCATCATGAACTATGGCATGTTCCTGGAGGAAAACAACTACTTTGAGGAAGCTTTCAAGGTATACACACTGCTGCTGCTTTGGTTTGTTGTGAGAGAGGCAGGGAGGGAGGGGAAGAGAGAGAGAGGGAGGAGAGAGAGGGGGGGAGAGAGAGGGAGGGGGAGTGAGTGAGTGATTGAGTGAGAGAGAGAGAGACAGAGAGTGAGAGAGAGAGAGGGGGGGGGGGAGGGAGGGAGGGGGAGAGAGAGAGGGGGGGGAGAGAGAGGAGGGGGGGGAGAGAGGAGGGAGTGAGTAAGTGAGTGAGTGAGTGAGTGAGAGAGAGAGAGAGAGTTGCAAGTGCTTCCACTTTTGTGCATTTTCACTTGCAGTCAATGAGTCATGCAAACCGCTGATAAAAGGGTAGACTATAGCTACTACTGGTATTGATATGTGTATAGTTGCGTGTATTTATGGATAAAGTATCGATGTGTGTGTAGATGTGTGTATTTATGGATAAAGTCTGTTCACAGGCGTATGAGAAGGGCATCGCACTGTTCAAATGGCCCAACGTCTTTGACATCTGGAACACCTATCTCACCAAGTTTATTGCCAGATATGTGAGTCCTATGCTGTGTACTTTGTCTTTGAAATTGGCGTGTGTGGTGTGTGTGTGTGTGTGTGTGTGTGTGTGTGTGTGTGTGTGTGTGTGTGTGTGTGTGTGTGTGTGTGTGTGTGGTATACGGGGGTGGGGTGGAGATAGTATGTGTATGTTGCAATTGTGTGCGCGTTGTGATTGTGTGATTGTGTGTGTGTGTGTGTGTGTGTGTGTGCAAATATGTATATTTGTGTTTGTATGTTATACATGTCTGTCTGTGCATGTGAGTGAATTTGTGAGGCAGTGCCTCCTATCACTATGCCCCATACCATTTAACACTATACTCTACTTCATTACATCACACCACACCACATCTCACCACATCACATTACACATCACACCACACCGCACCACTGACCACACCACATCACACCACCACATCACATCACACCACACCACACACCTCACCACACCACACCACACCACACCCCCACACTGCACCGCACCGAGTTACCAATGCTGTACTGATTTCAGGGTGGCAGTAAACTGGAACGAGCTCGAGATCTTTTTGAACAGTGCTTAGAGGGCTGCCCTGACAAATTTGCCAAAGGTAAGCTACAGGCAGGCGGGCGGGTAGGTGGGTGTACGCACACACGCATGCACCGATGCACACACACAACCTGTTTTTATTTATTTTCTTTATTTCAAGGATAATAAGCATTTGTGTGCTTAAAAAATTGGGTTTTTTTTACATGCTGTCTGTGTGTTTGTGTGTGTGTGTGTATGCGTGCGTGCGTGTGTGCAAGCATGTGTGTGTGTGTTGAGTTTAGCATCTTTCCACTATAGTATGTTGATGGTGAAGTGGGATGTCTGCTGTGTGTGTCAGCCATCTTCCTGCTGTACGCAAGGCTGGAGGAGGATCATGGGTTGGCGCGTCATGCCATGGCTGTTTACGATCGGGCCACCAAGGCCGTCCTGCCTGAGGAACAGAACGAGGTGAGTGCAGGTCAGAGGTCAAGGGTCATGCTGAAAGGAGGAGGGATTGACTTGAAAGTGTGGGGTGGAAGACAAAGATTGAAATATGACGTTTGTACATTTTTGGTTGGTAAAGGTGGAATTCTCGGTTGAGTTGAGGGATTGGGGATTTAGTGTAGAAGACATTTTGAAGGATGAGAATGATAAAGAGATGTATGTGTGTGTGTGTTTGTAGATTGTGTGTGTGTGTGTGTGTGTGTGTTTGTAAATGGGTGTGAGTGTATGTGTGTGTTTGTAGATTGTGTGTGTTGTGCGTGTGGTGTGTGTGTGTGTGTGTGTGTGTGTGTGTATGTATATGTGTGTTGTGTGTGTGTTTTGTGTGTGTGTGTATGTGTGTGTGTGTTTGTAGATTGTGTGTGTTTGTGCGTGTGGTGTGTGTGTGTGTGTGTGTGTGTGTGTGTGTGTGTGTGTGTGTGTGTGTGTGTGTGTGTGTTGTGTGTGTGTGTGTTTTGTGTGTGTGTGTGTATGTGTGTGTGTGTTTGTAGATTGTGTGTGTTGTGCGTGTGTGTATGTGTGTGTTGTGTGTGTGTTTTGTGTGTGTGTGTATGTGTGTGTGTGTTTGTAGATTGTGTGTGTTGTGCGTGTGGTGGGTGTGGGTGGTGGAGGTGAAGATGTGTTTGTGTGAAAATGGGTGTGAATGATATGCATGTATGCCATGTGTATGTGTGATAGTCTTTGATATGTACAGCATTAGTTGTATTCAGTGTTATCTATACTATAATATAAAGACACATGGTATTCTTTTTTTTTACTCCAGATGTACAACATCTACATCAAAAGAGCAGCAGAGATCTACGGCACACACACACACACGCTCCATTTACGAAAAAGCCATCGAAGTGTTGCCCAACGAACATGCACGGTAAGTGACGTAGTGTTATTTTTCGTTGTTGTTTTTGGGATTGGTTTGTTTTCTGTGACTTCTTTCCTCGTGTTTTGTTCAGCATGAAAAAGCTTAGAGCACCTTTTTTTGGACTTTCCAAATTTTTTTTTGAATTTGTAATGAGTTGGTGTAGGTTTTTGCAGTGTTTTTTTTGTTTTTGTTGTCTGTTATGTTTCTCTTTAAATTTGTTTTATTATTGAGGAAAAACAAGTGCATGTAACCACTTGCAACTTCTCAATCATTTTGAAAATGACTTATCACAGTTTCAGTTAAAAAGAAATGGAAATAAAAATAAATTCTAGGGAATAATGTCTTTCAATGGCAGCATTTTAGGCATTTTTTTTTTGTAAGAACCATGCTTTTGGCCTGTTGTTGTTTTATAATCAGGTGGTGTTTTTTGTTGTTGTCTTTTTTTTTAATTTTTGAAGGGATAGGTGGGTTGGTGGGACTTCACCTGTGGTCTAACAGGTTTTTAAAAAATGACTTTTGAGCAGGATAGATGAAAAGAGGAAGATGATGTGAAGAAAACTGAAGGCAATAAAAGACTGTGTTCTGATTTCAGGGAGATGTGTGACACTTGGGGGATTTATTTCTTAGACAAATTTTTTTAACTCTTAATCTGTCAATTTTTTATATATGGCTGTGTTGTGATTTCAGGGAGATGTGTGACACTTGTAGGATTTATTTCTTAGAAAATTGTTTTAACTCTTTATTTGTCATATTTTTTTCTATATGGCTGTGTTGTGATTTCAGGGAGATGTGTGACACTTGTAGGATTTATTTCTTAGAAAAAATTTTTTAAACTCTTTATTTGTCAATTTTTTTAATATAATCATGGCTGTGTTGTGATTTCAGGGAGATGTGTGTTCGCTTTGCCGACCTGGAGCGCAAGCTGGGAGAGATTGACCGCGCACGTGCTGTGTACGCACACGGCTCACAGATGGCTGACCCAAGGGTGAGTATATATATATATGGCAGAATTTTGTGTATTGTGTTGTTATGTACTGATGTTGCGAATGGACAGGCCTAGAACTCAACAAAATTTTGAGAAAGGCAGAACAGAGAGAGGAATGGAGGGAACTGGTTGTCAGGCCTTCAGGGATGCCCCCATGGTTGCCAGACTAAGGGGGGGAGGGAGGGAGGGATTGATGTTATTTCATGTACAACAATCAAAGCTGACACTGATGACATTATGTCAGGGTTTGGTGGGGGGAGGTTCCCTGTGGGGATGCCAGGGGCCTGTTAATGTATTTAGCATCTCCACCTTCTGGAAATTCTGTGCTAGGAATTCCCTCTTTTCCATCCCTCTCTTTGTCTCTGCCTTGTTCCTTTCCTTCCTGTCACCTCCTTCTTGTCTATTTTCTGCCTTCTGGGTCCAGTCTCCTGCCTTTTTTACAAAATGTGATGACAATGCTCTCCCATGCCGAAGTCGGATGTGCTGGACCTGACTTGTCAGGCGCTTAACAGCAGATAGCGCAGATTATTTTTGCTCATGTGACAGACCACAATAGTTGCTGTCTCAGTGTTCAGTGAAGAACAATTAAGAAAAAGTGTTTGGGTTTATCTTTTAGGGAAGAAGGGGTGAGAGAGTAGAGAGGGAGAAAGAGAGAACTCGAACCCTCGAACTCAAATGATTTATTCACAAAAAGGCCATTGGCCCATACATGGAGGGGGTTGCCAAACTGCTTAGTATTTTGGTGTGGAATAAAAGACAACAGCAATGACAACAGCAGAATTGTATAGCAACAAAATCAGTAGCAAAAAATATGACTTACGATAATAAAGTAGAGAAAGAGAGAGAGAGAGAGTGGGAAGAGGGGTGGTGATTGTGTGTCATTGTTTATTTGTTGTTCTCACAAACTCTGTGGTTCTTACAATGCTGTGACTTTGACAGACTGTTGTTTTTTGTCGTGGTCATAGCAAAATAAATGAATGATGGAATGTAAAGTGCAACGAGAAATGATCAACTTAAAAAAAAAAAAAGAGAGAAAAAAAGCACGTAATAAGAAATTAAAATCCGTCATTATATCTTCTTTCGTCATATGTTGTTCCATTTCCTTTTATATTGATCTTAAGAAAAAGAAAAAAAAATTCTGTCATTTTATCTTCTTTCGTTGTATGTTATTCCATTTCATTTCATTTTACATGGATGTTTTGTCAGGTGGCTCCGAAGTATTGGGAGGCATGGAAAGAGTTTGAGATCAACCACGGCAACGAAGACACGGTGCGAGAAATGCTGCGCATCAAACGCAGCGTGCAGGCCACCTACAACACTCAGGTGAGGGGGGAAGGGGAGGGTCCACTGTCTCTGGCTACCTGAGTTATCATCATCTGTCATACCTGTACCCAGATGTGTCTGTTATAGCTCTGTGTGTGTGTGTGTGTGTGTGTGTGTGTGTGTGTGTGTGTGTGTGTGTTTTTTTGTTGTTGTCTTCAATTTAACATCTGTTCACTCTAAGTGATATTAGACGAATGTGTGTGTGGTGTCTGTGTGTCTGTGTGTGGTGGTGTGTCTGTGTTTGTGTGGGTGTATGTGTGTGTGTAGTGTGTGTGTGTGTGTGTGTGCCTGTGTGTGTGGTGTGTGTGTGTGTGTGAATGAGAGAGTGAGTGTTAGTATGTGAGTGGAATTATTAGCGCATGCACATCTGTGCAAGAGCGCGTGTGTGCTTGAGATTAAAAGTGTTGTGTGTGTGTGTGTGTGTGTGTGTGAGTGTGTGTGTGTGTGTGTGTGCGTGTGTGTGTGTGAAATATACCTGTGCCCAGATGTGTCTGTTATACCTGTGTCCAGATGTGTCTGTTATACCTGTGCCCAGATGTGTCTGTTATACCTGTGCCCAGATGTGTCTGTTATACCTGTGTCCAGATGTGTCTGTTATACCTGTGCCCAGATGTGTCTGTTATACCTGTGCCCAGATGTGTCTGTTATACCTGTGCCCAGATGTGTCTGTTATACCTGTGCCCAGATGTGTCTGTTATACCTGTGCCCAGATGTGTCTGTTGTACCTGTGCCCAGATGTGTCTGTTGTACCTGTGCCCAGATGTGTCTGTTAAAGCTGTGTGTGTGTGTGTGTGTGTGTGTGTGTGTGTGTGTGTGTGTGTGTGTGTGTTTATTCATTTTATTCTTTTATATCAAGGATAATGGGATAAGCACTCTTGTGCTTTTTTACATGTGTGTGTGTGTATGCGCGCATGTGTGCGTGTGCGTGCATGTATGCATGCGTGCGTGCGTATGTGTGCATGTGTGTCTCTGTACATGTATGTAAGTATGCATGCATATGTGTGCCTACATGTTATTGGTGTTGTTGTGTGTGTACAGGTGAACTACATGTCAGCTCAGATGCTGGCAGCCAACTCCACCAAGAAGGATGACATACCCCCTGAAGCAGGTAGGACAGTGTAGCATTGCCAGTGAAGCCACACACACACACATACACACACACGTGGGCACGCATACACGCACGCACGCATGCATGCACGCACAACTTACACTCACATTCACACACACACTTACACTCACATTCACACACACACTCACACACACACTCACACACACATACATGCACGCACACATGCACACTCCCACTCTCACTCATTCTCACTCACTCTCTCACACTTACATTCACACTCATACACACACACACACACACACACACACACACACACACACACACACACACACACACACACACACACACACACACACACACTAAAAGTTTGACTTTACTTCACACGCACACACACACACACTCACACTCACTCACTTACTCACTCACACACCCACACTTACATTCACACACACACACACACACACACACACACACACACACACACACACACACACACACACACACACACACACAGAAAAAAATCTGTGCTAGACTTTACAGCACCTTTCTATGTGTGGTGTGGTGTGCCACCAAGAGCGGAGTCTGGCATGGCTGAGGTCTCTGATGCCTCTCTCCCCAATGTTGACAACACAGGTGATGGGACACCTTTACCTTTGAGATCTCAGATGCCCTGCTCCCAAATGACCACACAGGTGATGGGACACCTTTACCTTTTCTTTTACCTTTTTATGTTTTGTGTTGAGTGGTGCCATCAGCAGTCTGGCATGGCTCTGACGCCTCGCTCCCCAACAACCACACAGGTGATGGGACACCTTTACCTTTACTTTTCTGTGTGTTGTGTGATGCCCTCAGGAGCGGAGTCAGAAATGGCTATGGTCTGATGCCTTGCTCACTAATGACCACAGAGTCTGGCATGGCTGAGGTCTCTGACGCACACAGATTAATGGACACCTTTACTTTTACCTTTCTATGTGTTGTGTGGTGACACCTTTACCTTTACCCTCACTCCCCAACAACCACACAGATGGTGGGACACCTTTACCTTTACCTTTAGTTACCTGTCTATGTGTTGTGCTGTGTGGTTTCAGCAGGAGCGGAGTCAGGTATGGCCCAGCTGGAGGCCAAGGCGCGACAGCTGGCTGAGGAATCCCTGCAGGAAAAGGCCGCGGCTGAAAAGAAACTGCTCTTTGTCAGGTGAGAGGGGTTTGGGTTTTGGGGGGGGGAGGGTTATTTATTTATTTATTTTGTCACGTGAGAGTGGGGGGGGTTTTGGGGTTTGTTTTTTTTGTCAGGTGAGAGAGGGGGGGGTTTGTTATTTTATTTTTTAAATTAAAAAAAAAAAATGTTGTCAGGTGAGAGTGAGTGCAGGCAGAGTGGTTGGGAAGAGAGTAGTAGGCTGGTGTGTGCTGCTGTGTTGTGTATTGTTGGTTTGTTAAAAGGGGGGGGGGGGTGGAGGGGGGGTGACAGTGAGTGAGTGTGTGTGTGTATGTGAAGTCAAGTCAAGTCAAGTCAAACTAAATAAAAGTTTGACTTGACTTGACTTCACACACGCACACACACACACACACAAGTGACAGCACATGTACACACACTCACACATGCACGCACACGATGTGTTTGCTAATAATCGTGATACTGTTCAAAAGCATGGTACTGTGTTGTTCACTTCAGGAGCACAACCACGGATGAGGAGTTAGGGGAACTAACCAAGACCCACAACCCTGAAGAAATCGACATTGACGATGACAGTGATGATGACGAAGAAGTTGAGGGTAAGAAGAAAATTGTGGGTGTGGGTGTGGGCGGGTGTGTGTATGTTTGTGTGTGTGTGTGTGTGTGTGTGTGTGTGTGTGTGTGTGTGTGTGTGTGTGTGCATTTGGGTGTATGTATTTGCATGTGCATGTGTGTGGTTCACACATGCTCACATTTGTATATAATTGAGTGCACACATGCATAAATAGCAGTGTACACACATGCTTATGACTGTTTGTATAGATAGATCTGGTCATGTTCAAAATAAAGATGTGTGTATGATTGATGTGTGTACAAGAAGAGAGAGAGGGGGGGGATAAGTGGCATATGTGGAGCGAGCATGTTTGGAAAAATTGTGTGTGTGTGTGTGCGTGAGTGAGTGTGTGAGAAACACAGAGAGAGATAGAGACACTCTGACAGAGAAAGAGAGAGAAAGAGAGAGAGAGAGAGAGACAAAAGAAAAGAATACATTTTGCTCTATATTATATATTTTGTCACACAAAAACATGGTCAAGCAAAACTGCTGTGTGTCTGTTCACAGAAGTAGAGTTGAGTGTGTATGTGTGTGTAGTGTGTGTGTATAGTGTGTGTGTGTATAGTGTGTGGGTGGGGGGGGGGGGGTGACACGGAGAGAGACAGAGAAAGAGAAAAGGAAAAAAACCACATCTTATTCTATATTATATATCTTATCACACAGAAACATGGTTTAAACCAAAGCTGCTGTGTGTGTTCACAGAAGTGAAGTTGTGTGTGTGTGTCTGTGTGTGTGTGTGTGTGTCTGTGTGTGTGTGTATGTGCATGTGTGTGTGTGTATGTGTGTGTGTGTCTGTGTGTGTGTGTGTGTGTGTGTGTGTGTGTGTGTGTGAGACACAGAGAGAGAGACAGAGAAAGAGAGACAGAAAAAGAAACACATCTTGTTCTATAGGTACATATCTTATCACACAAAAACATGGTTTAAAGCAAAGCTGCTGTGTGTGTGCTCACAGAAGTGGAGTTGCGTCAACAGCCCGTCCCCACCAAAGTGTTTGGAGACTTGGCAGGAAAGGCCAAGCATGCAGATGACAAGGACAACGACGATGACGATGATGACGACTAACTCTCTCGTCTATGTGGACTGGAACAGACCTGTTGGAAAAAGCTTCTTTACCAAAGCAAAAGAGACAGAATGTTGTTCACGTCTGAATTCAAAGTGCAGTCAGCAGGCAAAACGCCAAATGTTTTTCTCTCCCATCTTTGATGATATTGAAACTAGATTGTCTGTCTGTGAGAATGTGTTGGGGCTGAGTAAAAGGATAGAGAGATTGTGTTTTTTACATCACAAATGTGCTATTGGAGTGGTACAAGTAATATTGAAGTTATTATGTTGTTGTTCACACTATGATGAAGAACCTATTTGATTTTGGTTTGGGGGATCTGATTGAAAAGTTATGTTATGAAGGCTTTTTATGAAAAGACACTGAGTAGATAGAAAGTCTGAGAGAGAGAGAGAGAGAGAGAGAGAGAGAGAGAGAGAGAGAGAGAGAGAGAGAGAGAGAGAGAGAGAGAGTTGAGTGTAAAATGTTACCTGTGTCATGAAGTCTAAATGACATTTTTCACTGGTGTCACACCCTAGCAGGCATAGCCAGTCTTGTCTGCAGATAGAGATCATGTTGTGTTTTTAAGATCTATACATAGGATTTTACATACATGCACACACACACACACACACACACACACACACACACACACACACACACACACACACACACACACACACACACACACACACACACACCACACACACATACATACATACATACATGTATACTTACTTACATACATACATACATACATACATACATACATACATATATACATACATACATACATATAATGACAAAAATGTGCACAACTGCATCCCAACATACAAATTGATGTCTAAATAAATTCAAAACACATTGTAAATATTTTTCCATCTGAGAATATGTACAGTGCAGAACATACGTGAATGGTGTTGAAAGATTCATCAATAAAACTTGAATAGAAAAAGTTTTGTTTGTGTGTGTACTTGGTACTCTGAGTGTGAGAATTCTGCTGTGTAATTTGGGTGTATTCATTCATATCAGCGATTCCCTCTCCAATGGATCATTCCAGCAATGTGGAGAGAGGGGGGGTCTGCTGCATGGGTAACAGCTTGCCCTCCATACTTACCCAAGCTTTGCGCTCTAGAGCCTAGAGCGCAACTCCATAGTCTTCCGAGACTGATGGATGCCTACAAATTTGGGCAACACTGAATCCACAAAAAGAGTAGATTATGGAGGCATCCCCCTTTGGAGAAAAAAAAAAAAAAAATCTGAATCTGTTGGAGTTCTTGAAGAAATGACCAGAGGATATTACGAGGATATTACCTTTTTATCACATATGTGTTGGCAGTCAAATTGCCATTGATGGCCATTTGATGTAGACTTCAGAGAGTTATTTCAGGTATCTGGGATCACAAGTGAAATGATGGGCAGGGAGGCTGGGGACTCACTATATCTCTGTCTCATTCAATAGTTCAGACAACGTATCTGGAAGGGGATAAAAGCCTGCACAGAAGATAGCATTGGCTGCAAAGAGAATGTCTTTTGATCAGCCTGCTACAAGTGGGATTTTTGTGGTGGGTTTTTGTGTTTTGGGGTGAGGGGGGTTTTCTTGGCTATATCTCCGAGTTTCACCAGTGTATATGTGACTGTTTTTTCACTATCATTAAGGTAGCTGCACTCTGACTTTGGGGAAACGTTTAACATTTAACCTTCCAGTTTTGCTGGGAAAGTCAGGAGTTACCTTCCCTGCTCTTTCTGAATTTTCAACTGTCATAGCTCAGTGGTCAGAGCGCTCGCTTTCCCCAGTGAAGTTAACCAGCATTGAGCGTGGTTACCTGTTGGATGGGTGACCGTTTGCATGCCTTGGCTTCAGTACAGTTCCCCCAGTTCACCCAGCTGTAAATGGGTACCTGCCCTCTTTAGGGTCAGGGAAGGTAAAGCAGTGAGGGGAAGGAGATGGGCGCCGCCCTCAACATGCTGGCCCCTGGAGAAGCTGAGGTCTCTGACGCCTCGCTCCCCTACGACCACACAGGTTATGGGACACCTTTACTTACTTTATTACAAATGGGTTCTTTTGATGTGTGCAAGTTTGTGAACACACAGTTCTGATGGGTTTAGAGTCTCCTCCTAAAGTCTTGTTATTCAGTTCAATTTTCCTGTCCATCTGGAAAGAAAGAAAGTAAGGCTGAGAACTGAACCCAGAACACACGGTTTACTTGTTGGGCAGGTGAACGTCTAAAACCGGCATGCCACCTTCCTTCTTAAGTGAGATTTGAACCCATTACTCTGGAATCAAGCAGTACTCAGCCAATCACACTGTAAGGCCTTGGAGGCTAAGCCAAGCTTAAGGGGATGGGATAGCCTAGTGGTCAGAACATTGCGCTCGCATTTTGACAACCCAGGTTTGATTCCCGTTCGAAGGGATTTTTCCCCTTCAGTTAACATCAGTGCTGACTCCACTCTCCCCAAAAGTCTTTCAGATGAGACTATAAACCGAGGCCCCATGTGCAAAACGCACGCAGAACATCTTGCACACATGTTAAATCCTGTTCCGCTTTTCATAAGAGAAGGCCATTGTGTGCCGGTGGGAACAGATGACACGATTTACAAAACTGTATACACACGGGGACTGGATGTAAAGAAGAAAAAAAAGCACATGGGTGCTTATTCCGTTGTCCTGGATATAAAAGGAGAAATGAATAAATAAGCCCTGTGGTGCAAGTCAAGTGTTTGGTGATGCCACATCTCAGCTGCCCTTTTGCAGACATACACACATAGCAATGAAGAGAATGGCCATGCAGTGTAGGTCGAATGCAGAACAATGCGTTGGCCTAGGCCAAAAGTTGTGTCAGTTATTAATGTCAGCTCATTGCCAAGGCCTACACTAAAATGTTGTGATGTTGTAAAATGTGTTGAGATTGCCTTCAGCCATGACAAGCTTTTAACAGATCAACCTGCACTCTCCTTCAAAGGAGAATAAATCCTCTGAAGTCAGAGTATGGCTGCCTATATGGCGAGGTACTTGAAAATAGTCATACACACAAACTTCTCATTCAGTGTGTAATTTCAATCTCACAGTGATTCCCAGGTGGGATTAGTGAGTCAGAGTGCACATTCTGGGTGACCCCCCAGAGTGTTAAGCTGGGGAACAACAACAACAACAGAACAATGTGTGATAGCTTGAAATGTCACTTTGGGCCATACACCCATGCATTTACAACAAGGCAAAGGCCATGTTCTCTCTGTCTCTGTCTCTGTCTCTCCCTCTCTCTCTCTGTCTTTGTCTCTGTCTGTCTGTCTGTCTGTCTGTCTGTCTGTCTCTCTCTCTCTCTCTCTCTCTCTCTCTCTCTCTCTCTCTCTCCTCTCTCTCTCTCTCTCTCTCTCTCTCTCTCTCTCTCTCTCCTCTCTCTCTCTCTCTCCTCTCCCACACACACACACACACACACACACACACACAAAAGGACACACACAAAAGGACACACACACACACACACACACACACACACACACACACACACACACACACACACACACACACACACACACACACACACAAAAGGAAGTATGTAAAACATAAATGATACAAATGATAAAATAAAAACTGGTCAAACCCAGTATTACAGATTATTTAAAAAAAAAAAACCTGATGTTATCAAACCAGGTATATCACCCATTCAGTCATCTATGTACAGCCCATGTAACATATCCCTTTATTATAAATCACACAAGCTTTACTACAAATAGTAAGATACGAAAGATTAAAAACAGAAAATCAAGACTGTAGCTTAGAGCCATAAATTGTGGATCGGTGGTTTAGAGGTAACGCACCTGCCTAGAAAGCGAAAAGTTAAAAAGTTCAAGTCTGTCCCGAGCCTAAGGCTCATCAGGCCGGCGCTTATCCCGGTTTCTGTGGCGTTAAGCGACTGAGAGTCATAGACTCCCCCCTGGATAGGACGCCAGTCTATCGCAGGGTTAACCCCCAACACAAGGTTGGTACTCCTTTTACACCTGGGTGGGGTGAGAAAATAGCCCTAAAGTGCCTTTTCCAAGGGCACAACGCCATAGCCGAAAGCTGGGATCGAACCCGCAACCTTTAGATTACGAGTCCAATGCCCTAACCACTAGACTACAGCGGCGGCTACAAAGCGAAAAGTTCGGGTTCAATCCGGGTTCGATACCTGTTTGTGCCCGAGACTCCCCCCCATCCACTAGACCGTGAGTGGTGGCCTGGATGCTAGTCTTTCGGATGAGACGATAAACTAAGGTCCCATGTGTAACATACATTCAGTGCACGTGAAAGAACCCACGGCAACAAGAGAGGTTGTTCCTGAAAAAAAAACTGGTAGAAAAATGCCTCTCTGATAGGGAAACAAACACACATACAAACAAGTAAAAAAATAATGAATGGCTCTGATCTTGTAGTGACACACTCTCCCTGGGGAGAGCAGCTCACATTTCGGGATAGAAATCTACTGTGACTTAAAGTGGTAGCCTATAGAAATTGCAATAAGTTCAACTGTATAATTAAAAAAAAAAAAAAAAAAGAACAAATACTCTTAATTTGTGAAGGTTAACAGATAAACTTTTACATACTTTTTTCTCATCGGGCACTTGCCCTGATTAGGGACCACCGAAACAAAACTAAAACAAAGAACCCCCCCAAAAAACAACAATAACAACAACAAAAATTTAAAAAACACCAAAAACCCCCAACCAACTAAAAACCCCTGACCCGAGCATTAGTGTCAAAAAACAATATTAAGAAAAATCTTTTATTTTGAGGATAATGGAAGCAGCACTCCTGTGTAATCCATTGGGCTGTATATGGCAATGTTCTGGCGGATCCTGCGAAGGTACTGGAGCCATTCATGGGCGATTGCCTTTCCAATGGACCATTCCAGTGGTATGGTGGGGGTGGGGGTCTGCTGCATGGGTAACAGCTTACTCTCCATACTTACTTACCCAGGCTTTGCCTCTAAAGACTAGAGCAGAACTGCAATGTCTTCTGAGACTGATGGGTGCCTACTACTACTACTACTACTACTACTACTACTACTACTACTACTACTGCTACTACTACTACTACTACTACTACTACTACTACTACTGCTACTACTACTACTACTACTACTACTACTACTACTACTACTACTACTGCTACTGCTACTACTACTATTCCTCATCCATTCAATTCCCACCAGATTACAATGGCCTACTCTTTGGAAAAGCAGGGTGGGTATTAACGTGTGCTCAATATGTTTTGCATGCGTTTGCACACGGAAGGTCAGTGTATGGTCTCATCCAAAGGACTTTTGGGGGAGTGGAATCGGCATTGATGTTTATAGAACTCCAGAGGAAAAATCATGTGAAACAAGATTCCAACCTGGGTCAGCAGAACACGTGCATCACTCTAACCACCAGGCTATCGAAACAACATCCCTAAACAAGCATGGCATTTCCCCACTTATCGGCAGATTTCCGCTGTTTAAATATTTTTGGTTCTGCTGTATTGTCTTCGTAACAATTAAGGCAAGCATTCAGAACATCAGAGATGAGAAAGAGGGCACTGTCTTCCACTGTTGGAAGCTTGACCTACATTCTTACCTCACTCGCAGACATTTTACGAATGCAAATAAGATTGAGAACGCGGTCACCGTAAATCCACTTTCAACCAATCAGAAATCATTTCTTTCGGAGGTCAAAGGCGATACACACACGAAGACTCCCGAGGTTCACTTCGACAACCGCGGGAAGAAACGACTGTGATGCAGATAGCTTCCACGATGTCGGACATGCTGTCTTCCAAAACTTCTGACAAGAAAACTGCTCAACTCCAATTGAAGAAATTATGCTTCCAGCAAAAAGGCAGCTTTGTACCACTGTACAGTGTAGAGGTAAAGGCATGGAATGATTTCAAGTGACGTGCGGTTGTCGCAAAGGGGTTTAGGCCTATAATTCTGCAGACTTGTATTGAATGAACACTATTTAGCTTATCGTGCATGCCACACTAACTCTAGTAAGCTTATCTGGCTCTAACGATTTGCAGTCTGCAAAATATGGTGATCTAAATAGAAAAGGGAACAAATTCAATGAAGCATCTTCCGAAGAAGACGTGTTAATAGATCAAAATATCTTCGCTAGCTGCTAACAGAGACTGTAGGCTATAACTGTATAAGCTACGCTGAGATAGCCGTCTGCACTGTTTCAGCGCGACCATGCTAGCAGCTGGCCTGTCAGAGGCATGGACGCGTGGAAAGCCGGCACTACATACACTGATGACTGTTGTAACTACTGTTTTAAAACACCTGTTTACTCGTAAATTACTCTAAATATTGGACACAAATTCACAGACAAAAACATTTTTAACTCCACCAAACTGTCAAGAATGCTATTTATGAATAAAGGAGATGGTATGAATACTAGAGAATATCTGGTAAATTAATCTCTCTGAAAAAGCCAAAACAGAAAGAAAAATTGATGATAGCAAACTAGGCATGTTTTCACATGTGGAACCTTGGATTATAGTCTCGTTAGAAGGGCTTGAGGGGAGTGGAGTTGGTCATGATAACTCCAGGGAAAACATCTCCAGGAACAGGCATCATGGTCTTTTCTGCCTTTATTCTATATATCATATGTGCCCATGTTGTCCCTTTATTAATGACTCATGTACTTTTTTTTTTAATTGTTGTTCAACTCAGCAGAGCCCTGTCTGGTTTCATTTCAGAATGCTTACCATGCGGGACATGTTCATCTGGGGAGCTGGGTGCCAGCAGCAGCAGACTGCGGGGATAGATCTTCATTCCGGATTTTGCTGGGCAGCAGCCGCCAGCAGGTCTGGCTCATCGGCTGGTGTACGTCCAGTCCTGGGCAGGAGTCTCTCACTCAGCTCGAGCATCCTCCATTTGAGCCCTGAGTGATGACCCACCACCGTCGTATACCAGTGATCCTGCAGGAGTGTTGTGCTCGAGCGGGTAATGTAGTAATCTTTTTTTTGATATGATTTTTTAAAATAAATTTTTTTTTTTTTTTTTGTAGAATCTTGTTCATGGCTTTCATCAGGGTGGTTTATATGCTTTAATGGTTAAGTTTTTTAGTAACAAAAAAGTTAGCCGATGTAACTGAAAAAATTTTTTCATATGAAAAACTTGTCGTTTCATGTTCATCCATCCATCCATCCATTCCAACATAGCTTTTTATCCTGTGAGAAACTGTTATAACACGCACGCATGCACGCATGCACAAACACACACACACTCACTCTCACTCACTGACTCACTCACTCACTCCAGAGACTATAAGCTACGCTGAGATAACCGTCCGCACTGTTTCAGCACGACCACGC
Source organism: Stramonita haemastoma (assembly GCA_030674155.1). Classification (NCBI taxonomy): domain Eukaryota; kingdom Metazoa; phylum Mollusca; class Gastropoda; order Neogastropoda; family Muricidae; genus Stramonita; species Stramonita haemastoma. Next base: position 3,842,401 of record CM060345.1, on the reverse strand, counting down.
TGGCAGCTGGCCTGTCAGAGGCATGGACGCGTGGAAAGCCGGCACTACATACACTGAGGACTGTTGTAAGTACTGTTTTAAAACACCTGTTTACTCATAAATTGCACTTAATTTTGGACACAAATTCACAAAAAGTCAAGAACATTTTTAATGCTCAACATAGACATTAATCAAAACTGTCAAGAATGCTACTTATGAATAAAGGAGAAGGTATAAATGAATACTAGAGAATATCTGGTAAATTGATCTGTGTCCGACCTTCAGTACCATGCTTAACCACAATTCATTGTTTGATGTACAAGACTCTTTATAACAGTTAATAACAAGCTATTGAGTAGTTGAGTAAATCAGTCATGTCGGAGGGGAGAGAGAGAGAGAGAGAGAGAGCTTTCATTTTGGGTATCTGCAAATATTTTTATCAATTTCTCTGCATGCAACACAGTTCTGTATAAATTTTGTTTGTTTTTGACTGTAAAAAACACATTTTACTGCCAGTACAACGATTGAATTATGACTATATACCACCACTGAAGCCGACCAGTCACCGCGCTGGTTCCCACCCCAGCTGCATACACAAGATGACTGGATGTAAAAAAAAAAAAAAAAGCACATAACAGGATTGCTTATTCTTTTATCCTGGAAATAAAATGAAAAAGAAAAGAGAAGGTACTGAAGCTATTGGAGTGTTGAGTATTGCTGATAACGGCTGTGTTGTTTTCAGGGGTCAGTATTGCTGATAACGGCTGTGTTGTTTTCAGGGGTCAGTATTGCTGATAACGGCTGTGTTGTTTTCAGGGGTCAGTATTGCTGATAATGGCTGTGTTGTTTTCAGGGGTCAGTATTGCTGATAACGGCTGTGTTGTTTTCAGGGGTCAGTATTGCTGATAATGGCTGTGTTGTTTTCAGGGGTCAGTATTGCTGATGACGGCTGTGTTGTTTTCAGGGGTCAGTATTGCTGATAACGGCTGTGTTGTTTTCAGGGGTCAGTATTGCTGATGACGGCTGTGTTGTTTTCAGGGGTCAGTATTGCTGATAACGGCTGTGCTGTTTTCAGGGGTCAGTATTGCTGATAACGGCTGTGTTGTTTTCAGGGTCTCTGGGTCAGTATTGCTGATAACGGCTGTGTTGTTTTCAGGGGTCAGTATTGCTGATAACAGCTGTGCTGTTTTCAGGGGTCAGTATTGCTGATAACGGCTGTGTTGTTTTCAGGGGTCAGTATTGCTGATAACGGCTGTGTTGTTTTCAGGGTCTCTGGGTCAGTATTGCTGATAACGGCTGTGTTGTTTTCAGGGGTCAGTATTGCTGGTAAAGGCTGTGCTGTTTTCAGGGGTCAGTATTGCTGATAACGGCTGTGTTGTTTTCAGGGGTCAGTATTGCTGATAACGGCTGTGTTGTTTTCAGGGCCTCTGGGTCAGTATTGCTGATAACGGCTGTGTTGTTTTCAGGGGTCAGTATTGCTGATAACGGCTGTGTTGTTTTCAGGGGTCAGTGTTGCTGATAACGGCTGTGTTGTTTTCAGGGGTCAGTATTGCTGATGACGGCTGTGTTGTTTTCAGGGGTCAGTATTGCTGATAACAGCTGTGCTGTTTTCAGGGGTCAGTATTGCTGATAACGGCTGTGTTGTTTTCAGGGGTCAGTATTGCTGATAACGGCTGTGTTGTTTTCAGGGGTCAGTATTGCTGATAGCGGCTGTGTTGTTTTCAGGGTCAGTATTGCTGATAGCGGCTGTGTTGTTTTCAGGGGTCAGTATTGCTGATAGCGGCTGTGTTGTTTTCAGGGGTCAGTATTGCTGATAGCGGCTGTGTTGTTTTCAGGGGTCAGTATTGCTGATAACGGCTGTGTTGTTTTCAGGGGTCAGTATTGCTGATAACGGCTGTGTTGTTTTCAGGGTCAGTATTGCTGATAACGGCTGTGTTGTTTTCAGGGGTCAGTATTGCTGATAACGGCTGTGTTGTTTTCAGGGTCTCTGGGTCAGTATTGCTGATAACGGCTGTGTTGTTTTCAGGGTCAGTATTGCTGATGACGGCTGTGTTGTTTTCAGGGGTCAGTATTGCTGATAAAGGCTGTGTTGTTTTCAGGGTCAGTATTGCTGATAACGGCTGTGTTGTTTTCAGGGCCTCTGGGCTTCAGCCTGGTGCTTAGTGACCTGTGTGATGCGGCCATCGTGACAAGTCTTCGTATGCAGGACTTGCCCATTTTTGTCATCATGACTATCATGACTTGCCCATTTTTTCAGTATGGTTATCATGCCCATTTTTCCATCATGATTATCATGACTTGCCCATTTTTTCCATCATAATTATCATGACTTGCCCATTTTTTTCTCATCATCATCATGACTTGCCCATTTTTTCATCATGATTATCTCATGACTTGCCCTTTTTTCATCATGATTATCATGACTTGCCCCTTTCCCCCCTTTTTTTTAAAAATCATGACTTGCCCTTTTTTCCATCATGATTATCATGACTTGCCCATTTTTTTCGTCATGATTATCATGACTAGCCCATTTTTTTCATCATGTTTATCATGACTTGCCCATTTTTTCCATCATGACTATCATGACTTGCCCTTTTTGGGGGTGGGGGGGGGGGGGGGGGGGGGGGGGGGGGGGGGGGGGGGGGGGGGGGGGGGGGGGGGGGGGGGGGGGGGGGGGGGGGAGGGGGCCATCTATTTTGGTCTTAGCTGTCTGACCTAAGGCTTTTTCAAGCCAGTCTGTCTGTGTTGTCTGTCTTCGTCTGTGTCCCATGTCCGTGTTGGTTTCTGTCAAGTATTGCTTTTGTTTAGTGGCTGTTTTCTGCCTTTTACCTTAATGTGAAGAGAGGTTTGGTCTTTCACTCTTAATTAAAAAAAAGAATTAAAGTCTTTTTTTTTCTACTAGACTCTTTCCTTGTCCAATCCTAAATACTCAATACATAAGTGCTTATCCATTATTTCCAAAATAAAAAAATGAATAAAGAAATAAAATAAAATAAAACTTAGCGTACATCAGGTGTTCACTTATAGCCTAAAGACAGTATCTTTCTCTTCTATGAAGTGTGATCATTTGGCAAAGACTAGGATTTATGTAATGGCTTTAGTATAAAAAAAAGAAAAAAAAGAATTGTAAAAACCTTGTCAACACATCATCCACCACACCAACCACTCTTTGTTACGATCTTTTACAGCGATTGTTTTAAGTGTCAGAATTGAGTAACTCATGATCGTTTTGTTGTGCAGGATGGACAGACAGACAGAGGGCAGAGTGGCAGCTTCGTTGCAGACTTCAGCGATGGAGCATGGTGGCTGTGTTGAAGTGAGGTGAGTACAGGCCTGAGGGTTTGGTTGTGTGTGTGTGTGTGTGTGTGTGTGTGTGTGTGTGTGTGTGTGGGGTGTGTGTATGTGCATGTGTGTGCTGTTACGATACCGACAAGGCTGTTCTCACTTGGATGATTCTCAAATGGATCAATTTTGATCCAACATCTTACTTTGTCCTCTTACACTGTCCTCTTTGTTACGAACTTTGACAGTGCATGAATAAAGTGTGCAGAATTTAGTAACTCAAGATTTTGTTATGTTTTGCAGGATGGACAGACAGAATTGAGTTACTCAAGAATGTTTTGTTTTGCAGGATGGACAGACAGAATTGAGTAACTCAAGATGGTTATGTTTTGCAGGATGGACAGACAGAGGGCAGAGTGGGCAGCTTGGTTGCAGACTTCAGCGTTGGAGGATGGTGGCTGTGTTCATGTGAGGTGAGTGCAGGCCTGAGGGTTTGTATGTGTGTACCTCCAGCCCCCCCCTGTGTGTGTATGTGTGTGTGTGTATGTGTGAGTGTGTGTGTGTGTGTGTCTCACTGTGTGTGTGTGTGTGTGTGTATGTGTATGCATGCGTGTGTGCTGTTACGATACCGACAAGGCTGTTCTCACTTGAATGATTCTCAAATGGGTCAATTTTGATCCAACATCTTACTTTGTCCTCTTACACTGTCCTCTTTGTTACGAACTTTGACAGTGCATGTGTAAAAAAGTGTCAGAATTCAGTAACTCAAGAATGTTTTGTTTTGCAGGATGGACAGACAGAGGGCAGAGTGGGCAGCTTGGTTGCAGACATCAGCGT